>CM053580.1:101489282-101513489 GCA_028627135.1 Pseudochirops cupreus | reverse complement strand
TCTCATTGAATTTGGCTTAAGGAGGGAATAACATACACACTCAACTGGGTATCTTACCCTACAGGAAAATAGGAGGGGAGGGGATAAGAGGGGGGAGGATAGAAGGAGGGCAGATTTGGGGAGAGGGTAGTTAGAAGTAAACATTTTTGAAAAGGGATAGGCTCAAAGGAGAAATAGAATAAGTGGGGGGTGGGATAGGATGAAGGGAAATATAATTAGTCTTTCAGTATTTAACTACTATGTAAATGATTTGGGTAACTACCCATGTATAATCTATATTGAATAGTTTATCTTCCCCGTGGGGGTGGGTGAGGAGGGAACAAGGGAAAAAAAGTCTGGAACCCAAAGTTTGAAAAACAAATGCTTAAAAATTTGCTTTTTATACACAACCGGGAAATAAGATATACAGTTACTGGGGTATAGAAATCCATCTTGCCCTACTAGAAAGTTAGGGGAGTGAAGGGGGAGGATACAAGAGACAACAGATTAGTGGAAGGGGTAATCAGTAGTCTTGTTACTTTGGGGTGGGGGTAGGGGAAAGAGAGGGAGAAAAAATTGTGGAAATGAATGTTGAAAACTAAAAATAAAATTTAAGAATATTAGAAAATAAAGGACAACAACCAACTCTTGCTATTTCAAAAAAAAAAAATTCTCCCCTCCTTCTCCCCTTCCCCATAGCAGCATGCAATTAAGTAAAGGATCTGCAAATACTTTCACATTAGACATTAGTCTGGTTGTAAAGAAGGGTTGTAACCAATGGAATGAACAATGGAAAACAGGAAACAAAACCAAACATGAAAAAGAAAGAGAGCAGGTAGTTTGCTTCAGTCTGCATTTAAACTCTGTTCTTTCTAGATCTTTCTCTGAATGTAGACGTCTCTTTCCATCATGAGTCTGTTGGAGTTGTCTTATAACCTTGCGTTGCTGAGAAGAGTCCAGTCTATCAAAGCTGATTGTCACACATACAATGTGTCTGTGATTGTATACATATTTCTCCTGGTTCTGCTCTTCTCACTTAGCATCAGTTCGTATAAGCCTCTCCAGGAAAATATGAAGTCCATTTGCTCTTCATTTCTTATAGCACAATAGTATTCCATTACATTCATACACCACAACTTGTTTAGCCATTCTCCAATTGATGGGCATCCCCTTAATTTCCAACTTTTTTTTGCCACCACAAAAAGAGCTGCAATAAACATTTTTGTACATAAGGGTCTTCCTCCCACTTCTATGATCTCTTTGGGATACAACCCTAGAAGTGGTATTACTGAGTCAAAGGGTATGCAATTATTTATAGCCTTTTGGGCATAGTTCCAGATTGGTCTCCAGAATGGTTGAATCAGTTCACAACTCCACCAACACTGCATTAGTCTTCCAGTTTTTCCACATCCTCTCCAGCATTTGTCATTTTCCTGTTTTGTCATCTTAGCCAATCTGACGGGTGAGATGTAGTACCTCATTTTGATTTGCATTTCTCTAATCAATAGTAATTTAGAGCATTTTTTCATATACTTATAGATATCTTTAATTTCTACCTCTGAAAATTGCCTGTTTGTATCCTTTGACCGTTTATCAATTGGGGAATGACTTGTATTCTGATAGATTTGAATCAGTTTTAGAAATGAGGCATTTATCAGAGACATTGGTTGTAAAAATTCTTTCCCAATTTCCCACTTCCCTCTTAATCTTGGTTACATTGGCTTTGTTTGTACAGAAACTTTTCAATTTAATGTAATCAAGATTATCCATTTTGCATTTTATAATGCTCTCTAACTCTTGTTTGGTCATAAAGTCTTCGCTTCTCCTTTAATCTGACAGGTAAACTGTTCCTTGCTTTCCAAGATTGCTTATAGTATCATGCTTTATACCTGAATAGTGCACCCATTTAGACTTGATTTTGGCATACAGAGTTAGATAATGACCTACACCCAATTTCTGCTATACTATATTCCAGTTTTCCCAGCAGTTTTTGTCAGATAGTGAGTTCTTATCCCCAAAACTGGGGTCTTTGAGTTTATCAAACAGTAGATTACTATAGTCATTGACTGCTGAGTCTTATGTACCCAATCTATTCCATTGATCCACTACTCTATTCCTCAGCCAGTACCAAGTAGTTTTGATGACTGCTACTTTATAATACAGATTAAAATATGGTATGGCTAGGCCACCTTCCATCGCATTTCTTTTCATTAATTGCCTTGGTATTCTGGACCTTTTGTTTTTCCAAATGAATTTTGTTACTATTTTTTCTAGCTCTATAAAGTAATATTTTGGTAGATTGATTGGTATGGCACGAAATATGTAATTCAACTTAGATAAAATTATCATTTTTATTATATTAGCTCGACCCAGCCATGAACAATTGATGTGTTTCCAATTAGTTAGATCTGACTTTATTTGTGTGAAAAGTGTTTTGTAGTTGTGTTCATGTAGGTCCTGGGTTTGGGTTGGCCTTTTTATTCCCTAGGGTAAATAGCTAGATCCCTGTACCTCTAGAATGGAAATTTTATGTGGCTACATGCAGCCCACAACACTCTTGAGTACAGCCCAAAACAGATTTAAATGTCATTAGGAAATGTTTAACAAAATCAATAAGAATATAATAAAACAGATAGCATCACATTTTAAAATTAAGTCAATATGTGATCCTTACATATGGAGTAGTTGTCCCTGTTTCTTTTTGAGTTTGATACCTCTGCTCAAGACCAGTCAAGTCCTGGGAATATCTTCTCTGATCTTCAGGGATAAACTTAACCCAGCCCAAATGATAAAGACCCATCTAAGTATTTTTCCTAACACCCAAAGGTTCCCATCATTTCTAGAGCAGAAAAGCAATTCTTTGTTGGTATGACCCAAATCCAAAGTAGCATTCAACCCCTCTGCCCCTTCTCATATCTTGTTTCCTGAAGCATGAAAAATGAAATTTTTTTGAAAAATGAAATTTTTTTTAAAGAAAACTAAGAAGTTCTTTAAGGAAAACAAACAAAAAGCAGTTCTCTTTTATGCAGAGAGAATATTCCAGAAGGTACCTGGATAATTAAATGAAGTTTCCCCTACCATGGATATATCTCCATGTCATGCTATTTTCTCTTGCCTCATCTATTTCCTATTTTATTCAGAAGAAACAGAGCAAAGGTCTCCAAGTTGGAGTATACCATTACAAGATAACCCATTGATTATTTATTGTATTTACTTCTAATCTAAAACAAAAAAGAAGTTAATTTTTACTAATGTTTATTATGTGTTTGCCCTCACTTAGTCAGCTTGTCAGATATAGTACTTGTAGTACCCAAGGAAAGTGTAGGAGTTTCACAACTTAGAGGGGTTGAAAATGGCACCCTCGCTTTGTTTTCAGCATATTGCAACATATTGCTGTTTACATGTACTTGGTTAAGTAGATTTAGGTATTGCATTATGTAATTTTAAATAAACCAACCATCCCAAAGAGGACAAGTGATATAAAAAAGCTTCCTACAAAGAAACCATGAATTGAAGACAATACTGATAATGAGAGGAAGAGCAAACAAAGAGAAAATGTTGACAATCCTCTTACTCCTAGAATAAATATACCCTTTGCTAAGTGTGAAAACAAGGATTTTCTTTCCATCACAACTGAGAGAAGTCAGCTACAAAGTTCTTTTTTTTTAATTGTCAAGGTTATTTAAAAATCACATTTACATGCACTATTGTTACTGCTGAACATTGCCCTAAATTAAAGGTTCCTTACATTTTTTTGCATGTTGTAGACCCATTCGGCAGTCAAGGTAAGCCTATAGACCCTTGTCAGAATGATGTGTTTAAATGCATGAAGTAACACTCAGGATTACAAAGGAAACTATTAATAGAGAAATAAAGATTTTTCCCTACTTAAGTTCAGAGTAAGGGTTGGGCTATTTCTAAGGTCTCTTCCAACATTCCTAACTGCTCTTAATTCTAGTTTGTTCCACTGATTATTTCAAATTTATCCTTTATATAGCTTGCTTGTACATGATTGCTGGCATGCTGTCTCCCCCATTAGATAGTGATATCTTGAAGAGCAGGGAATTTTTTTTTTAACCATTCCTCGTATTCCTAGCGCTTACATGGCACATAATAGGGACTTAATGAATGTCTACTGGCCAACCAATTAAATATTTTATGAAGTAATGTATTGTTGTTTAGTAATTTCCCAGTCATGTCCAACTCTTCCTGGCTCCATGTTTTTTTTCTTTCGTTTGTTTGTTTTTGTTAAAGATAGTGGAGGAGTGGTTTGCCATTTCCTCCTCCAGTTCATTTTACATATGAGGAAACTGAGGCAAATAGGATTAAGTGACTTGCCCAGGGTCACATTATTAGTATCTGGAATCAGATATGAAGTAACATATTAACAGCCATTTACATGATTCTTTATGGTTAGAGAATGCTTTTCAATAGATTGTCTTATTTGATCCTTACAACAATCATATGAAGCATGTTTTATACATGAGGAAACAGGCTCAGATCTGTTAAATGATCAAGGTTTTACGGCTAGCAAGTGTGGAGCTAAGACTTGAACCCATGACAAAAGCAGGCTTTTAGGAAAATTAACCCAAAGTGGAGATCTATATATCATTGGATAGGATCCTAGGCTTAGAGATGGAAGTGAGCTTAAAGATAAGCTAATTCCTACCCTCTTATTTGACAGTTGAAGAAATTGAGGCCCAAAGTAACATAGGTAGTAAGTGGAAGAAGCAGAAACACAAATGCTGTCAAATCGGAGTGAGACAGAAATATTTGGTCTATTGGATTTGTTCTGAATTGAATATTGTATACCCATGCTTACAATAACACAAACTAGATGATTAATATTTCCTTTTAGAGAAACCTAGCAAAGATGAAAAATTATAGTAACATTTGAACAGTGTGCCAATACCTTCCCACAAGCACATGTATATTGATGAGTCACTTGATACTCTATGATTTTTTAACAGTAAAAATCAGTAACAAACATCTGGTTGTCATTGTTCTTAATCAATGAAGAATTCAACTAGCAAAAATAAGTGTCATGGGACTCTATAATACATTACAATCATTGCACATCTCTCTCTCTCTCCCCCTCCATCTCTCTCTGTCTTCTTTCTATATCTCTTTTTCAATTTCTCTGTTTCTGTCTCCCTCTGTCTTTCTTCTTTCTCTTTCTCTGTCTTCATCTCCCTTCCTCTCCCTTCTTCTCCTTCCCTCTCCTCCCTTCTCCTTCCCCCCTCCCCTCCCCTCACTTCTCTTCATCTCCTTTCCCCTCCCCTCCCTCCCCCTCCCCTCCCCTCTCCCATCCTCTCCTCTCCCCTCTTCTCCCCTCCTTTCCCCTCCCCTCCTCTCCCCTCCTCTCTCTCTCTCTGTCTCTCTGTCTGTCTGTCTCTCTCTCTCTCTCATTATTCTTTGAAAAGAAATAGGATCAACTATGTAATGACAGTGAGACATGGCAGATGGACAGCAGAAGTCCTTACTCTGGTATCTACAAGATATTAAAAGAGCCAGAAGAGGGTCTCATGTATTAGAGGCAGATACTCTTTTGAAAGATCTCTGGGAAAAGACAGAAAAGAATCACCATTGGTATTGGATGGATTAGTTTTGATTTGTACCAGTAAAAGCAGCATCTGCACCGATGAAATCTTAATGTATTAGGATACAGCTTATGTACTGTGATACAATACGATGAAACCACTGGGATATTAAAGTAAATAATTTCTCCAGATCTGGTGACCATCTCTCTTAGAAATTCTCAGCAGGATTCTCAGTAACATATAGAAGTTATAAATAGGTGCTCTGAGAAAGTAGATTACCTTGGTGAAATGAAAGCCTTTCTCTCAAGAGAGGACCTTCCAGACCTTGGTTCTTCTATATGTCAATCCTACAGCGAAGATTTTGCAGCCAGAATGAATGGTATTAAGCATCATTTTCTGTAAATTATAAAAACTGAAAATTATTTCAATGGCTTTTTGCCTGTTATTTGTCCAGTTATGTGTAAGGGGTCATATATTCTTATACATAAAATATCTAAATACCACTAGGTTGATATTTAGGCAATGGGAAATATGTATTATTTTAAAAGCTATACTGAAAAAAATAGACAGAAAAACAATATAAAAAGAAAATAGTTTTCTATCATAATAAGAGACTATGGGAAGGATAAGGGACCGTCTTCTCTCAGTGTTGATAAAACTCCCTGAAACACCCCATGTCTGATTATTCTGGAAGGAGATAAAGCATTGAAGCAACAGATTCGAAACTGTTGCTTTTCTAGACTTTAGTCAGCTTGTATTCTCAGTGCCCAGCACCAGACCTGGCACATAGTAGGCACTTAATAATGTTTATTGACTAAATGACTTATTTACAGAAGTGTCACGGATTTAAATACTTGGATGATTTATTTGACATCCAGCATATGTTCTAAGAGAGATTGTGAAGTAGGTGAAGTCTTCTGGCCATACCTTGTCCCTGCTCTTGTCCTGTTACGTCTGTGACAGTAATTGCTAAGGGATGAGGGAGGACTAGCACAAGACATTGCACACAGCTGTCCCTTAATCAAAGTTGGCTGGATTGAATTAGGGTTTTTAATATCCTCAGACTTGGTTGGAGATATTAAGCCACCTTCATGAAAGTCCCATTCTTAATCACCCTGTAATGGCTGTGGATCCCAGAGCTACCTTGTGTACATTCATATCACTCCTTACCTCTTAGATAACAATCTCTTAACCAAAAATGATAGTAATTATTGACCTTTATTTAAAAAAAAACAACCACCTATTATTTCCATAGCAATTTAAGGTTTCTAAAGCACTTTAGGTAATAGTATTTCATTTGATCCTAACAAGAACATTGTGAGACAGATGCTACTGTTATTCTCATTTAACAGATGAGAAAATTTAGGCTAGGAGAGAGTAAATGATTTGCTTAAGATCACACAGTTCACAAGTGACTAAGATAGGATCATGAACTCATATTCAAAACTCCTAATTCCAGAACTCCATCAATTGTGCTGTCAAATTGTCACTTAAAAGACACAGCCATGGTGTATTAGAGTACTGTCCTCCGAGCCAGAAAGACCTGTCTTCAAGATCTACTTCCAGCACATACCAGCACATACCAGCTGACCCTAGGCAAGTCACTTATCTTCTCTCCACCCCAAGGCAATTCTCTAAAGAAGAAGTTTTCTCATAGAAGTTTCCTATGCCAATAAAATCACATATCTGGTAAAAAAAAATACTTGACATTTAGACTGCTTTATATTCTGGGAAAGCACTTTATATTATCTCTTTTAAGCCTCATAATGACCTTGTGGCATAGTTATCTACAGTTAACGTCAGCCTCGTCTTATTCCCCTATATCCTCCCTATTTCCCTCCCAGCTCACTTCCCAATTCACCTCCTCTCCACTCCTAACCTTCCTATATCCCTTTCTTTTTTTTCTCTCCAATTAGGAAATAAGTTCCTTGAGAGTAGGGACAATCTTGTTTTCTTGTTGTGTTTTATATTCCAAGCACTTAGCATGGTATCTGGTATGTAGCAAGCACTTAGTTATCTATATCTATTTTATTTTCTTTTTGGAGAGGGGAAGACAGGGCAGTTAGGGTTAAGTGATTGCCCAAGGTCACACGGCTAGTAAGTATTAAGTTTCTGAGGTCACATTTGACCTCAGGTCCTCTTGACTCCAGAACTAGTGCTCTATTCACTGCGCCACCTAGACATCTTGTATCTATTTTTTTTACGGATGAGGAAATAATGTCTCAGTTTAACAAATGGGCCAGTAGATGAATGAGTCTGCTCATTTCTGTCTTTCATTCACCTTCACCCTATCTATTGACCCAATCATACTGTTTCTACCTCCACAGTATCTGCTGCATCTGTTTTCTCTCTATTCATATAGTCACCAACTTGTTTAAGCTCCCATTGCCTCTTGCAAGACTTAGCAAAATGACTGACTTAGAGAAAGTGCTTAATAAATGCTTGTTGGCTTGGCTTGGACTATCACAATAGCTTCCTAATTGTTGTTCCTCTTTCAAGTTTTGCCTTCCCAATCTACACTTCATACAAGTACCAACATGATATTCCTAAAGTGGACCAAGTCACTTCTTGGCTCAATAAACTCCCAGCAGCTTCCCAATGTTCAAAGCATCATAGACAAACTTGACTGCTTGGCATTTAAAATCCTTAGCAACTTGGCTTCCTTTTCAGCTTTATAACATATTTCTCTGCCTCATGTTCTCTCCATACCAGCCAAATTGGCCTGATGGTTCCTCATATCGGCATTCCATCTTTCCTATCCATGTATTTGCACAGGCTAACTATCCCCATGCCTGGGGTACACTCACTCTTCACATCCACTCACTTTTTTCAAAGTTCAGCTCAATTGACCTCTCTACCTAAGATCTTCCTTCTTCCCCCAGTTTGTCTAGTGCTACTTCACTAAAATTACCTTGAATTCATTTTGTACACCATTTGCATAAACTTATGTGCATATTATCATTTTTCCCAATAGAACATAAACCCCTCAAGGTCAGGGACTATTTCTCTTTTGTTTTTGTATCTTTTCATGCCCAGCATACTCCATGCCACATTGTAAGTTCCTAAGAAATTTTTGCTGAGTGATTGATCATGGGATCTTTATATCTATATATATATATCTATATATATCTATATCTATATCTATATCTATCTATCTATCTATCTATCTATCTATATACACATAAAGAATGTTTTGCTAATTAAGTACTGATTGAATGTCATTGGTAGATAAAAAGGCACCATTATATCACTAATACAGAGCACAGTGCCTGGAACATAGAAGAAGCATAAGAAATGTTTGTTGAATTGTCTACAACTAATCTTTATGTAAGAGTAGTAGGGATCAACTTGACAGGGAAAGACAATAGGAACAAATGCACATGCTGAGCATGCACAATTGATCTGTCTTTGCTTTTTAGGCCAATATCTATGTGGACAAATATCAAGATACCTAAGGTTTGTCACATCCATATTTTTTTCAGTCACTGAAATTTGCAAAAAGTTTCCAAAGATAAGTTTAAAATATTAGAAAAATCTGTGTATAATAAACGTCTTTGAAGTTGGAGCCATCTTTGGATACTTTCTCTATTTCTAAGGGTTTTCACCATCCAGTTGCTCTGACTTCACAAATTGCTCAAGGGCTTTGTTAACACTCTGGGTGGTTTTTATCACCAGTGAAATATCAAAGTATGAATTGAAAATATCTAAAATTCCTTTGCAGTTCATATACTTTATTCAAGATCTCAGGTAGTCTCCAAATATTTGACAAATGAGTGAGGTAGCCTGGAAATGTTAAAGAAAGCAATGGAAAATTGATGAACTAGATGGTAAAATTCCTCCATTCTTTCTATTCCTGTGTTTTCAGTGCATTCTTTGGAGCCTCAAAAATGCCTTGAAGTAAAATATCATTAATGTCGGCCACTGGTGCTATGACATTAAGAGAATTAGTGAATGTCTGTGTGATGTGGGATTTGAATTTCTTTATTACTGCTTATAATATACAAATGACAGGCTGTTGGTCAGGGATGGAGTATATTTAACAAGGGCTGGTAAATATACATTTGCCTACAGTTTTGAAATTCTAATCAAAAGGGTTTTGAACTAAAAAAAAAAAAGGAGAGAGATGAAGAAAACTGTCAACCTAGATCCACCAAGTTTGATGCAGAAAAAGAGGAAGTATCTAATATTCTTTTCCCCCACAGTGAAGGAAAAAGGATATAAGAAGAAACAACCAAAAATTCACAGGAGACAAATCCCAAAAATGGATCCAGTAATAAAATCATGGTCTCATGTCTATACACAAATGCACAAAGGGCAAGAAACCAATAAAATGACCTAGAAATCCTAATATAAAAAGGCAACTTCTACCTTACAGGTATCGCTGAGACTTGATGGGATAGGCACTGTGACTACAAATTACTATGGAAGGGTATAACTTATGCAGAAGAAAAAAGATAGGCAAAAAGGAGGAGAAATAGCTTTTGATAAAGAATGCATATTAATATGAAGCAATTAAGGAAAGAGAGAGGGGATTTATCTACAACATTTAACACAGTGGTGAACATGTAGGAATCACTTATGTCTTGAATGAACAAATGAATGGATGAATGAACAAATAAGTGATCACTACCACATCCACACAGTGGAGGATGGAGTAGCTCACTTTTGGATATCATACAGCACTGACATTCAATCCAGTTTAACTTTTTGACCTGAATATGTTTGTTGTCTGTATTTCTGGATGTAAATAAAAATTACTCAGCATACTGTCTTTCCTTAACCTACTTGCTAAAGCAAATAAAATGAGAGGGTAAGGGAGAAGAGAAAGAATGAGAATGACAAGTTTGATAGACTGATAGAACCACTGCAAGGTAAGAATGGGAAGAGAGGAAATCTGCCTTTTCACAAATTGTCAAATTCATATGAGACTTCAAATAATCTTAGTCGTTCTTTGATCTCATGAAATGCTCTTTAAACTCTCGCAACTTGCAGATCTATTAAGAAAAGAAGAGAATGGAACATGGGAAGGCTTAGCATTTCTCTGCTCACACTCATAAAATTAAGGGCAAAGATTTAGGCAGGAGAACAAATCCTTTCTTTCGTCAAAAGATCTCTTGGACAGCAAATGTACAATGAAAATACTGAATTAAGTATAGAATAAAAGGCCTTAAATGTAGTAAAAAGAGCATGAGAAAGAATTTAAAAAATAAGGTTTCTAATCTCAGAGAGATGCCTGTATTACCTGGGACAATTCTCTCACCCTCTTTCCAGACATTAATTTACCCATTTAAAAAATGAAGAGGACAGACTAGATGATCCCTAAAGTGATCTCCCAGGCTCCTCAAAGCTCTAAAATCTTGAAGTTCAAGTATGTGAGAAGTCTCACTCAGGAAAAGGAACAGTTGCTTCCAACCACTCAATGGTGAACTCATTTACATTTTCAAAAGGGATTAAAATCCCCTTAAAAGGCTGGAGTCTAATTAATCTTGCCATTATGGATATAGCAACAATTAATTAAATATTTACATAGAGTACCCCCTCTTTGCCACCCTGCCATCCTATTTATAGGTTGTATTCCATTATGAGTCACGTATATATTTGGTCCAAGAAGGTGAAGCTGGAAACCAGGTTATAATTCAGATTCTGCCCAAGAGAATTCTAGGAAGCTGGCATCCAGATTCTTCTCTTCGTTCAGAAATGAACAATAATAGTACTGTTTTATATTTTAATATTCTTAAACATAACCTACTAATACAAATGAATCACAAATTTTTATAATTTTCAAATCAGCCTATCTTTCTGTGTATCTATCTATCTGGATGTCTGTCTGTCTATCTACCTACTTGTAATACACACACACACATACACACACACACACACACACATGCAGGGACCTATATGTATATACATATATTTTAAAATAAGCCTATATTGTGATCTACAAGATCAAGGCAAAGCCCCATACTACCCCCTAGTGATCAAAGTTTGATGACCTCCAAATAACAGAAAACACAATAAGTGGACTTTAGATCACAAGAACAAAAAAATGCCCAGAAGCTACACAAGTCACTGCTGGTGTTCTTTACTTAGGATCCTTTTTATGATGGAAGAATAAAGCATAGGCTGTCAAGAGGCTGCAACTTCCAATTCCTTGGTCTGAAGCCTCAGTCTAAGTAACCAAACAAATAGGTTATGTATATACTCGAGAGAAAAGATATAAAACCACAGAGGGAGGGGGAAGCCTCCAGGAATAAGGTTTGAAGAACAAAATAAAACAACAGGTCAGAAGCAGGAATTCTAACTTTAAATTGATAATCACAAAGCTTTCACAGTACAGCTGTGCCAAGGAACATCTGACTACACAGAAAATAGCACCTTTACAAAAAATTAGTTTGATCAATGGTATGTATGTAGGGTATGTGCATGTGTGTGTGTGTGTCTGTTATACATATGTAACATAACATTAACAAATATAATCATATCTGTAGTATTAGACGTACCTGATTGGTTAGAAATATCAAAGATGACAATATCTGAGACGCTAAGAGATAAAGGGATTTTATATATGCATGTATATGAATATGTGTCTACATATTTCATGTCTAGATGACAAATAGATGGACAGATGGCAGACAGATAAATAGATGGATAGATAGATGGACAGACAGACAAAATGGAGGATGGATGGATGAATGGATGAATGAACACTAGATCAAGCAATTTATCTAGACCTGTAATTTCATTATGGGGAAATCTCGTGTGTAATTTCTCTCAAATATCAGAAATCAGAGGAAATGAGAAGTGTTATGCAGTAGATTAAGGAGTAGCCTTGGTGTCAGAAAGACCTGGATTCAAGTCCAGTCTCCAGCATGCACTAACCATATGACTAACAATGGGCAAGTCATTTTGACTGTAATTTTCAGACAAGTTTCCTCTCTGTACAAATAATTACACAAAACATATGGGAGCATGTTAAGGATCTATTGGATCTCCTGGTACTTAAATTTCCTCCAATAATGCAGACTGATACCTGATCCACAACTTAGCAAATAAGTTTCAGAAAGTTGCTAGAAATAATCAATTGATAAACATTTATTAAGCATCTACTATTTGCTAGGCACATAATAGACAAAGGGTTCACACAAAAAAAGGCAAAAGATAGTCCCTGCTCTCAAGGAGCTGAGAACTGAATGGAGAAGACAAATACACACACACACACACACACACACACACACAGATGCACACACACATGCATACACAATGAGTAAGTTATATAGATGACAAATAGGAAATAATTAACAGAGGAAAGACACTACCCATATATAGAGATTAAGTGACTTGTCTGGGGTAATATAGCTAAATAAGTGTCATAGACTATAAAATATCCTAAGAGTCATTGTGGTATAATGGATAAGAGGGCCATTTTGTTTTAGTTACAAGTCCTGCCTCTGACACATACCGGCTATATGACCTGACTGAGTTATTCAACCTCAGTGTCCTAGGAAAATGTTTAGAGCTAAAAGTTGCAGAGCAGATAAGGAACTGCATTAGTATAAAGAACTTTCCCCAGAAAAAAGAACATTAGAATTCACTCGTTCAAAATTTGTGATCATAGATGTGAGGTTATTGTTGTTTCTGAGTTGTTTTAGCTGTGTCTGACTCTTCATGACCTCATTTAAGGTTTTCTTGGCAAAGATACTAGAGTGGTTTGTCATTTCTTTCTTTAGCTCATTTTACATGTGAGGAAACTGAGGGTAACAGAGTTAAGTGACCTGTCCAGGGTCACATAACTGGTAAGTGTCTAAGAGCAGATTTGAACTCAGGAAGATAAATGCTCCTGATTCCAAGCCCAGCGCTCTATCCACTGTACCACTTAGCTGCCTCATTTAATATGAGGATTGGACTCAAATTCATTTTTACTCTTTCCACAAAGTATCACATTGCTGGGCAAATGAACTACCAAGAAAAGGAACCCCTCCCACCTACCTCGTCCATCACCTATCCTTCCAGTCCAGTTCAAGTGCCAACTGATACCTAATCCCTTAAAGCTGAAAGTGTTCACTTCCTTCGTCATCTGATTTACTCCATATTTGTTCTTGAAAATGTTAGGGAAACTGGAAAACAGTACTGCAGAAGCTAGGTATAGACTGACATCTCATATCTTATACCAAGATAAGATCAGAATAGGTACATGATTTACACATAAAGGGTGATACCATAAGCAAATTAAGAAAGCATGGAATGATTTATCTGTCAGATTTATGAGTAAGTGAAGAAGTTAGGAGCAAAGAAGATGTAGAGAGCATTACAAAATGTAATCATTTTGTATTATACACATTACAAAATGTAATCATTTTGATTATATAAAATGAAATTTTTTTTTCATAAACAAAACCAATGGAACCAAAATTATAAAGAAAGCAGAAAACTGGGAGGGGAGGTTACAACAAGTATCTCTGATAAAAACCTCATTTATCAAATATATAGAGAGCTGAGTCAAATGTATAAAAATAGGAAGTTTTCCCCAACTGATAAATGATCAAAAGATATGAACAAGCAGTTCCCAAAGAAATTAAAACTATCTATAGCCATATGAAAAATGTTCTAAATCACTATGGATCAATGAAATGCAAATAAAAACAATTCTGAGGTACTTCCTCATACCTATCAACGTGACTAATATGACTAAAGAAGAAAATGTTGATTTTGGAGGGGATGTGGGAAAACCAGGACATGTACTTTCTGGGACAAGTACTAATGTACTTACTATTGGTGGAGTGGTGAACTGACCCAACACATAGTTAAGGATATAAATTGCAGAGCAGATACTGAACTGCATTAGTATAGGAAATTTTCCCATGTATAATACAGAAAAAGAACACTAGAATTCACTTGTTCAAAATTTGTGAACATAAATGTGAGGTTGTTGTTTCTGAATTGTTTCAGCTAAGTCTGACTCTTCATGACCTAATTTAGGGTTTTCTTGGCAAAGATACTGGAGGGGTTTGTCTCCAGTTCATTTTCAGATGAGAAAATGGAGACAAATAGAGTTAATGACTTGCCCAAAGAGTGTGTGTGTGTGTGTGTGTGTGTGTGTGTGTGTGTACGTGTGTGTGTTGGAGAGCAATTGGAAACTATGGCCAAAGGGCTATACAATTGTGTTTTGATTCAGCAATACCACTGCTCAGTTTATATCTCAAAGATATCCAGAAAAAAAGAGAAAAGGACCTATTTGTACAGAGATAGTTATAGCAACTCTTTTTGTAAGTAGCTAAGAATTGGAAATCAAAGAGATGCACAACATTTGGGGAATGGCTAAACAAGATCTGGTATATAATTGTAATGGAATATTATTGTACTATAAGAAATAACAAGCAGGATAATTTCAGAAAAATATGGAAAGACTTACATGAACTCATGCATAGTGAAGTGAACAGAAGCAGAACAATGCACACAGTAACAACAATATTGTTCTATGAAGAATTGTAAATGATTTGCCTATTCTCAGCAATACGATGATCCAAGACAATCCCAAAGGACTGACGATAAGGCACACTATCCTCCTCCAAAGAAAGAACTGTGATTGATTGAATAGAGACTGAAGCACGCTATTTTCCATTTGCTTTTATTTGAGTCTTCTTGTACAAAATGGCTTGTATGGAAATGTTTCACATAATTACAAAATACTTTTGTTCTTTTACTTATGTTGTAATTGACATTATGTTTATCTGTATACATTTTTATCCATTAGATTAAAAATTCCTTGAGGGCAGGGTCATATTTACTTATCTTAGTATCTCCTCTGGACTGGTATGGTGTAGTGGAAAAGAGCATGAGGCTAATAGTCAGCCATAAAACATTTACAAAAAGTGCCTATTATGTGCCAGAAACTGTGCTAATTGCTGGAGTCGGGTGATTTGGGCACAGACTACACACTAAATAAATGTTTGTTGCATGAATCGTATGAACCCAGCTACTGGAGAAAGTTTAGTTAGACAAAGTATTTTTCAGCACTTTTAAAGTACCATGAAAATAAAAATAATGCCATATTTATGAGTCATTCTCATCTGTTTCAGAGAATCTCACAATCAAATCAAATGATTTTTGGATAGTGATAAAATAAAATAAGTACAGAATCTCAGAACTGGAAATGATTTAACAGGAACAATATTTCTAACCACTTTTCTCCATGCAGCTTAGACTTGTTTCCCCTTAAGAGGTATTGAAACCATGCTAGAGACTTGGTTGACTCATGAGATTAAAGACTTGGACAGTGACATGATTTACGCATTGATAGAATACAAAATAACTACAAGGAGTTCTCCAGTGCTTGATTGGTTTTTTTCCCTTTAGAGTTATGGATTCATAACTCAAGACCCTGCTAAAGGGCTCAAATTTTTTTTTTTGCCTAAGCACTCTTTTAAAAAATTCCCTTTTATGAGCATAATTAAAAGAACAATTTATACAACAACAACATTACAAAGAAAACCAACTTTGAAAGACATTTAGAACTCAGATCAAGGCGATGTTAAGCCATGATGCCAAAAAAAAGACAAAAAAGAAGACTCAACCATTGTCTTAGAGGCAATGGACTTCAAATGCAGAATGAAAAATATCTCTGTGTGTTTGTGTGTCTCTCTGTGTGTAAAAAAGCTAAAATAAAATCAAATCATCTTCTAAAGGTTCAAACTTTTTCTAAACAGGAGTAAAAAGATAAATTTCAACATTTCTTCACATTTTTGTACTAATTGTTAACTTAGCTGCCTATTTGGTGAAAGAATAATGTCACATGGTAAAGATGCCTAAGTGATATTCTGAAAATATAGCCTCCGAGTCACTGAGAAGAGTGATTCTTGGTCAATACTCTAGCGTACTTATCTGACTGTACATTGGCCCCCTATATTCACACAAAACATACATTTAAAATTATTCACTCACTTGGGAGCTCCAGACAGCTGGTCACATCACTTTTGCTTATGAATTTCTCCTTGTTCCATTTAACAATTTTGATCCCACAAATGTAGACAGAGACCCTGGCCCACCCTCTAGTATATCAAATGGAGTCTTATCCTAAAGAGACAGGCATACTTCTAAATACTTTCCATACTTTCTTCAGGCTGATACAGAAGCACCTGGAGAAAAATATTAGTTTCCTCTTTTTCCTCTCTTAAAATAATGTAATCATTATTTAAAAGCATGTCGAGCATTTTTTAAAGAAGGCATAGAAAACGTAACTTGCATTCATTGGTATTCTCTTTAGAATACTATACATACATACCTACACACACATACGTATTGGGCAAGGCACTGCAAATAGACTACGTACCCTGAATTCAATAGGAAGAGGACAACAGACCAGATTGCAACGTAAAATCGAGCAATACTTTCAGTGGTTCCAGTTTGCTCCCCCCAGTCAACATTTTCCCATGATGCTTTAGGGCTACAAATCCTGAGAAATCAAGAACACAAAAAATGTGAAATTTTATGTGACTCAAGGGCAATGGAAAGGTATATGATAGACACAAAATAGACTACAGTATATCAGCAAGAATGACTTGCATACGAGAAGTGGAATGATAGATTGTGGACCAATCATTTGGTGGACAGAACACAATAGATAGGCAGCTTTGAGAGGAAGAGAGGGAGAAAAAGCACATGCCAATGAGTCAGGATAGAAATGCAAGCAAGGAAGACAGTCCATGCGCTCAAGAAGCTTACAGTCTAATGGGCCAAGACAACACAGATAAAAAGGAACTGAAAAGGCAGGCAGTACTCAAGGAATGGCAAGGAGATGGGAAGTTGTTGAGTTCTTGTTCTATACAAGATAAAGTAAAAGCTCATCTATGAGATCTGGGCAATCCAAGGAAGGTGTTTTGGTGGCAAGGATGTGAGGGAAGTGACTAAAGAATCATGTGCATGTGGCTGCAAAGTTCATGAGAAGAAAAAAAAGAAAGAAAGAAAAAAAGAAGGAAGGAAGGAAGGAAGAATGAAAGAAAGCAGAAAATCAGGAAGAAGGGGAGAAAGGAATAAGGGGAGAAAGGAATAAGTAAAATTATTGCATTCTGAAAGCACAATGAATCCCTATAGTAAAAGATATTATGTAAATGCATAGTGGCAGTATTTTTTTTTTCTGGGGAAGGGGGAACAAGGAAAGAAGTTTGATTAGTACCCAGTCCAATCCTGCTTTGGAAGCAGTTTAAGGTTCTTCAGGATGAGACCTTATATAAATCTGACATTATTGTTGTTATTTTTATCCCCTTATGTACCTTCTTATGCTCAATTGGAAATATTTAAGATGCTAATGGTATGCCACTAAAATGAAAAAGTATCCAGGGGGCAACTTCTCATTCTGTATAACTCTACCAGAGAATTCCTGTATTATCACTGAAATATGAGTATCCTGAGTGTGGGGGGATAATACCAGCTAATACTTTAAGACTTCTCTCATGTCATAATGCTGTGTAACATGCAACTGTAAATGATACCTGGGCAAAATTTTAGCCTGTTCTTTAGTCTGTTATTTGAAAAATCCCCTTGGGAATAATGAGAATTATACGTGCAACCTCTGCAATCACAAATTAAACCTTAGTGCTGAACTGTGAAAGCAGCACCCATCCATAAACAAATGAGGAAAGTCAGATTGCTTATAAAGCTAAAGGAAGAAGAACACCCCCTCCCATATAAATCCTTCACTTGCAGCCAGTCTAACCAGAAGAGCTCAATTTTTTTTTATTTTATGCACAGAGTTGGGAATTATCTCCATGACAGAAACCTTTGAGTACATGTATGGAAGGAAGGTTGGAAAAATGGATAATTGTTTTTATTATGCCTATTTTCATTTACATGTATTTGAAATTAGCATATTTTATAATGAATACAAAATGGGATGACTTAGTGAAGTAAGATATTGGATGTAATATGAAGAAATGCATATCCTTATGCTCCTGTGGTTATTTCCACCACCACCCCCAGTTGAAACTCTTGGATTATTTGGGGAATAAAACATTTCAAACAGAGCTCTCTGAATGCTCCTTCTGGGATTCTATTAGGCAAAGTCTTCATTGATATTTATTGTTACATCTTATATTTATTATTGACATAACTGTTTGAGGTAACAATCATCAAACTCTTTTTCAAAGACTCACTAAAATTACAAGTAAAATTGACTTTTCAACATCTACTAGGAAGCTCCTAAATTACTATAATCCTGTGGGGTAGGTAGACATATAAAAAAATAACTGTTCCATAAATCACCAGAGCCCATCAAGCAGAGAAATTTTCATTTAAGTACATTTCCTACAAGACCTTACGATTGTAACACACTTTTACTTATAAGTAAATATTACTGTTATTCTCAAGTCACCATATTATTGTACTTTACAATTGCTAAAGCACTTTTACAAATAACATCTCACTTAATCTGACCAGGAATTCTATGAGAGGAACAGGATGCCCACTTGACATACAAAGAAATGAGGCTTAAGAGGCTTTCATGTACCAGTTAAGTAGCTTACCTAAAGTTACAGAATTACTGAGGGGTTCGGTCAATGTTGGAATCCAGAAAAAAATATAAACTCTATTTTATATTTAAGATCTTCCATAATCAGCCTCCAACTTCACCTTCCCAGTTTTACATCATATTACCTGACTTCACAGTCTACATTTCAGGGACACTAGGTTATTATAGGTTGTTTAATATCGTCCTGCATTCTCCTCTCTTTGTACATGTGTGATGTTAATATTGCGTATCTGAAATATACAATTTCCTGGCCTCTCTACCTGTTGAAATCCTCCCTTCCTTGCCCAGAAAAGGTCTGTGTGAGATGGGAAGCTTTCCCTGATCCCACAGCTGGATGAATTCTCTTCAATTTTTCTTCCAGCGTTTTATCTGGAATTAGGCTGACGTCCTCACTATTCTCTTCCTAGAGCCAAACATGCCTCTTGCTGCTTGCTTGCCTCTGTTAATGTCATTCTATTCACTTGAAATGCCTTCTCTCTCTCCTTTTCACGTGTCCAGAAGCTTCCTGTCCTTCAAGGTTGTATAGGAACCTTTCAGCTCCATCCTTCATTTATCTTCCCTTCCCTGTTCTATTTTCAGTCTGTGCTACACAACTCCACACGATTTATATTGTCTTATATTGTTCTTTAATTGTTTCAATTCAATTCCACAAATCACTGTAGTGAAATATGTTATGTAAATGCACCGTAATAATAAGGGCTTTTTGGGGGATTGACAAGGAAAGGTCTTTAACTGGCTATTATTTTGATAGTGTTTTGGAAACAGTTTAAGGTATTTCAGGATAGATTTTATATCAATCTGACATAATTATAGTTATTTTTATTATTAATTATATATTAAGCAGGTGACACAAATATTCAAAGTAACACTATAACTAGGGGCTTACATTCTATTTGTAGGAGAGGAGGATTCAACATGCCACCTATAGGCAACTACGTAGCATAGTTGGTAGAGTACGAAACCTAGAGTCAGGAAGACCTGACTTAACTGTTATTAGGGACTAAAAGAAATCTCTAATAGCATGTTCTGTTTTATAAGGTATTGGGGCAGCTAGATGGCACAGCAGATAGAGTGCAAGGCCTGGAATCAGGAAGAATCATCTTCCTGAGTTCAAATCCTATCTCAGACTCTGACTAGTTTTGTGACCTTGGGCAAGTCACTTAGCCCTGTTTGCCTCAGTTTCCTCATCTGTTAAATGAAAAGGAGAAAGAAATGGCAAGTCATCCCAATATCTTTGCAAAGAAAATGCCAAATCGGGGTCATAGAGAGTTGGATATGACTGAAAAAATTACTGAGCAACAACAAAAATAAGTAGACATAAAGACATCCAGGAGAAACAAAGTACAAAGCACTGGATTTGGAGTCAAGAAGACCTAAGTTCAAGTCCATTTATTATTGATGAGACCCTGGACAAGTCATTTAACCTCTCTCTGCCTCAGTTTCCTCACATGTAAACCTACCTGCCAGGGTTGTTGTGAGGATCAAATGAGATAACATATGTAAAGCACTTTGCAACTCTTTAAATGCTACTTCTTATTACTATTTTTATTAATGACTATTATTATCTATTATGACAACATATTACAAAGGGCAATAAAGAAGCTCATTACTCTAGAAAAGTTTGAAGAGGGAGTGATTGCTTTCATTTGGGGAATCTGAAGATTTCACGAAAGGGGGCATATTGGGTTGGACCTTAAAGGAAAAAGATTTCATATGCATTAGCTCACATGAATCTTGTTTTCCCACACTAAAATGGAAGATCCCTGAGAGCAGGGAGAACCATGTTTTACGTTTCTTCCACTTTCCCATGGCAGTTAGCACCATGCTTAATAGATAGCAGGTATTCAATAAACGCTTGTTGACTTGTTGCCTGATTTACTTAGTTCAGTAAAACTATCTCAAGGGAATTCAAGGTGAGGTGGAATCGATTTATGTTCCTCCAATATCTCTAGGGAGCTAATAGAGGATCCCTATTAGATGACGCTGCTGAAAGAGTCTCAGGAATGTATGCAACAAGAATGAATAAACTTTTGTAATATTCAGGAGTTGTTATTAGAATATAATATATTATAATTAATATAACATAATAATGACCAAGAATCATAATGTTTTAATCTTAGCAGTGTGTTAAGGAAGCTGATTTAAGTCAGTTAAATTCAAAAAGCCTTTTTTTTAACCACCTACTATGTGCAAGTCACATAATAGGTCTTCAATAAATACTTGTTAGCTTGACAATGCAGACAAGTGAGGTGAATTGCACATCAGTATTCAGTGCATCATCTTGATCAATATAGATACTGGGCACTGGGAATATTAAGGGAAAAAAAAATAACAAACCTACCCTGCCCTCAAGGATCTTAGATTCTATTTACAACTGTTAAAAAGGTAAGTAAATAAAAGATAATTTGGAGAGGGAGATAATACTAACAAGCAGGAGGTTCAGGAAAGTCTTCCAACACAAGTTGACATTTGAGTGGAACCTAGAAGGACGCTAAGGGTTCTTAGAAGCAGGGATGAGAAAATGTAGATCATTCCAGGTGTGGGAAACAGCTGTCTAAAAGCAGAGAGGGGTTGGGCTAGAGCACTGAGTTTTAGGAACTGATGTCCTAAGTGGTAGCTTCTGCGTCTCAAAATCTTATATTTTGATTCAAAGTGAAGCAAGCAGAACTAGGAAAACTATAAGTATAATGATGCCAACAATGTAAATGAAAAAGAATGACATCAACAAAGCGAGTGAAACAAAATGCTATGAAATTATGACTAACCTTTGCCCCCAAAGATGAGCTATGACAAAGTATCTTCCTTGTTTGTTTGCAGAGATGGAGGGAGAGGGGGGGCAGGACAATGGAACACTTCAGATAAGGGTGGGCTTAGTTGATGTGTTGGCTAGTTTTGTTGAACTGTTCTTTTCTTTTTTATTATAGGGACTGGCTTGTGGGGAGAGGGATGGTAGTAGAGGGATATACAGGGTATTCCTAAAGTCTTAGCTCAGTTTTAAGCTTTAATAGTGCATGATTTCCCTAAGACTTTTGGAATATTCTCTATTAGGAAAAGTAGTTAATAATGTAAAAACAAAAAATGGCAATTTTTTTTTAAAAAGGCATACCTTCCAACTGGCAATTTCTAAGCATACCACTGAACTCCTAGCAGGTGATTTTTCACTATCTAATAGTATAGATTTTATATCATAATCCCATAGGTAAGAAACAGATAGAAGCCACATTCCTTCACTAAATCATTGGGCTTTCTCACTAAGTTCAGTATCTATATCAATCAAGATGATGCACTGAATACTGATGCACAATTCTCCTCACTTCTCTGGGTTGTCAAGCTAACAAGTATTTATTGAAGACCTACTGTGTGATAGCACTGTATTAGACACTGGGGATACAAAGAAAGGCAAGAAACGGTCCCTGCTTTCAAGCAGCTCCCAGTCTAATGGGGAAGATAACACATAAACAACAATGGAAAAACAAGGTATGTACAAGATAAATTGGGGTGGATTTCCTTATAGGTAAAATGAGTACAATACATTTCCAGGCATCATGGTGCTACAATGAAATGGCAAAATTTGGAAGTACTTAAAGCAATTTAAAAACAAAAATAGTTTATTAGGTTTATCATTGACATGATAACTTAGTAATTAGAGGAACTACTCTCTGGGGTTCAAGGAGATCTTCTTTAATAGCCAAAATTTGATGTTACCTGGGCAGCTAAGTGGCACAGTGAAAAGAGGGCCAGGCCTTAAGTCAGGAAGACTCATTTTCCTGGTGTGTGACCTTGGGCAAGTCACTTAACTTTGTCTACCTCAGTTTCTTCTTCTGTAAAATGAGCTGGAGAAGGAAACGGCAAACCCCTTCAGCATCTTTACCAAGAAAACCCCAAAAGGGGATATGAAGTGTCAGACATGACTGAAATGACTGCAAAACAACAGCAACAGGAGCTTACTATGGGTAAAGTATTACTGGAGATCCTATTTCAAAAGCGAGTCAGTGCCTGTCCTCAAGTAGCTTACGGTTTATGAAAGGGAGCAACATGTTTACAGAGGAGCAAATTGATAATGATAATGATAACTAACACTTCCATGTGTTGAGCATTATACTAAGAGCTTTACAATAATTTTCTCATTTGATCCTCACAACAGTCTTGGGAGGGAGATGGTGTTAATATCCCCATTTTACAGATGAGGAAAACAGAGGTTAAATGACTTGCCCAGGATCACATAGCCAGTGACTGAGGCCAGATTTGAACTCTGATTTTTTTCTATCTGCCCCTAAACCTGAAAGGTTAAGTGATTTTCCAGCATCACACAGCAGGTATATGTCAGAGAAGGAACTATAAACCCAAGTATTCCTGGATAATGGGTAGCATTTATATAGGGCTTTAAGGTTCACAAAGCAGTTTATAAGTTTTATCTCTTTTTTTTTATCCTCATATAGGTGCTACTATTATCCATATTTAACTTATTAGGAAACTGAGGCACAGGAAAGTTAAGTGACTTTCCCAGAGTCACACAGCTAATAAGTGTCGAGGACCATATTGGAATTCAGGATCGCCTAACTTACAGTCTAGTGATCCACCCACTCCACAACCTCTCTTCTTCTGGCTCTGACACCAGTTTTCTACCTACAAAGCCCTGCTGCCTACAGAGTATATGGCACATAATACATAGTACAGTAAATTTTATTATAGATCCCATGAACAAGACGCACCATTGTCTACTCTATGCTGGCCGCTTGTACTCCTGAGTAAAGCATCATCTCTATCAGTAGCCTATTTATCATGTAATTTGCATTGACTCTATTCAACACACAACTATGCATTTTTATACACCTAAATATGGCAAATACCACCTAAAATTGGTGGAAGTAATCCTGAGTTCTTGAAGGCTACATTAGCTCTGGCAGCCTTATCAAGTTACAAAGGCTTTCAGTTACAGACTTGATAACAGACTGTTCTGAGGACCCACATAATTATGTTTAGAGAGTCTAATTAGTTAGTCACAAGATTATGAAGTTTGACACCGAAGTATAGGGACACCATTTGGGAAATAATCATATACACAATATTACTGATTCTAGTAGCTAATTGAAGCTCCTTGAAGTAGAAAGGATAGCCCTAATTTTATTGTAGGGGAGAGAACACTGGGTTTGAGGTAAGAAACTAGGT
>CM053580.1:101473502-101488782 GCA_028627135.1 Pseudochirops cupreus | reverse complement strand
ATAGATACACATTCATAACATTTGATTATGGAACTCCAGATTCCAGATTCTTTCTCCTCTTCCCTCACCACCCATCCCCACTGGAAGGACAAGCAATCAAATACAGGCTGAACATGTGAAATTACACAGAACCTCACTAAGGAGCCATCTTTGTTCTGTTTCCCCAGGTAGACATGCATTGATGTAATTGAAATCCCAGAACGTCTCTTAGTCTGTCTCCTTATGCACTACAGAAGAGCATAACCAAGCCCTTAATTATCATCAAAAACATTTATTTGAGCAATTAGTGCCTATGGTGTTATGTTCTACCAAGTATAAAAGGCCTTTAAACTCACAATTCAAGAGTTTACAGCTCAAGTAGTATATTGAGAACCTTTAAAGAATCAATGAGCATTTCTGCAGACAATGATTTGTGAAGAATTAAGCAATTTGGTGAGTTGGGGTTATGAAAACAAACAAGTTTGATAATTACACATATATATACATATAAGATATAGAAACCCTTTTTATTATAGTTTTTTTTTTTTGCAAGAGGTAGGTTTTTTTTCTAAAACTCCTAAGTGAATGCTCCATTTCTGGTTTTATGGACCTTTGGTATTAATAACTGATGTTTGAAAATGTGCACAAATTCCTTTCTAAAAACATTTCTTTTTAAAATAGATGATATCTTACTAAATTCAAGAACTGGCTTTACATCCTTGAATAAGAAACAAAGAGAAAGAGAAAAAACTTGGGAAACAAACAGCCTTGTCATATTCTGTAAACAAGTGGTATAATCTTTAGCATTTTGGACTTGGAGTGAGGAAAAGTCAAGATGTGAAACCCACCTTAGACATTTACAAGTTATATGAGCCTTGGCAAGTTACTGAACTTCTCTGTGTCTCAGTCTCTTCATTAGTGAAATGACTGGATGGAACCAAGAAACCTTGGCTGAGACACTTGACCCCTCAGTAATTCTCTAAGGAATACCATGAATTCCAGGTGTTTTCAACGTGCATCATTAGGTGATTGTCAAGCAGGAGTTCTATACCATCATGAACTCACAGGCATGGTCTAAAGATAGCTAGGATGTTATGGAAAAGCAGTGTAGTAAGGTGGATTGAAGGCTGACCTTGGGGTTAGGAAAACATGCCTTACAGGCCTGTGCTAGTCATAATAGCTGTATGATTATGAGCAAGTCACTAGACTTCTCAGTTTTATAGGCAAATTTTTAAGACTATAAAAGTCATCCATTTACATCAGAGAAGGCAGTTTCCACACTGGGAGTTCCCTACACCAATGAAATTACAGGTACTGCTAAAAAAAAAGTAAAATATGCTTACACAATGACAAACAAAAATTAACTTAAATCCGCTTAAATGAATAAATGTAAAAAGAAAGCTACAATATTTACTTTTGTAGGAATTGTTTCTATGTCCCACAAAGTCAGTGAATTTTAAGGAAAAACATAGAAAGCCAAATAATAGAATAGCAAAATGATCCATTATAATCAATCTTTTGAAAAAGTTATATCAGGCAGCAAACACTTTGTCTATAGAAATGATTATTTTGATTCAAATTAATCATCAGTTTCTTGACCTTGGTAGAGGTTTTGCCCTCTGACCTCTGTACAACCTATTACTAATCCAGTTGATTAGTCCATTCTTTATCTCTCCACATTCCAAGAAGTAAGAAAAGTCCAATATTCAGAAGAGTTAACTATAAACCTGATCAAATTAACTAGGACAACTGGGGATATCTACACTTATCCACATGTTGCCTCTTCACTATAAAATCAGGATGCCCGTTTCATATTAGCAATATTGAATACCAAGCCTATGCCATTTGTTATTCATTTACAAGGAAGTTACAAAAGTACTGAAACGGGCAGTGTTCTACTCCACACTCAAAAGTACTTTGTTTAGGCAAGTAATATATGTAGGAAGAAAGCCTATTTTTTTCCTGGAATTAACTTCTATTGACTTATCCCTCCTTAGAATAGTACATGGTTTATCTATATTTAATTGATCCCACTACTCATTGCCCATTTCTAAATTTTAAGACCATGAAAAACAAGGATTCCTTCCTATAACTCAAAGCTTTTATCATCAAGATGGTTGAAATGTAAGCCTGCCTTCCATTTTCTACATGCTATGTTTGAAAAGTAGAATTTTCTCTCTCGAACAAGGTTCTACTTGGTTTTGTAATGAATAGCAGCTAATTAAACTTGCGATGACCTTGTTGTTTCAGTTGCAAATACCATGGTGTCTTGAGTCATTTACAAAGCTGTCATTGATGGATGATGGTGCTTCACCATAATTAGGTGGTAAACAATGTTAACTGAGCAGTAATTCATGCTAACATTACTGAGGTGTTGTATAATAGCATGACCAATAACTTGGGTCGCTACTGTCTGTTAGAAAGGATTCCGATTTCCCTGATGGATCATATTCTTCTTAGCTGAAAAAGACTTTACGAGATTATCACATCCCAAGTCAGCCAACACTTTTATTCCTCTGTCAAACCATCTCTGTATGCAGAAGGGCTGGCTGCTTAAGAGGTAGACTGATTTGAAACACAGGTCTGTGAATTGATATATTCATTTCGTAGAGGCAAAGAAGTTTAATGACATTTTTTTCCTATAGAATCTGTGTAGTCATGGTAGAGATGAGGAATAAAACAAAATAACAATGAATGGAATACTGATGGAGAGAAGAAGGAATGACTGAGATCTAGGGAGATCTTTGGAAAACCCGTGAAAGAAAACATGTCTATATAAAATGACATTTGCATCTTGTTTTTTATTTACTAATTTAATTATAAGTATTCTTAAGTACTCTATCACAACTGGCTGATTCATTATTATTCATTGTATTTCTGTAAAGGTAAAGTATACATTTCATACCTTTTATAGATAGCAAAATTAAAGTTTGGCATGAGTTAGGGATACAAAGAGAAACTAAAAATAATAATAACGAGTATTTATATAGCGCTTTAACATTTGCAAAGTACTTTAAAATGTTGTCTCATTTGATACTTACAATTCTTTAAGATAGATGCTCTAATTATCCCCATTTTATAGATGAGGAAACTGAGACCAAGGAAACTTAAATTACTTATACTGGATAACACAGGTAGTAGAAGGTCTAAGGTTGGATTTAAACTCAAGTCTTTCTGATTCCAGGTCAAACATTCTATCTACTATACCACATAACTAATTCTAGGCAGCAACTATAGAAATGTTGGGGACAAGACTTACATCATTAGTTTACATACCAAAGAATAAATTAACACCATATATGATAATTCCATTTAACCATGACAACAATAAAGAAGAATCTAAGTTGATCAATTAATTTCCGAAAATCTAATTTGTTTGAAGTATGCACTAAAGCTCCAGATGATCATTCTGGAAGACTAAAGTATATTAAAGATTGTGCTTTAAATACATATTTCACTGTATAATCATTGCATCCTGTTTTTTTTTTAGTCCAAACCTTTCATCACGTAATTGTCGCATGGTATAATTATGTTTATCACACCACTTAAAAGGTAAACAGAACAGCAATGTATTCATCAGCAGCATAAGGATATGTATTTATTTCTCATGCATTGATAGAATTCTCAGCACCTTGCATTATCAGTATTTGATTTTAATGTATATTCATGAGTATCCCATGTATCCTAATCTTGCACCAAAGGCAATTGAGTAAATGATTTTTATTAATATTGGTACAATTTTTTTAGAAGCTTCACATAACGGTCACACCCTTTTTTGCAAAAAAAGTTGGCATAATATCTGCGACAATTATGAGGTAAAATACGGTATACAATATTCAGCTCCTTTGGGCATAAGTTTGATAGCACTGACACACTTTCATTAAGGCTTTCATTTTTATAAGACCTGTTCCACCCTCACCACTATGGTAATGAGGACTGTGTTAAACTATTCATTTCAATTCAACAAACATATTAAGCACTTACTACGTGGAAGGCACAATTCTAAACAATGAACAAAGTGCCACCTTTGTTCCAAGTAGAAAAACTACACTTTGCTCACTCAGAATAGGCAAAAGTCTGTCATTGTTCTTTACTCCCTTTTTCAGTCATAATTATATTTCAAAATTCTATCCAGACCCCAAAATGTAAACAATCACTTTTCATTGGACTGCTTTTTTTGAACATCTTTTAAACCAAAATAAAAAGTCTCATTGAGTACAGCTGTGAAGAATTAAGAGAAGCTTCGCTGTGGAAGGCACAAGACCCAGCACATTTCCCTAGAGAGCTCATTCAATTTAACAATACACATTTACTAAGTGTCTACATGTTCAGGTCTCCTCATCCTAAAAAACCTTCTCTTGACCCTGTTACGCCCTTGAGCTATTGTCCTGTCTCTCTGAAAAGATACTCTTCTTCACCCAAACCTCATACAAATCCTTGATCCACAAGCTTGATTCTCCCTTTGAGTTTAGCCCATTCCCTTGACTATTCAATATTCCATGGCTCCAGAGAAATCAAGACAAAGGATACACTTATTCCATTAATCTCTCTTTTGCTGTAGCTCTTTTGAGGAATCTATAATGCCTTTGGTGATAGGCATCATAAATGCAGAAGTGTGTACAAAAAAAAAATCATTGTACCCATTGGGGGAAATAATTCAGATAATTACAAAGGTAATTGTGTGTGAACATTGTGTTTGTTGTTTTTCTGTAGTGAAGAGTGTATGTTAATGTCAGACTTGGGAGCCTTGATTATTGGAAATGTAAATTCTTAGAACTTGGTGTTAAAGGCAAAAGTCTTGCCTTGTTGATATCTGCATTTTATAATCCCTAGTCTAAAAGCTAATATTCCCCCACTCCACTATGTTCAGCAATTCATGGCAGCCAAAATTTCACCCACAAGAGATACGGCATATGGCAGAGACTTCAAGAAATAGAAAGACAGTGAGGTGAAATGGGAAGAGTCCTCAAAGTCTGAAACAACCAAATTGATTCTTTCATGTGAAAAGTACTTACAAACTCAAAACCGTAGACATAATGAAGTCACTTAATAAAAAAAATTAAGTCATTCCCTAGTTTCTTTCAGGATTTAGCTTATGGACTGGTAGAAACTGGTTCCCTAAGAATCTTTCTACCTATCCAATCTTATGTTCCACTCATCCAGAATAAGGACTACTGGCCCAGTCAAACTTGCTTTCTCTCTAACCCCACATAGGTTGTACTCATCCTCATCCCTGTGTACTGTTCATTCCTTTTTTTCTCTCTTTAAAATGCCCTCCACATTCAAATGTCAACTCCTTCCATGTCCAATTCAAGTTTCACCTCCTCTAAGAAGCTTTTACAAACTTTCCCATTTCAAGAACTCTTTTACTACTTAGCGTCTGCAACATGTACTTTACTCCTTATGAGATGTTCTATTTATATTGTCAAGTAAATGGATGATATCATATAATTTTATGTTCCATGCAGCATATTGAAGTTTTTAAAAAAATAACTTTTAACCAATATCTTTTATTTTTATATTACCTACATTTCCACTACATACCTAGTTCATCCTGTCCCAGAGAGTGACCTCTTATGATAAAGGAAACCAATTAGATGTTCATCAATATGTCCCCAGTTCTTTGCTATCACAAAAAGTGCTGCTTTAATATTACAGCATATCTAGGGCCTTTCTTTTTTTTCATTGCCCTCCTTGGCACATATGCTTTGTAATGGCATATCTGACTCAAAGTATTCGTATATCTCAGTTACTCTGTTTGTGTAATTCTAAATTGTTTTCATACCTCCAAGAATGTATCAGTAGTCATATCCTTCCAATAGTCCTTCAGTAATAACTATTTCCAACTTAAAAAAAACACAACTTTGCTAATTTTCTGCATATGAGGTAAAGCACCTGGGTTGTTTATATAATTATTATTACTGATTTGGGGCATTCTTTCATTTGGTTGCTATAAGTTTTTTAGTCACTTATATATCATGGATATTAGGCCCTTATGAGATATATTTAATACAAAATTTTTCTCAGTTGACTATTCTCCTTCTTATCTTAGTTGTATTTATTTTGTTTAGGCAAAGATTTTAAAATTTAATGTACTAGAATTTATTTTATCTTTAGTAATCACTTCTATTCATTGTTTAATAATACATACTACCCATAACTGTGAAAGATACATGATTTGTTTCTCTTCTAATTTTGTTATGGTATGAACCTAAATTTTCAGATGATGAATAAATGCTAAGTTTATTGTTATCTGATGTAAGATGTTGGTCTACACCTAATTTTTGCCAGATAATTTTCCAGTTTTGCCAGCAATTCTTGTCAAATAAAGATCTCTATCTTCTATGTTTGGAGGCAACATTTTATTTCTTTTGTGTTTTCATGTGTTTATTGGTCTAAAACTCTGTAAAATAGGGTTTATAATTCTTATTTCTTCCATTTTGTTGTGATTTCCCCTTGAGAAGTTTTTATTTTTATCTTATTTTCCTCTTTTTTAAATCAAATTGGCTAAAGATTAATCAATATTGCTAGTCTTTTTTAAAGAACCAGCTTTTAATTTTGTTCATCGGTTCTGTGGTTTTGCCTTTAAATGTCCAATTCATCTATTTCTCCTCCAGTTTTCATGATTTCTTCTTTTGTTCTTTTTTGGGGGAAGGTTCTAATACTTAATTTTATTCTAATTTACATTATCATTTTAATTGCATATTCAGTTCATTAATCCTCTTTTTCTATTTTATTAATATATGAGAAAGAAGTTAAGGGGATGAATAGAATCTTAGAAAAAGCACATATTATATAGCTCTTTGGTGAAAATTTAATGGGAATAGAAAAGGGCATGGATTTTTCTCTGTTGTATATGGCACCCTTACAAAAATTGACCATTTAGTAGGGCATAAAAACCTCAAAACCAAATGCAGAAAGGCAGAAAAAGTAAATGCATCTTTTTTTTAGACCATAATATAATAAAAATTAAAGTCAATAGCAAGCAAAATACTTTTTACATAAAGACAGACCTAAACAAATTGGAGGAATATTAATTGCTCTTGGTTAGGTTGAGTCAATATAATAAAATGACTACTCTAAGTTAATGTACTTATTCAGTGCCACACTAATCAAACTACCAAAGAATTATTTTGTAGAGCTAGAAAATATAACAAAATTCATCTGGATGAACAAAACGTCAAGAACATCAAGGGAATCAATTTTAAAAATGTAAAGGAGGTAGTCTAGTATTACCAGATTTACCAAGTGGCATTCATCAAAACAATGTGGTACTAAGAAAAAGAGAGATAGATCAGAGGGGATAGATTAGGCACGCGACACATAATGGCAATTGAACATAGTAATCTAGACTTTGATAAACCCGAAGATCCAAACTTTTCAGGGTGAACTAATGCAACAAAAATTAAAAGCATAACAGAAAATTAGGGGAAAAAACTTTTACAACAAATTTCTCTGATAAGGGTCTCATCTTTCAAACATAGGGATCTGAGTCAAATTTATAAAAGTAAAATCCATTTTCCAGTTAATAAATGATTAAAGGATATGAATAGGCAGAAGAAGATTTCTTCTTTTCAGAAGAAATCAAAGTTATTAATAGTCGTATAAAAATGCTCTTAATCACTACTAATTAAAGACATGAAAATTAAAACACTTCTCAAGTACTACCTCTCACCTATCAGATTGGCTAACATGACAGAAAAGGAAAATGAGAAATTTTGAAGAGGATATGAGAGAATTGAGACACTAATGCACTATTAGTGGAGTTGTAAAGTAGTCCAATCATTCTAGAGAACAATTTGGAACTATTCCCAAAGGGCTATAAAACTGTGCATACACTTTGCCCCAGCAATACTACTAATCGGTCTGTATCCCATACAAATCAAAGAAGAAAAGGACCTATTTGTACAAAAAAAAAATTATAGCAGCTCTTTTTGGGCTGGCCAAGAATTGGAATTTGAGAGGATGCCCTTCATTTGGGGAATGACTGAACAAGTTGTGGTATATGATTGTGTACTATTGTGTGGTATATCATAGAATACTACTGTACTATAAAGAAAGAATAAATAGGATGATTTCAGGAAAACCTGAGAAGACTTATATGAACTCAAGCAAAATGAAGTGAACAGAACCAAGAGAACAATGTACACAGTAAAATATTGTAAGGATAACTAACTGTGAAAGATTTAGCTTCTGTGACAAAATGATCCAAGACAATTCCAAAGGATGCATGATGAAATATGCTATTTACCTCCAGAGAGAGAGAACTGATAAATGCTTAGTAGATTCAAGTAGATTCAAGCTTGCTTTTTTTTTTTTAACTGTCTTTGCTTTTCTTGGATTTTTTTGTCTGTTTTCTTTTGCAACATGGCTAACATGGGGATATGTTTTGCATGACTTCACATATAAAAGTGATATCAAATTGCATGGCTTTTCAAGGAGGAGTTGGAGAGGGGAAGAGAGAATCTAAAATTCAAAAAAAATTTAAATGAATGTTAATTTTTATATATAATTGGGAAATATTTATTAAAATAAATAAATTAAAAAAAAAAACCACAGCATTGAAAATTTCAATTGTCCTCTTCCTTTCCATAGCCAAGGCAAAATTTTGCACATCTTCGACATCATCAAAAATAATCCCTTTACTTGTAGTCACCCATGCATCTGTCTGGATATCATAAAAGAAATATTTCATTTATTTGTGTAATAAACATTCAAGTAGAAGCTGGAGTTGGAAAAGCAGCAAAAGACCAAGCCATAACATGGAGGAGCAAGCACAAACTTTTCCCCAACCCTGCCCTCTGCCCCGTACTAAATCTGACTCCTTTTTTAGATGCTGAATCTCTGTACATTATCTCCAATACCTCCTTCATGACTTGTGTTATTTCAAGCTAAAAGGAAGAATAGACCAACTCCTTACTCTTCCCCACAAATTCTGGGCTATTCCTTTGTCTCCATCTCTCAGCAACCTATTCTTTTTTTTAAAGCCTCATTATGTGACTTTATCTTGCCTAACCAGCAATTGGCCTCAAGGAATTCAGCAGCAGGTTCATAATCTTCTGCTCCCACCCAGCTCCTGTTTTCTTGATTAGAAACTTCAAAGCACAAATTGAAGTTTCCTGTCTCCTCCTCCTAACACCACCACCTCTCCCATCTCCAATCTACCATTCATTAATATCCTCTATTCTTTTCTATCTTCATTCCACCTCAGCCACTCACAGAGAGAGGGCATTATCTTAGATATTTACACCAATCATATAACTGGTCCCCCTATGATTCTGAACTCTGAAATTCTTCTCTTTGATAAAAATTCCTGTCCTTTTTGTCTCTCTCTCAAGCTACTCTTCAACCTATTCTTTATCTTTTGTATGCTCTCCAGTCGCTCCACGCCTTCCTATTCACTTCTTTGGTCTCTCTTTCTTTAAAAGTCTTAACTCTGTATTCGATCAGGTAACTATACACTGTATACCATGAATTACTCACACTTTAACTGAATTTCAGTTCATGCTTTGTAAAACCCCAACTGTGTTATTCCCTTTATGCACCTTCACTCCTCATGAGCTGGTCCCATTGCTGAAGGAAATCATACCATGGGTGTTAAACAATAAAAATCATGTTCTTTAATTTCCACTGGACATGACATTCACCTTCAACTCTTCCCTTTATTTTACCATAACAATCAGCTATGTCCATAGCATCTCTCACATGTAGCTACTACCCTAGTTTAGGCTGTTACCTGTTACCTGAACTGTAGTAATAGATTGTCTATTGGTATTGCTCATTCTAGTCTCTTCCTTCTTCAATTCACCTTTCACATAGCTAGAAAATTATATTTTTAAGATGTAAGTCTGACTATAGTATTCCCTTACATTAACATCTCCAGTAGCTTCCTATTATCTCTAGGGTAAAATCCAAACTCCTCAGACTGGCTTTTAAAGTTGTCCACGGTCTTATTCCCATGCACATTTCCAAACATTTCATTTTACACCTCTTAATGCATTCCACATTCTAGATTTATTGGATTATTAATTATTCTCTGAACTCAACATTCTACTTTCTACCTTCATGATGTCATCATATCTGTATTTTCCTCAATTCCCTTTCTTGACTCCTTAATCAGTTAATTCTTTACTCTTTTCTACACTTGAATCCCTTGACTGATTGTCTTATCATTTAAATGTATTTTACCAAATACCAGACTTGGATTACTACCGTCCTTCTCCTCCTTCACTCCTATTCATGTATTGCAGTTCCTTTTGTACCTCTCTTAACAATTTCCTATCTCTCATCATTCTGGCTATTCTAAACATTCTTATTTCTCTTTCATCCTCCTCCAACACCCAATTGCCACCTTCTGAGATAAAGACCTTACCTTATATGTTATCCAAAAAAAAGGTAAGGCCATTTAAGAAGAAATCCCTTTTGTTGCCCTCCTCCTCATCTCATATCATGAAGAAATCTCCACCTCCCCCACTTTATTCTTCATACTTGTCTCCCATGAGAACATTAATCTCCTCATTGCTAAAGCAAATCCCTCAAAATTTACCTTTGATTCCCCCTATTCCCACATTCCTAATCAAATTGATTTCAACCTCATATTATTCCCATTCTCTCTTTAAACATATCTACTGGCTCCTTCTCTGTTGCCTACAAATATCCCCATGTCTCTTCCATCAAAAACAAAACAAAACAAAACAAAAACTATTTCTTTCATAAACCATCCTTAAGAAACCAGAAAGTACTTGGTATCTCTACTTCCTCCTCATTTATTCTCTTAAAAAACTCTGCAATCTGGCATGTGATCTCATTGTTTAACTGAAATAGCTCTCTTGAAGTTACCAATTATCTCTTAGTTGTCAAATCTAATGGGCTTTTTTTTTCTGTCTTCATCCTTTTTGATCTTTCTACAGTCCTTTACACTGTTGATCCTGCCTTCCTCTTGGATACTCCCAGTGTTCCATGCATCTGTGACATTGCTCTCTTTTCTTTCTCCTACTACCCATCAAACTTCTCTTTCTTTGCCTCTTTTGCTGGAACATCACCTAAGTCACTCCCACTAACTTTTAGTGGTCTCAAAGTTCTATCCTGTGCCCTCCTCTTCTCATTCTATACTATCTTGCTTAGTGATCTCATTACCTCCCATGAGATCAATTATTTCTATACATATGATTCCCAGATCTATATATCTAGCCCTAGCCTGTATGCTGAGCTCCAGTCTCACATCATCTGCCTTCTGGATATATCAAATGCATGTTCCAAAGGCATTTCAAACTCAACATGCACAAAACAAAGTTATTATTTCCTCCCCAAACCCTTCTCTCTTCCTGTCTTTCCTATTATTATTAAAGGCACCACCATTTTTCTAGTCACCAGGCTTGCAACTTGAATATCATTCTCAACTCCTCCCTTGCATTCACTTCACTCATCTTACCTTATCAGATCTGGTCTTTACTATTTTCCTAACATCTCTCAAATATGTTCCTTCTTTTAACTCTGCTCACAGTCACCACTCTGGTGAAATCTCTTATCACTTCAGGTCCAGACTGCTTTAATGGACTTCTAGTTGTTCTCCCCATCTCAAGTTTCTCCCTATTCCAATCCATTTACGAAGACATCCCTGTCAAAATGAGATCAACCCAGTCTTCTACTTAGTAAAATCTAGGTGCTCCCTACTACCTCTAGGCTTGAATACAAAATCTTCTGGCATTCACTCAAAGTCTTCCCAAAGTGGTCTCTTCCTACTTTTTCACTCTTCTGATACTTTTCTATCCTGTCCCTACTCTGTCATCCAACTATATCTGCCTGCTTCCTCTTCCTCATTCACAACATTCCATGTCCTGATTTAGTGCCATTTCACTGGTTCTCCCCCACACCTGGAATGTTCTTCCTCCTCATCCCTGTCTCATTGTTTCCCTGTAATCTTTCAAGATTCAACTCAAATTCTGCCTTCTGAAAGAGACCTTTCTTAGTTCTCTTCTCCCTGCTGATGCCTTCCTTTTACTCTGTACATATCTTTGAAATACATAGTTATTTCAATGTTGTCTCATCCATTAAAATGTGGGCTCCTTAAAGCTCGTTTTTTTCTTTTCTTTTTATCTCAGTACTTATTACAGTGGCTCGCACACAGCATGTGTTTAATAAGTGCTTCTTGTTTGACTAACACTAACTCTATGCGTTTTTATTGACTTTCTCCTATACTTGTGTCTGGGGAGTGAAAACTTGAACACTTCTCACAATGTGTCTTATAAATTGGTGTCAGTTCTGACTGTCAGATTCACCCTCCCCCCTCCCCACCCCCTTGATTTCTGCTGTCAATCAGCAGCAAGCCCTTTCAGGAGTCTTTTGACCTCCATCCTTGTTGGCCACACCCTGATCAGCATTAGGCCCTTTAGGGTTTTTTGACCTCCAACCTTGCTGGCAACTTTAGTCCCTCCCTTCTTCACTTAGGCATTTGCCAAATAAGGATAGGTACATTTGAACTGGCTATCCCCTACTTCCCTGTTATTTGCCATTGGGGAAGATTTTCATACCGAGACTTGAGCTCGCCTCAGCCAACGGGAGAAGGGACAGGCAGGGGGAGGGGGCTTGACTGCATTAGGGTATAAATTCTTGTTCTGGCTTTTGTAACATGCCCCACTTCTTATGACCAGTCATGGGGAAGACCACCCTCTACTGCCAGGGAAGAGAATAAAATCTCCTGTTCTTATCCTGAGAAATCTCCATGTTCTTGATTAAATTTTGAATGGGGTTTTTCATCCCAAACACTTGGGATGTGAACTTCAGCTGATATTTTCTTCCTCTTCAATTTTATAGTTTGTTTTTACATATTTGTGTCCACTTATCACTTCAGCTAGGTGTCACAGTGGATAGAATGCTGGGCAGTCTTGAGTTCAAATCTGGCCTCAGGCACTTACTAGCAGTATGAGCCTGGGCAAGTCACTTAATCTCTATCTGTCTCAGTTTCCTCAACTATAAAACAGGGCTAATAATAGCATCTACTTCCCAAGGTAGTTGTGAGAAGCATGTAAGACATTTGTAAAAGACTTAGCACAGTGTCTGGCACATAGATACAGATGCCTACTAAGTTCTTCTTCCCCTCTAAATAGAAAGTAAGTTCCCTGAGGGCAGAAACAGGTTTGTCTTTCTGTTTGTATCCCTAGTGCATAGCACAATGCCTTGTACAAAGCAAGCAGTTAATAAGTGTTTTTGTTAGACTGGAGAGAAGAACTGCAGGATAAAACAGCATTCCATACTCCTTTGTGTAGAATTGCAATAGACTTGGGAATGAGAAGAAGAATGAGGGAAGAGAAGGAGCCTGAAGTCACCAGGTGTGGCATGATGTTCCAATTAGATACAGAGGTAAAGGTATTCATTTAGAAGTGATTTACCAATAACATAGCTATAGTAAAACTTTGGTTTAATGATTTATAAAATGCTATTTTTCTTTCTAATTTCCCTTGGGCCATATAGGCATTTTAGTCCAGGTTGAAGCAAGTAATGGACATTTCAACACAGCCTGTGTTTTTTCCTTGCTTCGTGATTTTCTGTTACACTCATAAGGGCCAATTTTAGCCCTTTTTATGCATATGTGTAACTCTGTCTTTTATGTATGCTGCTCAGCATTCCCAAGCTCTACTACTGTCTGCCTTATATGATTTCCAATTAGAGTATTTCTTAATTATTAGAAATATATTATGTCCTGAAGTATTTCTAACCAATGCTAGAAATCTAAAGATACAGATCATAAGTATCATTTGGGGAATGAATTAAAGGGAAAATCTAACAAGAGGTGTTCTGCAGGGGTCAGTCCTCAGCTCAACACTATTTAACATTTGGCCAGTGGTTTGGATGATGGAATGCCAAATGGGCTCATTACATTTGCAGATGACATCAGGTAGAGGAGGTTGCCAGTATGTTGGCAAATGGAATTATAATTCAAAATATCCTCAAACTGGAGCAGTGGTCAAAAATGAACAGACATTGCATATGAACATTTTTGGGATGGTTAGCCTGCTTTTATGTGGGGGAGGAAGCCTATGCATATAGAATATGGTAACTGGTCCAATAGAAAACAAGTTAGAAAAAATAGTGAGTTACAGAAACTAACAAGGTAACAGAGTTGTTTTTTTTTCTTTTTAGCAAAAAGAAAATTTTCCACAAAGAAAGACATCTATAAAGAAGATTCTGGAATTCCTCTCCTCAAATCCTCAAAACTTCTTAGCTACATCACCCATTTTCTCTCACTTTCTTCCTGCTTCAGAACATACTCGCTAATACCAATCCCTCTATTTGAATCCTTGATCACATTCCATCCTTCTTCTGGTACTTTGCTCCAGCAAAGTATCTTCTCTCATGTGCCTTCAGTTTCTCCCAAAAGAGAAAAATCATATGAAATGTGAAAATGTGAAAATCACAGGAAAAAGCACTAGGCTTGGTGCTAGGTCCTGGCTTCAGCCCTTAGCACTTGAAAAACTATACAAATCCCTCTACCTTTCAAATTTTCTTAGAGAGCTTTGCCTCTGTTCTTTCTTTATGAGTTTCTCCTATTTTATGTTATTTTTTTATACCTCTCATAGCTTTACCCCATCTGCCATCATTGGATATATATAGCTAGTAAATGGATCTAGGATTTGAACACCATTTTTTTTAATAATTTTTTTTTTGGCTTTTTGGAGGGCAATTGTGGTTAAGTGACTTGCCCAAAGTCAGATGCCTAGTAAATGTGTCAAGTGCCTGAAGTCGGATTTGAACTCAGGTCCTCCTGACTCCAGGGCAGGTGCTCTATTCACTGAGCCACCTAGCCACCCCCAAACACCAATTTTTTAAAACTCCGAGTCTAGTCTTTTTTTCTACTATAGCACACTAATTCTTATATATTTATTACCTAGTATTATTAATTAATTTTTACAAGTATATACTTGGTCTCTGCAGTTAAATTATAAATTCCTAAAGGGAAGTTGCTAAGTACTCTGGAATTAAGAACCTGGGCATGCAGAACATAAATTATGGAAATTTCTGGGTGAAGGAAGGGAAAAGTAATCCTCAATTGGGATAAGTCAAGGCAGGAGACAGTTCTGAGAATTTTCAATACAAAATGAGGGCAGATGTAATCTGAATGCCAGGCCAAAGCAGTCACTCCAGTTAGTGAAGAGTAACAACATCCAAGAGGTTGAGATAAGTAGATAGTTTGGTTGTCAGTCAGAGAGCTAAAAGCAAAGGGGAAATGATGAAGATTAAAAAAGCAAAATGTAGAGTGCAGGAAGTTATCTCTTGGTCCAAACACAAGCTGCTGCTCCCATTG
>CM053580.1:101457997-101473002 GCA_028627135.1 Pseudochirops cupreus | reverse complement strand
CAGCTTTGGCTCACTGAAAATGCACCCCAAGACCACCACCCTAGACCACAATCCAGATCCAGGTCACTCAACTCAAGAGCACTTAGCCTCTGAACAATTGCTTGGCCCCTCTGCAGTCTGCGGGCTGGGAGCTCTGAAGCAGCCACACGGAGGCAGCTGCAGGGCTGCGGCTTCTGCTGCTTCTTTGCCTTGGGGGCAGTTTGGCCAGACCACTTTTCTCCCCCAAATTTAGCTGAGTTCCACTGACCTTTCACTTAGTCGTTGTTTCTTATGACTTGATAATTCTGGAAACTGCCACTGCTGCTGCTGATCCACTCTTGTGAAGGCTCCAGCTGTGGCTCATCCTGGCCACCCCCAGGCCAAGCCGCAGTTTCAGGTTGGGCTGGTTTCGGCTCCCAGCATGCTGCAATGAGCCCTTTGTGCTGAGCAGCCTTCAGCAGGAGATGTGTTTTTCTGTATTTTTGTGTGAGTTTTGGGTATTTGAGGTGGCTATGTGCAAGCTGTGAAACCTTGCTGCTTCTATGCCTCCATCTTGCTAGAGCACAGATTATCAAGTGATTTAATCTAGTCTCATATTTCCAGCACATGGAAAAGACAGGACCTTAACCCAAGGCTTGCTGACTCTGAGACCATCTTTTGATCTAATCCATCTCTCCTATTAAGTCAACTTAGTTTCCAAGATATTTTTCCCTCCATAATCTCTATCTGACTCTTCCCCCCCCCCATTTTAGTATATTTGTGAAACTGAGTGTGTGTTTGTTTTTATCTTAATCTAATATAATAAGCAGGTGACTGGTGAGTAATAGCAAAATATCAATACTGCTGCAAAGTACCAAAGAAGGCCTCTAAGTCTATTAGTTCCCTATTCTTCCTTTCAATAACTTTAGGCAGATCAAGTTCTCATGTCCCTTTGGTAAGCAGTCTCCACAGAAGCCTCATTACAAGGCTTCACAACAGCTCAGAAAGGACACAATTCACTATGGCAGTGAAGTGCAAAGTCTTATAGCTTCTCGCAAAATGGAAAGACTTTGAGTATGGTCCTGGTGGTAGGCTGGGCACCAGCCTAAGTAGATCCCTAGAGATCTATCACCAGAATGTTAGGCACTAGACAATGACCTTTTAGGGGGCAAAGAAACCAACATTGATAAGATATCTTATAGATGTATTGATAGATTTAAAAATCAAGTGCTAAGAACAGTTTATTATGAATTATACTTTTCATAGACTTACAGCTAATGCTTTTTTCCCCTGTAAAAACTCAAATTAAACTAGTTTACTTATTCATAACTTTCCTTCCACTCATTTGAATTCATTTCCCAACATTAATAATAAGCCCACTATTTACTAGGTTTCCTTTATTTGTTAATGAAATTATGTTAATATTTATTATTCAATTAAAGATTTTTTATTATTAAATTCCACTTTACATTAAGGATTAACAGGCATTTTATGATGTCTTTTATGATAGAGGCAATAAGAGAAGATAAATATCTGTTTTGGGAGGATGACAATAGATTTATCTGTGATTACAAAATTACAAGAATCCCATGAGTTAAGTGATATTGTTATACCTATTTCACAACCAGGGAAACTGAGGCAGACACAAGTGAACATACTTTTTGTAATTTATCCATTCCAATCTTTCGTATGTGATTCATTAAATTATAAAATAATTATTGAGCATATAGTGTTGCATAACATTGTGTAAGAGTTGTGGAGACTACAAAAGCATATACAAAATCATGCTTGCCCTCAGAAAGACTAACTGTGAAGAGGAGGCACAATGTACACTGCTATTATTGTCCATAATTTTTGTGAAGTCCATTCACAAATGGACATTTTAATGGAAAAGGTTGACATCTGTCTATGATACTGAACATCTGCTCAATGGCTACAAGGCACAATCTTTCAACTTACTTTGAAATGTCTGAAAATTCTCTCAACTTGGCACTAAAGCATTCTATTTGTGCTGTTTCTTCTCCTCCCCCAACTTCCATTACAATGTGAGCTCTTTGAGAATAAGGACTGTGTTATTTTCCTATTTATATTCCCAACACTTAGTACAGTGCTTGGCACATAGTACTTGCTTATTAAGCTTTTTTTCCATTCATTCTTTCATCCATTCCATACCATCCTTCCTTGACACTTCATTGGATCTGTGATCTGACACATTCTGGCACCACTCCCAGTGGTACAAATCACGACCTCTCCCTATATCTTCATCCTGAGCAATTGTGTCCACATTCTACCATAAAACCACCATAGAGAGTCTGCCTATATAGGGAGCTGAGACTTTCCTGTAGGTCTTCATACATTATTTTCAGCACCAGGGTTTCCCTCATCCTCCTCTCTGTCTATGGTTCGTCATTCTTACTGTATAACAGATCTACCTGCTTTTCAAGTTACTCACAAAAGCATTTCCTACACATATCTCATCCTTGATGAATCATTATTACATGTCTCAAAGATAAGTTCAACTATCAAATTCTTCTTTGATGGGTGTTTAATTAATTCAAATGAGAAAATATGGGAATTCAGTGGAAGAAGAGAGCACAGCAATGTAGACCTATTGGGAAGACCTCATGGAAAAGACAGGACTTGAGCCAGGCCTTGAATGTTAGAAAATAATATGGTTAGGGAGAGGGAAAGAGGGAAGTATTCCTAGAAGGAAGTAATCACTTAAGCAAAGTTATAGATGTGAGCACAAGCAGGCTGTTAACTGCTAAGGGTGAAGAGATCTGTAACACATCAGGGAGTAACATGGGGTAACTTGACAGGTGTCATGTTGGATGGACCTTGAAAGTCAGAATGAGAGGTTTTGAATGAGAAGAAATGGAACTACTTCAGGTTTTTACATAGATGAAGGATAAGTTTGGGTGTAAAAATTAGGGATTTCATTAGTGTTGGGAACTCCCAGATGAGGAAATCCCTTCTACCAATGAAGGTTGGTGTCTTTTCCACAACCTGAGAGATCATTAAAGCACAGAGTTTAAGCAACTTGCCTGGAGTTGCATGGTCAGTTGTGTTCAGGGGTGTAATTTCATCCAGGTTTTCCTGGCTCCAAAGCTGGTTCTCTGTTTACAATATTACACTACTTCTCAAGAAGATTATTATGTTTAAATTTTTTCTAGTGTAAGAAGTGATAGGAAAAAAAATAAAGTTTACTTATTTTTTAGATTTTTGTGTTGAGCATTCCTTTATGAATACCTGGACTGACAAAGTCGATACCTATCAGTGGCACTAAGTCTCTACCCCAATGACTGTACCACAATCTGTCTCCTTGCTTTGGAATGCCTAAAAATTCTTCCAACACTCTCTCCAACACCATTGCCATAGGCAAAAACACACCCTACTACAACCAATAGAGGCAAAGTTCACTGGCAGACTTCAAGCCTTATTCTCCCGTGGACCCATATCTGCAGTTCCTTGAAAATTAGTCATAGACTTCTCCATGTTTACATCCTAATCTCTTCTTGTTACTGCCTTTCCCCAAACCCTGAAGCACCACTGGCCATTCCAGTGGCTTCTCTCTATAAGTAGATTGCTATTGATTGTAGAAGTTCCTAAAGTAGATAATGAAGAGGCATCAAAAGCCAACAATTAGTCTTCCACTCCACCTCCAGTCTCTTGACTCTCTTGGTCATATTATTTTCCTCTCCTTTAGAAAGCAAAAGTTGGAAGTTTTCATCAAAATGTGAGTAGGGGGTTTCTCATAAAGCCTAGAAGAAGAAAAGTCTTACTGAAAGAAAGGAACTTCAAAAGCAGAAAGCAACCTTTACTAGGCAGCCTTCTGCTCTCACATCCTCTACCCCATTGAAAGAGACATCAGTTAGAATACATAACTTCTGTTAGAGAAAGTATGGACAGATTCATAATACCAATGGCATAGAATATATTCAACTGAATGGGAAATCACTAGAAGAATAAGGAAACTGAGACAATATATGATGTGAGCCAGAATAATCTAATGGATCAGAAGATCACAGATCTTCTGTTAGAAAGGATATCAGGGGTCTAGTCTAACTGCATTGTTTTACAAATGAGGAAACTGACACTCAGGGGAAATTACATGATTTGCCCAGGGTCATGCTGGGAAGTATCTGGGGCATATTGCTGGGCCTTGATTAGTGCTAATAATGAAACCCTTGAAGTGGTCACATAGATTTGAATTCACACTATTTAAAGTTCTAATTATGTAATATGGTCATTGGTTCCAGCCCAATGGACATATGCAGTGCAGATCCCAGATATAATAACTTCAGGGGGATTCTTTATTTGCACTAATCAGGAAACACACTGTACAACAATTCCTAACTGATATAATCACTAATGTAAGTTTAAGAACTCAAATGAAGCAACTAGAGATGAAAGGTGTTCACTTACATTTAAGTTAGGTTTTAGTGGGATTTCATTAGTGTCAGGAACTTTATTATTAATGAATTAATAAGCTACCTTTATAAAACACTTTGGGACTCATGAACTGCTCTGTCCCCCATAATAACGTCATGAGTTAAATGGAACAAGTATCTTTATTCCCACTTTTTCAGATGATGAAAGTGAGTACCAGAGAGGCTAAGTAATATTCAGGCTCAGTTTCCTTATCTCTAAAATGCGACACCTGAATTGTACAGGGGGATAAAAAAATAACAAAAGGAAAATATTATACATTGAGATTCCATTCTCTAAGTCAATCAGCCCACTCCAGTTTGGATTGAATGTTAAATTGTCTTTAGCTCTCTAGTTTAATGAATTCCGTTTGGAAAAGCTATTAGATACCTTAGCCCTTCTAGAATCTTACCCTTGGCTCTGTGTAGATTTTAGAATAGAGAAGGGGTAGCCAAGGTAGGGAATTTTGGTTTGAAAAACTACTTAGACTGTGGGTGGAATCACAATGTGTAAAGAAACACGCTTTAAAATGGTAACAGAAAAGTTGATTTGATTATGGTTTCATAATGAAAAGAGGATAATGGGAAATGGTGAGTAGCAAGGTAGCTAGCAGGAAGATGGCTCCAGAATGAAGTGAGGCATGGGTGGAATTGGGCCTAGACATAGTGGACAACCATGCATCAGGAGTGGCTAGAGGGGCTGGACAGGGCGGGAATTCAGTGGATAAAAGGCAGCAGGTAAAAAGATAGTGATATAGGCAGAAATATAGCAAGAAAAAGCTGAAGGTGCATTGTGATGAGCCCTAAATAACAGGCTAACCAATTTAAATTTTACAATTACAGGCTCTACTCCATCCATTCTCCTAAACTTTCTCATTCTGGGCTTTCAAACTCTCATCATGACTAGATCCTCACCTTCCTAGAAATCTTGATTCTCAAGCCCCTGAAAGTGTTATATTATCTTGAAGCAATTCCTTTATCCTGATTGTAATACCTGACCCTGCTTTTTGTAATGAAGGAGCCTATTTTATCTACTGTCCTATACTGGAATCTGGGCCTTATTCTTTCTAAGTTCCTTTTCCTTAGCCTGACCTTGAAGCCCCTGGTAGATACAAATTAAAATTCATCTCACTGGCAGAGAAAAGATGAAAGACTCACTGTGAAACCAATGAATATCGTACAGCTGTCCCTGAATTGGTCACTGGCCCCAACTACTCAGTTTGCTAAGCTTTACCTCCTTCTCTCCCCTCCTCTGCATCCTCTCTCCATCCCCAGAAAATAGCTTCTTGTGTCCAGGTTCTCAGTTAGAAAAATTCCTTAAATAAGTGGCATAACAAAACAAAACATTCCTCTTTACCCTTCAATGTTCCATTCTTCCAGCTATTCTTCTTTCTTAGGTGAGTCCTACTGTGTCTTCTAAGTCCTTACAAGCAGAGAATCAAAAATAATGGATTAGCTAAGGAACTGAAAAACCACCACCTCCTCTGACATAGTGGCTGATTACAGGGGTGGCATGTGAAACTCTAAGGTAGCACTGGAGCCATGCTAGAAGCCCTTCCGTTTCCTGTGATATTTAGCATTCTCATCTGCTTCCCTTCCATTCTGTATTATGTCGACCCCCGCAGATACATGACAACTACCAAAAGTTCCAGCAAGGGGCCTATTACTAGCCAGGAGGGGTGATTTGCAATGATGTGTCTTCTATTGTTGTTGTTGTTGAATCTTACCTTGTATGTGGTTTGGATGGTAAATCTCCAAGGACACGCACCATTTGGGTAATTTACTGTGAATTTACCCAAGGGCCCGAGCATGGAGAACCACCTATAAATCAAATAAATATTTAAATGACTGGAGATGTGCAAACTCAGCAGGTCTGCAGATTCATTGAACATTTCAAACTAGTTTTCAAACATTAAGGGTTCAATAAGATCATTTCAAAATAGATTTTAAACATTAAATGTTCAATAGAATCATAATGAGATGGTCAGATGGGAAGTATAATTCCTTATCAATGGTTCCTTTAGTGAATCTTTTTTCTCACAGTGGTTTTTCCTTTTAACATTTTTACATGTTTTTTTAGAAAATAAGGTATTTTAAAATAAAAAAAATTAAGTTTGGAAATGGATATAAATTTTAGCTTAAAATGATTTTCTTTAAATGTGACATATTGAGTTCGGTTTGTAGAAATAAGATGGATGTCATAAGGAGATTCTGGCTCAATATTGGAGATAGTCTAGTTTACTGGAAAGGTCACTGAACTTGAGGTAAGAAGATTTGGGCTCTAGCCTAGTTTTGCCACCAATTAGCCACATGATCTGGGGCCCATCATGACCTGAGCTCCCCAGATTTTCAGAGTTGAAAAGGATCTCAGAGGTTGTCTAGTTCCACACCTTAACAAAAATCTTCTCTAAAACATAACTGAGAAGGCTAAGGAAGAGTAACCTGCTACTTCCTGGGGCAGGTGGATGACTCTAATCTTTGGGATGACTCTAATTATTAAGAATTTGTTCCTTGTATCATGCCCAAATTTGACTCTTTGGGACTTCTATCCATTATTTCCAGTATTTCTCTTTATGATGAAGAAAAAGAAATCTAATCCCTCTTTCAGGTGACCTCCCTGGACTTTGATTTCCTCCTTTTCCGCAAAGTGAGGGCCAGCATGAAAAGACCTCTGGATTCCAGCTCAACATTTCCATAAATGTGTGGATATAATCACAGTTATTGGGCTTTCTCCTCACCATCCCCCCTCTTTAAAGAAAGCAGCTAAACTAAGAACTGGGGATATTGAGTCCTTTAAAAGGAAGGCTCAGAGGGGATGTAAAAAGATTCATGTTGAACAACAATAAATTTGTCTCAAAGGGAAGGATTAGGACCAGATATTGAAGTTACAAAGAAAGCAGATTAGGGCAGCTAGGTGGTGCAGTGAATAGAGCAATGGCCCTGGAGTCAGAAGGACCTGAGTTCAAATCCAACCTCAGACACTTAACACTTGCTAGCTGTGTGACCTTGGGCAAGTCACTTAATCCCAACTGCCTTGCATTCCCCCCTCCAAAAAGCATTAAAAAAAAAAAGCAGATTGAAGCTTAATAAAGGGAAAAAATTAGTTATTTTAAAGCTGAATGAGTCTCCTTTGTAGAAAGTAAGTTCTCTATCAATTCTGATCTAATACCACATAGGAACAGATAGACAGAACACATCCTTTAGCTAGCAGTTAGACTAGGTGATCTCTAGAGTGAGAACAACTACATGTACCCCCCAACAAGTTTCCAGGGATATTCCTGAGGGTACTTTTCTCTAATTACTATCAGTTCAAGCCCCAATTCTAGTGTTACTTCCACTAACTGTCCATGATAAATACTTTGGTTCCATTTAACCATTTAGCATCAATTAGCTTTTTGAAGGGATATTTTAAGCCAACACAGATGCTCAAACATTTTCTCCCAAGATCTGAGAAACATAGTCTCTCCTGTATGCCTTTGGTCTCTGGGGTGAGTGGGCTCAGAAATGTCAGTTTCCACAAATCACTGATCCCATGAAGTTGACATCTAAATGCAGCTTAGCCTGTAGATTGCTCTGGATCTCATTTATTGTTGGGCTGGATCCCAAAGGTCACTTCTCATTTTGGGGGGTCTTGATGATGGACTGACTGGCTAGCTAGAAACCAGTATGAACTCCATTCCCAAACTTCCTGGTGGATGACTATGGATTTTTTTCAGCATACAAGGCCATAGCTATTTCCAGTCTTCTTTAACTAGAAGCACACACACACACACACACACACACACACACACACACACAAACACACAAATGGACCCAATAGAAGTAGAAGCAACAATAAGGTCACATACTCTCAGGATTCATGCTGACCCCAAGTGAGAGAAGACCTATAGTCCCTAACTCAGAAGCTCTCAGTAGCTTGTCCTACTTTAATACCAGCAAATCCAGAAAGAGTCAGTGGCCCAACATCTTTTTGAAAACACTCTAGCTGCAACTCCAGATGAAATTCTTCTTCATCATGTGGCTAGCAGGTTATAATTCATTATATAACATCTGTTCATGTTTCTTATCTCTACAAGTTACTTCTATCACATGTCATCATGCCTTTTTGGAAGTAGGCTCCCAGATTTTTCCACATGGGGAGCTCATACCAACTGAATGCCCCGATGACTGCTTACCAGACCTCATTATCCTAAAATCACATTATCATAATGAGACACCATCTATGGGCCACTTCTCCTAGTTACACAAGTCCTTTTAGGTTGCCACCCAAGTGGCTTAGTTTGCCATCCAAGGCTGCTACTTTCAGTTTCTGGAGATGAGTCTAACTCGATTACTGAAGCTCATATGTGCCCATCAGTGTATTTCCCATTAACAATTAGCCAAAAAACTTGAATAGCTCTGAGCAAAGGTCTTTACTTATATACTATAAAAATAACAATTGGTACAATGTATTTTCCAAAAAAGATCTGGGCTTCACTCTACCACCAATACATACAGCATCTGTAGGGCAAAGAAGACTCACACTTAAAGTTCATGTCTATTGATAATGAGTCACACCTGTAAGATACATTTGTGGCAATGAATAATTCACAACTCCTCATTCTTCACGGACTAGAAGTCGTTCTTCCTTCCTTTGTCACATTCTCAATAATTCGTTGTAGGTGAGCTATTCAGCTGGGTTCTCAGAGTCTGTTTCTATTTTGATTCCATAGCTGGCCCCCTTCTCTGCTCTGTAGGGTCATGCTTCTTGAAGTCACTTCCTGTCTCATCTGACCATCTCTCTGAATCTATGTCTGTCCTAGGTTGTGTATCTGCTTCCAAATGGGTTCATGGTTTCCCAGTGAGCCACACAATGACATAATGAGAACATAATGACATAGATGATGGTGAAAAGGGGAATTGAGGATGTGGAGGAAAGAATCTTAGAAGTCACGTATTCCAACAATTTCTTTGAACAGAAGAATAAAGACACTGAGAGAGGTTAAGTGACTTATGAACTCTGGTCACTCAGCTAGTGACAGCAGTGAAATTTGAAACTAGAGTTTCTTACATCTAACCACCACACAAAGTCATCTACCTCTCCTGAGTGAACTGATCTCTCTCCCTCCCTCTTTCTCTCTCTCTCTCTCTCTTTCTTTCTTTCTCTCTCTCTCCATCATTTTCATTTCAACATTCTGAGCTTGCGATATTTAAAAATATACAAAAACATGGTGACAACATCTCCTTTTCCTTTTTGCCTGTTTCTCTAAGTTCCTCCTTTGGGATTTGAAAACATTTTCTTCCACCGAGAAAGATAGGGGAATCATTCTGCTGTGCATTTAAACAAAAGACTGAACACAGCACAATATCAAAAGAAAAGGCATTTTCTTATACTCATCTGTTCTTGATATCCCTAGTTTTACTACACCTACAACCTAGAGAAAATTTAATAGTCTTGCTAAAATTATATGAATTTTGCTTGGAAGTCATATTTTTCTGTGTAGGCAGAGCATAATCTAAAAAACAAGTCTCTCTGTGCTACTATGAACAGAGGATTAAAGAAGAGATAGATAGCAGTAGATAGCACTGGGGCATAATATGATAAATTTGAAGAACGCGTTTAGGCCTAGAGCAACTTCCTTATTTGCTTATTACAAATTTCATCCAGAAATGCATGGGATTGCAGACATTGACCAGTTTGTAACTGAGCTGTATCTCTTCAAAATTCCATCTATTCAGATGGTGATTTTAAAAAAGAAGACAAAAAAGAAATCACTGTTTAGTGTTGGCAATTAAATCTTGCCAGAGTGCAGGAAAAAAACAACCACACCACAAAAGCTTTCCAATGAACCATGCTCTTGTTCTCCCTCTCTGGGAAGGATACACACGCACACACACACACACACACACACATACACACACATACACACACACACACACACACACACATATATGTCCACAATCTAGAGTGAGGATTTAAAATCAGGTTTTAGATACTTACTAGCTGTGTGACCCTGGGCAAGTCATTTAACCTCTATTAAATGTTGCCTCAGTTTCCTCATCTGCAAAATCGGGATAACAAAACCTACCTCTCAAAGTTGTAGTGAGGATCAAATGAGATAATAATTGTAAAGTGCTTAGCAAAGTACCTGTCACTAAGTACTATATGTGTGTGTGTTTATGTGTGTCAGCTGGTATTATTGCATGCATATACATATATATACATATACATACATATACATATTATTGCATGCATATACATGTATACATATACACATGCATATACATATACTCATGCGCATGCATATGCCCACACATCTGCACATGTATGTGTATGGGTATGGTGTATATATATACACATGCATCTATATGTATTTCAAAGCAAGCATGTGTATGCCTTTATACATATGTGTATGTTGCACATGTCATCAACATGTTCACATATCTACATGCACTTATTCTGTACATTTCCATGAATTAGACCAGGCAGAAAAGAAAGTAATGGATTGTTGTAAGCTGACAGCAACGCTATGTATTTGATGGTAGAAAACCAAGCTCATATTTCTAAAACAAAGGCCCACTGAGAGGCAGCAGGGGACCTGACAGAAAAGCAGATCTTACCAAACTCAAGGCACACTTGTCTTATTGTTCCCCTCTGTGGAGAGATATCCCCAACAGGAGATTATGTGGCAAAAATGTAAACCCTTTAAAAAAAGTCACAATCAATGGAGAAGTATCTCTCTTCCTATGGATATGAACAACCTAAAGAAATACAGAGGGATCTGTGAATAAGAAGAGAGCCCCTGGAATGCTTTGTCAGGAGTTTGATAAATACTGTTGCATTTTCTAATGCCAATATACATGAGTTTGTAATAACTCTTAGAAAAGAGATTTTGAAAATTGACACCATATTTAAGTTCATCTGAGGATGCAATAGTTGTTATGTCTGTACTTTTTCTGAAGATACCGATATTTCAGAAATTGGACCTTTTATATAATCAGTTTGGCAGCATCTGTTGTTGACAACATAGCATTCAAGACTTTAAGGAAAGGAAGGGAGTTTATGGTCCATTTAGTCAGAATCTTAACTAGTAATTTTGGCAACTATACAATTGATTTGATAAGAGTAGAGACCTCAGGATGCCATGGAAAGCAGGGCAGCCCTTACCTGATTATTGGATCTTACTATGTCCTACACATGACTGTTTTGACATTATGGAAGAAATACAAATCTTGTCAATATCTTATTAATTTAAGTGCCCTGAATTTCAGTAAAATAGGTAAATTTCAGTAAATAAAATGAATTTCAGTAAACCTCTAGTTTCTAATTCTTAGTTATGGCTCTGTATCTACTTCATTCCCCCTGATTTTTACAAATGAAAAGAGTAAGATCCAGAGAAGGAAAATGTGTTTTTCATATGGCTAGTTAGTGATAGGATTGTGTATAGACAGATGTATCCAAATACATGCATGTGCCCATATGTACATCTGTGTATATACACACATATATACATATGAATACTAATATACATATATATTGAACATTTGATTTTACATGTCTTATAAGGTTTTTACTTTTAAAAGATATATAGATGTAGATATAGATATAGAGAGATTTATGCATACATACACTGTCCCTACAATTATAATTTAGTTCCTCATAATCTAAGTTGACCAATTAAATAATTTAAAATATTAAAGAGTTCCAATTGATCCCTTTAAATTTATGCATTGTAACTAGTTAAGTATGATGTAAACCTGGCCAGGGCATATATAATGCCGAGAAAGAACTTTTGCAGCTTTAGACAGATTGTTGAATCAGGCACATGTTTACAACATAGTCCTCACAAAGGTATATGAAATATTTATTTCTCGTTATGTTCTTTCTTAACGCTAGAGTGAAAAGAGGCCTCCCCCACTCCACTCAGAACTCACAGGTTTCAGTGGCTAAGACAGAAACACAACTCACCTCACCTATCTAGTGGAGTCCAAAGCCTCCATTGCAGGTTTGCATATGAAATCAGGACAGAGTTATAAGGAAACATGTAGCCCAAGGTTATGAGACATCAGCGATTCATTTTTCAAGAAAAAAGAGGAAAAAGGGAGATAGAAAAATCTCATTGAGTATTATTGGTCTCAAATTTTACCAATAGATTTATGACTTTATTTTAGTTGGAAGGGTAATAACTGTGTCACTTATGATACTATATTTTATATTTGTAAGTATGCCTATAGTTAATGGAATTTATCAGGCAATAGGTTTGGGCACTATTTAAAATATGGGTCAGAGGGGCATTAATTCTATTCAAAATGTCCATCTGTTGCTGCCCAACTTGCATGAAGGGTTGCATAGCAACCTGAATTACTGTATGGATGTGGTCGGCCTCCCTGGGTTGCTTTTGTTTGCCCTCTGAGTGAGTTGCCCTTGATGGAGAAATAGTAGGTGTTCTTTTTTTTTGGCTGGAGCTTGGTCTGGTGAGAGGGGGCTCATTATGGCCTGCTGAGCTAGATGGTATTGTGAAGCAATTTCTGACATATGAATGTCATTTATCTTCCTAGCATGATTCTTAGTCCCAAATTGATTCCCAAATTCCTGGGTCTTTAGGAAGTACAATGATTAAAAAAAATAGGCCTTTCTTTTTCGCCAGGGATACCCCCAGGAAGACCATGTACCAGGTAACCAGATAAGGTATAATAAAAGTTTCAGAGCTAATATTCAGTTTCATGGTAGTTAAGTAAAGCCACTACTGCATAGAATTACATCATTTCTTCAATTTATCTTTATGTTTTATTCAATTTGTTAAAATAATAATAAAATTCTACTCAAAACAGACATACTTACATATTCTTGCAATATATACTTGCCACATAGTAATCCCTTATTATATCATTGTTAAATTAATAGGAATCTTTCCCATGAAATTAGAAATTCTTGATATTTGTCAAACTTTAAAGCACAGAAGAATTGCTGATGATTTTAAGAACCAAAAAGATACTATAAAGGAATGGCCAGTAATGAACGCAACTGACTTTTATAGGACCTCTACAAGGTAAAATTTGGAGAGGAAATAAAGTATTCACATCAACTTAGACATGACTAGTACATCATTTGTATACATTTCAAACATTCTATGGACATTCATATATATCTTATAAAATTTCTGAAAAGATCTTTTTGAAAAAGGGCAGGATGATCATCTGGTCAAAGAATATTGACTGAGATATACCTCATATACTGTTTTACAATGTATATTATGCTGTTATATTTTATTGTTATTCTGTTGTTTTTTTTTGTTATGCTATAGAATAATATATGATTCTATATATAATATATTATAAATATAACATGAAAGTATCATTTATATCACATTCTAGGATTTGTATAGCCCTTTCCACATATTTTCTCACTAGAACTTCACAACGACTCTGTGAGGAAGATGCTCACCATCTCCATTTTACAGATGATACCAAAAAAGGCTGAGTGACCTCACCAAGTGTCTCAAGCAGGATTTTAAATCAGATCTTCTTAACTTGAAATCCCCACCCCAAAATAACTATATATCATCATATTATATTGTATCACATCTTTCCACATCATATATTAAACTGTTGCATCATATATGTGTATGAGGAAACTCCCTCTCTCTACCGAGGCCAAATGGCATTTGTTCTGCAACTGGATGATCTCAGAGAATTGTCTAAATGGTTTCCACTTTAAGTGGTTTTTGCCTAGAACCATCTAGTCAATATACCCTTCATCAAAGGGGCCCAGTTTAGATCTTGCAGGCAGACTCTACGAGACTGCTCTGCACTGGTTTTTTGGGTTTTTTTCCCCATTTATTGATGTGATAATTACAATCATACTTTTTATTATTTATTGATCGTTCAGTAAGGAGGATTCTACATGCTGATTTAAACATTACCTACCAACACATTCCAACATTTTTGTTTTGTTTTTGCAGATCTGTGACTTAATCCATGCAGAGAATTCCCAAGGTGTAAATTCCCTCACTACAGAGAGAAGCAACTCAACTATAAGTTATAGTTATGAGAGTTACCTGGAGGCTCTGAGAGGTAAAATGATTTCTCTAGTCACAGCCAGACTGTGTCGGAACCAAAATCTGAATCCAAATCTTCCTGATTTCATGGTCTGCCTGCTATCCAATATGCCATATGACCCTTCTTCCAATTAGTACACAATCTCCAGAGCAATACTTATGGGAACCAAGGACATAGATACTCAAAACTTCAAAAGTAAAAATTGTTTTTAGATTGGTGAAGCCACTAATATAATTGTTTTGTCTTATAAGCTCCGATTTTTGCATATGAGCTTATCTAAGTCATTCCCAACTCGACTACATTCTAACCATTTGAATGTTTTCATTTCCTTTTTAGATGATAATTTTTTTCCTTCATCATTGAGATAAGTTACAGCATGACATCAAGTAGACAATGTGTCGGTTAATACTAATGATAATTACGTAAAATTTCTCCCGTGTAAGAGAAAGAATTCAGCAGGTATAGTCATCCTCAATTTCCATATTTCTTTATATAATCAAGTCCAGTCAACAGGCATTTATTAAATGTCAGACATTGTACTAAGCACTGAAATACAAACACAAGGAGGAAGGAAGGAAGGAA
>CM053580.1:101434574-101457497 GCA_028627135.1 Pseudochirops cupreus | reverse complement strand
AGATAGATAGATAGATAATTTTTACATGCTATACATATGCCATTTGCATGGCACAAAATGTTTTTGATCCCTTGCAGTAAATACCCTCAGAACAGGCAGGTCTATTGGATCTGCAGGTACCATGGTGGAAAAGGGTAAGTGAATCATTGAATAGTAGCCTAAGATGACCTAAGCGACTCAGGGTCTTGTTTGCTACATATGGCTTCTTAAGAACAACCTTGAAACCATAGAAAGGTTTCGTTTGTTTTTTAGTGTGCTATTTTTACACATCCTCATCTTTAAGCTTAAATGGATAAGTGTTATACCAAAATGATATTAAATCACATAAATAAAAATGAAGCTTCTATCTACATATACATAAACATGTTGTGTATATATACACATACATATGTACATATAACCTCTCCATCCAAAACTAGCATTTATTGGTTCCAGAGGGAGAACTACTGGTTCTATTTAACAAATCAAACTCCCTATCCTTCAACCACATCCTGAGGAAAAAATGAATAACACCAAGAAGGAGACAACACTCCAGATACTAAGCAGTATATTCAGGAGTCTTTCAGATAGCACAAACAGGGATAAGTCAACCTAAAAGAGGTTCATTCATTATACTATTCTTCTAAAGCTATGGTACGGAGACTCCTAACTCCACCAAAGTTCATTTTCACCCTTTTCAGTGCCTCAGGGTGTAGGTCATATATTCAGTAAAGGCATATTTGCATGATTCCTTAGACATGTGTCATTGTCCTGACAGTGCATTGAAAATAATTAAAATGCCTCAGAAAGGTATGGCCCTGGGCATTAACTCTCCTGGTTATCACATGCACCTGCCCATAAAAGACTGTCTGGGTTTCCTGAACAGCTCTTAAGTAAGAGGGTGAGTTGTTTCAAATGATCTTAATAAATGAACATTTTTAAAAGTCCTTTATTTTTCAGATTTGACAGGGCATGCTCTTTTGGTTGACTACTACTTTGTAAACTACACATATCTTAAGTAAAATTAGTAACAAATATCACGCAGTTGCAAGCTGCATCCTCCAGATGGATTCTGTACCTCTATGCTTAATTTTTATGGTTCAGGGCATACTAAGGCTCAAAGTATTTGAGTTACAGGAAAATCAAATTGAATTCAGGCCCAATTTGCCCAAACTGACACTTTGTGGCAATATTTCAGTCCAATCGCTATGCACATATCATTTTCTTCTCCTTACTGGGTCGATTGGCAAAGGTAATTTACATTTGCTTACCTACTGTACAACATCCCTTGTGGCTTTGCGACTACTCCTGTGTATGAACTGCAGGCCCTATTTATATCTTTCCTTAATTGCACACTGTATGCAGCTTGCATTCCTCTTTCCACGTGGGCCGTAGAATTTATGGGATTTTTTTGAACCCTCCCTTTTTTTCCCTCTAGACTCAGAAGAAATGTTTGATGTTGTATTGGGGGGATTGTTTTTGTTTTTAATTCTGTGGAAAGAAATGCCTGCAAATAGGTCTATGGGCAGCTTCACTGTAATGCAACATAGATGATAAAAATTATGCTCAAGAACCTACGCTTTCATTAGCATTGACCTGCTGGGATATTAGCCATGCAACAATGCAAGGTTGGTGGGGACTTTTGTTTGGGGGTTCGCTTATATTATGCTCTGCATAGGCTTATTAATAACAACCAGAACTCACTGCATTTGCTGGCTGTGTTCCAAGGGAAACAGACTGACCGAAGTTTATTTTCACCCTTAGGAACATAGAGGTTTTGTTGGGTTTTTTTGATCATGTGACATAAGATTATTTTGATGCATCATTTACTCATTTGGGTTTAAAGACGATTATATAAAAATAGCTATCTCTTTTAATGCATGTAACCACTTCTTCTATAACCAGCATATCTTGCTTCTTCTTGTCACAGTTCAGCATTAGGGCACCGCCTACACTATTTTCTCATGGGGGATAAGAGTTGCTTTATAAATTAAATGAATGTTATTGATAGTAGTAATAATGTAGAAAAAGCATTAAAATCAGATTAAAGATGCAAACAAAAAGCAATTCCATGTAATGTACATGTCTCAGACACCAGCTCTTGATGCTTTGGGGTGTACATCAAAGGGATCACACATATAAATCATATTAGTCTTCATAGAGCCAGGTTCCTGGTTTCTTTTCTTTTCTCCTATCTCTTAACGTATCTTGAATTTTAAAGAATCCGATTTTAACAAAATCTTGCAAATATTTGCCTGTCCAAGCTCTTTTGGAGCCAGGAAAGGGCAATAAGTTATTTCTTCTGTAAGGTTTGAGGTTAAACAATATTAATGGTTAGTTAATGGCTTAATGAGTAGGCTACAAACCATTTAAGTATGCAATGAACCTAAGCTTTTCAATGACTTTCCTAATGAAAGATCTATATGACTGCATGTCTGCTGTCACAATAGAGATAGTAGGAAAGGTACCTAATCAATTGTGATGGTAAATCAATTGATCTGTAACCTTCTTTTCATACAGTGAGAAAGATATGGAGAGAACATTTTACTATAGCTTTATTTCCTGCTAAAGATCAATAAATAAGACAGACAGCTCACTATTTGAAAACCTTCCCTTTTTTTTACTGTGATTTGAAAACTAACATGATCCTATTGAATCCTATTTCATAGGTGTTTCCATTTCTTTTGTCATTTCTAAGAAATACGAAGTTCTCAAAATTAAATAGAGGTAAGATATTATCAAAAATAAGTAAGACGGATTATGTATAGTTCTTATACTAGCCCTTTACTTTGAGGAAGAAGGTTCCAATTTAAGATAAAACTGTGATCAGAATAAATGTTGCTTTTAGATGTTATAATACCCATGGGTGCCATCTAAAAACAGCAGTCAGGAAAGTTAACCCAAAATACTGCTGTTTGTTTAGTTTCCTTTAAAGACAACTACAGAACTCCTTTAATTCCTAGCCAATATTTTGTAGTTTAGGATTTTTTTTAAAGTTAGAATGATTTGCAAATGCTAGAAAACTGAAAATAGCATGTTTTCAGAAGTTTCAAATATCTTGAAGTTATCCTTTTAAAAAATCCTTTAGAGAGTAAATTTGAGATTAACCAGTGGCAGCAGTGGGGAACCTGTGGCCTTGAGGCCGCATGTGGCCTTGTAGGTCCTCCTGTGTGGTCTTTTGACTCAGTCCAAGTTTCATAGAACAAATTCTCTTATTAAAGGGATTTGTTCTGTGAGGTTTGGATTCAGTCAAAGGGCCACACTTGAGGAGATAGAGGGCCACATATGGTCTCAAGGCTGCAGGTTATCCACCCCCAAAACTATTTAATACTAAAAGAAATAATCCATCTCAGATTACTTTAAGACTTGTACAATGAATACAAATCAGCTAAAGTTTCTGATAAAATCACATATTACCCTCCATCAATGCCTAGAAGTGCAAATAAAAAAGTAATTTACCTGTTTTTGGCTCCATAAATTGGACAATGGGATGGGACAAGTTGAATTTATACAGTACAAACTATAATTTATAAAATTTATATGTTCATATAATTTATACAACCTAAAGTATAAATGTGATTTATAAAGTATGGGCAGAAATGGTATCAGGATTTAGGAATAAGTCATCATCTTTCCTACCTTTTGCTAAATTCTTAATCCATTGCCTCATTATGGTGCTTAGGAGACCCAAGATAATCACACTACTCATCAGTGGCAGACTGAGATAACAGAAATTCAGACTCCTAGTCATGGATACCTTCTACTACACCATAGTGTCTCATTCTATAATCATGCAAATCTCTTCCCATGATATATATCAGCTCAGTAAGAAAGACATCTTGCAACACGGTATGGGCATTCAAAGGTTTACATTTCTTGAAGGTTAAGGAGTTAGAATCTTCAAGGTCAGTCACCTCAGCATTTAAAGCTAGGCATAGGCCTCTTTGGACCACAAGGATCTATCCCTCTTCTTCTATACAGAAACCAATAAAGGATATTCCAGCAGTTACCAAGTTATTATTAAAGCTGGAAGAATATACAATATCACACATAGGAGACTAAAGGAAAACTGATTGAGGTGACAGAGTGGATTGAGAGCTAGGCCTGGTGCCAGAAGACCTAAGTTCAAATCCATTTTCAAATACTTGCTAGCTGTGTGACCCTGGGCAAGTTATTTAACCTATTTGCCTCAGTTTTCTAAACTATAAAATAGGAGTAATAATAGCACCTATATCTCAGGGGTGTTGTGGGGATCAAATGAGATAATCTTGGTGAAGAGCTTAGCGCATAGCAAGCATTTAATAAATGCTTGTTTCCTTCCTTCCTGTCACACACAGGCAATTAAATTAAAGGGATTATGAACATTGGACTTGATGTCTGGTTCAATTACTCTAGGACATGAACAAAAGTAATATAGTTTATCCACACTCAAAAGAAGTTTCCCTTGCAGATATAACCCCAAATCAATCCTAACGTATCTGACCAATAGTAAGATAGGATAAAAAGAACAATGGACCAGAAGTCAGAAGAACTGGGCTCTAATCCTAACTCTGTCATCTACTGTTCACCTGACTTGGCGCAAGTTACTTCACTTTTCTGTAAAACATCAACAACCATGCCTCACCTACCTGCCTAACTCTCGGGGTTTTTGCAAAGACCAAGTAGGATAACAGAAATGAAAATGCTTTGTAATTGAACAAATTAGTGTCTGCCCAACTAAGACTACCTTATCCTTCAAACATCATCATTTTCATAGTGAAATCTATTTACCAGTTTACAGAGCAATGTTGAAATATGGACTAATGTCTTCATACACCCACTCCCCCCATCTGCCACCACCATCAAACTTGTCCTCATCTCATTTCAAATCTGTAGACAATAGGGTCGCATCTTCCTTGTTGATATCTCTTCTCTTGTTGTCTTGAAATTATTTTTAGAGTTGTTCATTTTCTTAGCTATTCTCAGCAATACAATGATCCAAGACAACTCCAAAGGACTTCTGATGAAAAATGCTCTCCATCTCCAAAGAAAGAACTGACAGAGTCTGAATGCAGATCAAAGCATACCATTTTCACTTTCTTTAGTTTTATTGTGAATTTTTTTTTCCTTTTGTGTCTAAGTCTTTTTGTGTGATGAATATGTAAATATGTTTTGCATGATTGCACATATATTAATATTAATTATATTAATCAATAGCATCAATCATTATAATAATTATATTAACCAATATTTTATATGAAAAATAAGAAAGTGAATTAAAACCCTTCAAGGAAATGAAAATTGAAATGAAATGAAATGAAAATGAAAATTTTCTTACCCATGTCCAGTGTATTCACTTTCCGATCTATCTTCTCAGATAGTTATTTGCTATAAGCCTATTTATGAGTTCACTGTATCTTTCCAGGTCTTAACAGGGGGTTACTTTCCAGATAAGCTATTTCCTCAAATGCTTATTAATAATAATGATGACGATGAATACATTATCACCATATTATCTGAACTTAATCTGCTCTTTCTTCCTATTATTCATTTTTCCCTCCTTAGAACCTACATGATTCAAATATTTAATGACTGATGACTGTTTTCAAGTCACTTGGCCAAGCAAGCCAAGCTTATTGATTTACTCTTTTCTCATTCAGTAGCCCTGCAATTCCCCTAATAATTTCTACTGTTCCTGACTATATTTCTTCTTCTTTGTTGTTATTGTTCTGTCCTTTCATTCATGCCTGACCCTTCATGACCCCATTTGGGATTTTCTTAGCAAAAGCTACTGAAGTAACTTTCCATTTCCTTTTCCAACTCATTTTACAGATGAGGAGACTGAGGCAAAGAGAGTTAACTGACTTGTCTAGGGTCACGCAGCTAGTAAGTTATCTGAGGCCACATTTAAACTCAAGTCTCCCTGACTCCAGGCCCAGTGACCTATCCACTGAGCCACTGGCTGCCTTCATATTTTTTTTTAGAAGATGATTATAATTTTCTGCAACATGGTGAGATGGAAAGAGCCAAGATTACAAATCACAAGGCATTAGCTTGATTCTTTCCTCTGCTATATTAACTATGTGACCTTGGACAAGTCTTCATTCCAGTTTTCTCTCCTTCACAGGATATTGTGCAGATCCAATCAACTCACAGGTTTGGATTCAGAAAGGAGCTTAGAGGCCATCTAATCCAATTCATTCATATTAAAGATGCGTAACCTGAAAGAAGTGACTGTGCTAAAGTCACCCAGCCTCTGAGTCAGAACCAGAATTCAAACTCAATCTTCTGATTCCAAATCCAGCATTTTTTTCCTATTGCAAAACTATCATGATGCATAATGCTGCCAAGAGTATTTTGTATGCCATAAAGCACCATAAAAAGTGTGAGGAGTGGTGTATTTTTTCCTGCTTTTTAAAAGTACCTAAATATTCAAAGTAGAGAGCAGATTGCAGTGTGCCAAGTATAACTAGGTGGCCCAGTGGATAGAGCTTGGGGCTTGGAGTGATGAAGACTTAACTTCAAATCCTTCCTCACACACTTAATAGCTATGTAACCCAAGGCAAGTCACTTAACCTCTCTGTGTCTCAGTTTCCTCATCTGCAAAATGGGGAATATAATCACACCTACTTCTCAGATGTTTCTATGAATATCAAATGGGTTGACATATTTATAGTACTCTGAAAACCTTAAAGTACTATATAAATGCTAGTTATTACAATTGCAGGAAAAGACTCATTAATACCTTTGAAATGTTGGCATCTGGGCCTTCCTTCTGTTATCACATAGACCAGAAATATCACATGGCCCATGTGACCCACAACACTCCCCAGTGCAGCCTGATCCAGATTAAAATGTAATTGGGACATATTTAACAAAATAAATGAAAATGTAATACAGCAGAGATGATGTTAATATGTGGTTTTCTAAGTCAATATATGCCCTACAAAGAGCCTTTTTATGGTTTACTTATTTTTTTATCTTTTTTTTTTGAAGGGGGGGAAGGCCAGGCAATTGGGGTTAAGTGACTTGCCTAAAGTCACACAGACAGTGTGTCAAGTGTCTGAGACTGGATTTGAACTCAGGTCCTCCTGACTCCAGGGCCGGTACTCTATTCACTGCACTACCTAACTGCCCTTATGGTTTACTTTTTTATGGTTACTGCTATTTCTATTTCAGTTTGACACCACCAATGTGGCCTACATTGCATGAAGTCTAAGGGGTGTTAAGGGAGGTCTAGTACCTCTGGTGTGAAAGCTTGCCAAGCCCTTTTCAGGGTTGCTCACCCACCTTTGTTGTCCACTTGGCAAGCAATTCTCACCTGTAGTTTCAAGAAACTGCAGCACCCACAGTGGACACACACCAGTAAACCATGTTGGTAGATGGGTTAAACCAGGTTGGGAGTGACTTACTGGCCTCAAATCTGTTGGTGAGTTAGTGGGATGTCTATCCCAAGCATGTGAGGAATGGGCAGAGGAGAACAATTTGTCCCAAAAACCATTAAGGCAACTGAAGTAGGTGCTATGGAGTGCTTAGAGTTTGGTCAGACTCTGAAGACCCCATCATCACCCACTGCATCCTTGAGGCATCATCAGTCATCCTGACTTTTGTCTTGTCTGGACTTCGGTGACTCTGGAAGAGAATGAGACTGATAACTTTGTACAACTCTACCTCACTTAAATCTAATTCACATGCAAGTCAAGACATCACTCCATGATGTCATTGGTCCTCTGCAAAATGAAGGATAAATAAAAACAGGACCAACATTCTTTTAAATCAAAGATGATGGACCCTGGAAGGGCATCGTTCATGGATACAGATATGTCTGAGAAAGATCACAGATCTAAAACTGGAAAGGGTCTCCAGAGGCATTTAGTCCAGCTGTCTCATTTTATAGATGGGGAATCTGAGTCCCAAAGAAATAAAGTGAATTGCCCAGAGTTGTTCAGGTAAGTTGGTGGCAGGGCTGGGATTCTACCTTAGGTTCAACGACTACAGGTTCAGCACTCTGCCCTAAGTAAACTTTCCATTAAACTATGTTCTGCCCTAAGCAGCTCCTGCATTTATAAGCTTGTCTCGTCTGCTGGTCCATTTGCATCAAGTGAGTCATACATACTCATACCTGTGGAACATTTGTTGATCTGCAACAATTATACAAAACTGCTTCATTTGGGGTTTAAAGAAAGTGTTACATATAATGTTTCTCTTGTTCACCTTCCCTGTGGTTTCTTATTTCAACAGATCATATATCCTAGGATGGTGGGGGAAGATAGAATGAAGGTAGGAAAAACAGAGAGACAAGGGAATGAATGGAAAAAGGGGACTGGGCAATAATTTATTATGCTTACACTTTTTTCTGTGTTGGTAGGTGTTACTGTTTGTAGGATAGTCTAAGGGTTAGATAGGATGTAATATCTATTTCAGAAAATACTGCCTAAAAACTATATTTCAGTTGTCACCCCTGATGAACTGTAGTTTGTTGAAATCTAGTTTACACATCCATCTCAAGGACAGCACTGGGGACTCTTGAAGTCAAGTCAGGGATCTAGGTTGGCACCAGAGCAAGGTGGGCCCAGTGGAACTATTTCAACCTAAAGCTGCCTTCAGGATATTACTCTGACACCATTTGCCAATTTAAAAGATTCAGAAGAGCTCTCAGGTAGATGGTCTATTCCAGGGGAACTAGGTTTATAGGCTCATAGATTTAGAGATGAAAGGGTCATAACCTCTTCATTTACCAGATGAGAAGCTAAAAACCAGATAGGTTAAGTGATCTATGTCAGGCTTTAAACCTAATTCTTCTGACCCCAAATACATAATTCTTCCTACTCATTGAGAAGATCTTATAAGATTTTAACTAATTCTCTAGAGTAGAGTGCCTATAAATATTTCAAGCCTATTCTAGTCCTGACTTAAATCCCAAAGTCACCTAGCTCAGAGGTCTTCAAACTATTCCTGTATTTAGAGGACAGAGGGACATCATTCCTCAAATGTTTCACTCAGTAAATTATACAAGGAAATTGGTTAGGAGCTAACTTGTTGAGATTTTATTGAAACTTGCTTATGTCATGGCCGTATCTTGTGACTCCACATAGTAAAACTAGCATTGGTTATTCAAGATAGTGTGTCACTTTTTTTTTTTGGAGGGGAAAAGGCAAGGCAAGTGGGGTTAAGTGACTTGCCCAAGGTCACACAGTTAGTGTCAAGTGTCTGAGGTCATATTTGAACTCAGATCCTCCTGACTCCATGGCAGGTGCTCTATTCACTGTGCCACCTAGCTGCTCCCATAGCATGTCACTTTTAAGTACACACAATACACATATCATGTATGCATATAATATACATGTGTGTACACGTATCTATGGTGTGCCTTGTGAGGAACTTCCTTCTCAGCACCTTATAGTCTTAAAGAGCTGCCTAGGTCATCAAGAAGTTATTTGACATTCCCAAGGTTACACAACAAGTATGTGTCAGAAGCAGGCTTTGAACCCAAATTTTCCAAGGCCAACTCAATATCCACCATGTCATGCTGCCTCTTACTGACAAATAAATGTCCTATTTGTTGGGCTTTTTTAATCATTAATTTAGATAAGGAGTTCTTATCTTGCCTCACAGACTCCTTTGGCAGGTTGGTAAAACCCATGGACCCATTCTTAGAATAACACTTTGCTTTAAAATATATTAAAAAAAATTTTAATAGGGTTATAAACAAAAAATAAACCTATTAAAACAGTTATGAAAATATGCAAAAAAAGTTCACAGATACCAAGTAAAGAATCCTTGATCTAGATACAAGTAGCAACAAAATTAAAATGCCATGCACGTCTGGATATCAAAATGCCTTATCAAAGTTTATTGGATATCATCAGTTTTGACATCAATGCTTTGAGTTGATTGGGGGATCTTTTTTCTGTTGGATGCTCTTGTTAAGGTTATATTGGATAACTTAATTTTATTTTGTATTATTTTTGTCTGTTTAGATCCAGTCTACTAGAGTGAGGACAGAATCCCATGGGAGCTTTGTCATCATTATCAAGATTAAAGATTTCTGTCTGTGTGTAGGGCTAGCTACTGCAGACTGTTACATGACCTCTTTGGTTCTGAGGATGTAGAGCCATGTTGAGCCTGTGAAATGGTCACCCTACTCATCACATGTAGTAAAAACACTAAAAATATAACTTTACCTCTTCCCATTGATAATATAGCCCAGATGGCACCAGATGCTACAAATTTGACTGGCCTTGTCCCTGACATGTCTAGCCTAAACTTCAGAAACTTCTCTGGGCAATTTACCTCACCAGCTTGGGCCTGTGATGAAATGAAATGTTTTAGGTATTTCAATGGTTTAATGTAGTTAAAGTTGTCGAAACTGTCCAGGATCCTTTTCCTGCATCTGGCATGCAGCTAAAATCAACACTTTACCACTCTAGAGACAAATGCTATAAAGGATTTTGCAAATACTTCCTATGTCACCTTGGGCAAAGCATCATCCTTCTGGACCTCAGTTTCCTTGGCTATAAAAGAAGAAGGCCAGTACAAGCATAATATCAGATCAACCAACCAGCCAACAAGTCTCATAGGAATCATGAAAGTTTGTTGTCCTTCACCCTTGGGTAAAAATCCTATTATCAAAAACTTTAAAATTCCATGTTAAAGGTGATAGAAAGAGTTTTATTAGACCTGGACATTCTCATTCTATTCCAATATCTTCCAGAAGTAAATTTCTTTGCTATGCCCATGTGTACACACACACACACACACACACACACACACACACACACACACACACAAAGTATATAAACATGGGGATATATATAAACACATACACATATATACATACATATGTATAAATTTTATATGTGTATACATACAAATATGTACACACATATCTGTGTGTATATATATTTTCCCATACTGATAATAAATATTCCAATTTACTAATTACTGAACTGCAATTCAAGAAATCCACCTAAGCTCAAGTCTTGATTCAGTAAAAAATTTAGGGGCTTAAAATCATGGATCACATTTGAGACTGGTTAAATTGTTTCCACTGATATTATGATTCCACTACACTAAAGAAAAATATGCATGGTTACTTTTCAAGTATGTATACTTTTTTTAATGTTGATTGCTAAGAAAGAGTCAAAATCAGAATAAGACTGGTTCTCAATAAATAAGAAGAGCTTACTTCTTTTAAAAATTCTTTCTTTAAATATTATTTTTCTTGACTCCATTCTGGTTTTTTTAAAAATAATTTTCCTTTTAACCTTTGTTTTGAATTTAAAAGGCCCTTCTCACTTTAATCTACTGATTCTTTTTGAGATAATAATTACAATAAAGGCAATGTGTTATAAAAGGTCATAAGTGAATCATTTACCCTTTTGGCATAAATTTTAAAATAGCTATTTTAAGATAACTAAGTTCCTTGAGGGCAGGGATGCTTTATTTGTGGGTTTTCCAGTCTCCCAGCCTCTTCTAAGGTCAGATATATATTTAATAAATGTTGAATTGAACTTAGTTTAGTCAAGTTCAAGGTGGACAATTTTTTTTGTATGGGGAAAGTAAGCATTGAAATGATTCAGGGAAACAGCGCTAGAAACAAACCTGTTCAACAGGTATGAGGAAAGTTCATCTACAGGGGAACAAGATGTTAAAGTCTAACCAAAAGGAACTACATGAGTGGTGGAGAAATGATTATTACTACCTATTTCAAGGTAATTAAGAATATTTCAGTGACATTATCTAAATTGAACCTTTCCTCATTTAGGGGAGGAAAGGTGTAGGGTATCATTTTTATATTGGCAATGGGAAGTCAAACCACAGAGATGTCAAAAAATCTGCCCAACATCACACAGCAAGTTAGCAGCAGACTTAGAATTGGAAGTGAATTACTGAGGGGGAAAAGAACATTTAAAATACTGAGAAATAATAGAATTAAATATTAAATGGAAATCTTTCTCTTTGACAGTCTGATGATGGAGCAAAAATCCTTAGAAATATATCCTAATATTTAAATATGTGGCGAATCAGAGATTCTCCATACTGTAATTCTTTTTAAATTTAATCTTTATTTATAGCCCTTATTAATATGATACTAGCGGGGAGGAAAAGATGTTACCTTATGGCATTAAAATCTTCCTCATTGAAGGGAGAAAATGGTCCATAACCCAGACATGGCTGTGGAAAGGCTGTCATTTCTTCTGACACGGGATACTGAAATGCCCTGGTTCATTGTAGAAATGTTGGCACCCTATTATTGTCTTTATAAATATGAATGCAATTGTCAATGTTTTTATTGAAGAAAAATGGAAAGAAAGGCTAGGCCTATAAAAGGCAAATGTTTCAAAATGTTTGAACCCTCAGCAATGATTTTCCAGAAGGAGCTAAAGGTGGAGCTTACTAAAAATAGGCTTAGTGAGATCCTGGCCACAGGGCTAGCCCGAGGCAAAGTTGTCAAGTAGGGAAAGGCTTGCCTTTGGAGTTTTCCTACCTTTCCTAGCTGTGCCCAATCTTTCCATCCTCTCAGCCTGGAAGGAAAGTGTCAAACATGTGTCCCATTCCCCTTCAGGGTCTTGCTCTCAGATAGATGTCAAGAAAAGTGTTAGGTGGTAACTGTAGGAATGCTAGGTGATAAGGCCTAATATCTCCCAGGAATATTTGCATTTTGATCAAAGACTTTTAAAGATTGAAAAGCCTTTGGAATTCAGAGAAAAGTAACTAAAATGGTGGAATAAGATGGGGGTCTTAATGAAGTCTGAGGTTAGAGATTCAAACAAGCAAGGACATAGTACAGTAAAGAGATGGGTCAGCAGAGAGAAAATGAAGCCAACCAGATTTATTAAGGGGAAATACAATAAGAACAAAGACAATGAAAAAGTCCCACTGGGTGCTTGAGTCACCAAAACTTTAAAGTATGGTGGGATTTGTATGGGATGTTTACCTGGGTCAACCATGGAAGGTAGGGAGATGAGGACCTTGGGACCTGGTATGTAGATTTGCATACCAAGGTTCTGGGACTGGTGCTGATTCATGTTGGGGAGGAAAGCTGGGGGAATGGTGTCTAGTTGGTATTCATCCCTTTTCCTGCAGGAAAGGGGGGCTTTTGGCTATTACTTCAAGCCTTACTTTGGTGGGATTTATGCCTCTCCTACCTTTCTTCTTTTAACTGGATAGAGAGGCTACTGAAGGGGGGGGGGAGGAGGGGAGAGGAAAGGGGGACAGAAGAGTGTATAAAAAAGGAGTTGGAGTAAGGGAGAGGGTTGCCATACATTCTCTTAAATTACACCTTATAGACATATGCCAGGCATAAATAATAAGACTGGCCCAGCTAAACCATTGACAGTCAATCAGGAAGTTGTAAAATCCTTACAACCATTTAACAAGCACACAATTTAAAACTAAGTGGAACTGGTTTGGATTTTAAGATTCTGAACATCCAGAAACATGGGTACCAATTCAAAATTCATAGCAAATGTTAGTTATCTTTTCCGGATTCCTCCAGATTTCAGTATTTCTTCCCTTGTATGTACATATCTCCCTACATGTTGTGTCTAGAACATAAGCCTAAGCTTCTAGAGGCAGAAACTGTTTCTGTCTTTTTACTGAAGTCCATAAGCATAGCCCTTGACACAATGTAGGTGTTTCAGAAAAATACTTTGGAGTGAATGAATGAATGAATGTTTTGTTTTGTTTTTTTTGACACTGTTTAGATTACGTAAGTGCTTTTGGAGGCAGCTATTTGGCACACTAGAGTCAAGAAGATTTGAATTCAAATAGAGACTTAGGTTAGCTATATGATCCTGGGTAACTTTCCCATTGTTTACCTTAGTTTCTTCAACTGTAAAATGGGGATAATAATAGTACCTCCCAGGGTTGTTATGAGGATCAAACAAGAAAATTTTATGAAATGCTTAGCAGAGTGCCCTGACATATAGTAGGTACTTAAGAAATTCTTGTTTCCTTCCAAGACACTAGCAAAATGAATCAATCCTCCCTCCCAAAATTTCGGTGCTCTTGCCATACTACTATATTTGTCTATCAGTGTATTTAGCATATAAAGAAACAAAACAGAATTATATTTTTTTAGAAAGAAGCTGCTTTGTAAACACATAGTTTCAAGTCCACTTTTGCATGAAAAAGTTGAAGTTTTCCTCTTCATTCTACATAATCACAAAGGAATTTTCCACAACACAGCAGAGGTGCATAGCTCAGCAAGATAAAGTGACTTATTTAGGACAACCCGAAGGGACTCTAAAATATCAAAGATTAGAACTTGGGCCTAACAGAGACCTAGAATCTTAGAATCATGTAAGAGTTAGAAGAGCCATCTATTTCAATTCCCCCATTTTACAGATGAGGAAACTGAAGACCTACTTGAAAGACGAAGTGACTTGCCCAACATCATCCAACTAGGTTTCCAATATCATACTTATTAAAGTTGATTTGGATCAGACAACTACCCTAAAGAAACTCTTGTTACTGGTTTCTTACTTGTGAAATAAGAGAGAAAAAAGTAATTACAAAATTAGAAAAGGTGCCTTTAACTGACAGCCTTAAAGAATCCACTTAGGTTATAGGCAAAATAGCCTTCTTTCTTACAGAGATGTACGATAATAACCCAGGTTTATAGCTTACCTGCTCACCTCGGGAAATGGTAACAACAGCCGTTTTTTTTTTCCCTAGAAGCAATGCCTGTAACCATGTCATTCTCTGATAAATCATACCAATTGCATCTTATTATCACACCAATGGTACAATTAACTCACATCACCACTCAATTTATCAAATTAAAAAGGAAGGGTTTTGTGTGTTCTGATAATTGTTTCATTAACATAAAACTAGTTAGGACTCACAAAGCTTCAGATCAGGCTTTATATTGTCTGAGTGCCGCCTTGTTTCTGACTCTCCTACATTGGCATGGCTCTTGCCTTCCATTAGTTGTCATTATTATTCTTTCATTAACATACATATGGCTATTGAATGTGGCAGGTTTTCACAGAAGACAAACACAAAATTATTGAGCAAAATGGTATCCATAATTTTGAAATGCTGGGAATGTTTTTAAGCATCCAGAAGCTTTAAAATACACATCTCCATCTGTTCAGTGAGATAGTTTAGTCCCTGCACATGGATGGGATAATGGATGCAGGGAATCTTATATTAAAATGCAAGGATGTATGAAACAATGTTTTTAAGAGACATCACATTTTTATTTTAGTCCTTTTTGGCCTGATTTTTAAAGTCTATTTTTTTTAAGTGGCCTGAATTTTACCATCACACATATAAATGGGTGCAGGCATTTAACCTAGCAACCTTAAGGTGATAAAGATTTTTAGATTTAGAAACTTGAGTTCAAATGTTTCAAGGATTTCAGTACAACTATCATCCAGACATTGCTTGCCAACTAAAAGTGGTTCTCATTTAGATCAAAGATAGAAAGGTCATATATACGCCAAAACATTTATAGGACCGCTTGTATGGTGGCAAATAATTTCAAACGATGTAGATGCCCATTGTTTGGTGAATAGTGAAGAGAAGCATGGTACATGAATGTAATGGAGTATCCCTGGGTGGTAAGAAACAATGAATATGAACAATGCTAGGCATCACGGAAAGATATATGAACTGATACAAAGGAAAATTAGCAACCCCCAGAAATAACAATGACTACCTCTATGTAAATGAAAGAACAACAACAGATGTTGAAATCGAATATTATATAATCATAATGACTAACCTTGACCCTGAAGAAGAGATGTCAGAATAGGCTACTCTCCCTTTCTTACAAAGGTGGGGGACTTTGGTGGTGGGACATTACATGTACTGTTACATTTGGCTAACGTGTTTACCAATTTTGCTGAAAATTTGTTTAATTTCCTCTTTTAAATTATAAATGTTGGTTCTCTAGATAGGGAAAGAGGAGGAATATATTAAGAAATAAAGATGATACAAAAAAGAGATCTTTTTTAAAAAAAATTCCTTTACATATGAAGATATTCCACATAACACAGCGTCATGTATGGTTTGGAGTTATTTTTCTACTCAAGTTGATGGAGTCATATTGATCCATTCTTAATTTCTTTAAGTCCTTTATTCCCTTTCTCAAAAATCTTCAGTGCTTTTCAACTATATAGAATATAAAAGCCAAATTCCTTAGCCTGGAATGAAAAAAAAAACTTTCATAAACTAGTCCCCACCTATCTTCCCAGTCATATTTCTATCTTCTCTCCATTCAATTCTTTCAGTCTAATCATTGTTACCTAAACAACCCTGTGCTTTCCCATCTCTAAGCCTTTCTGTTTTCTCATCTAGAATGCTCTTCCATTTCTCCTTTCAATCTGTTTCAATCCCAATTATCGGTCAAGGTACAGTTGAGATTTTACCTCCAACTAGATAAGGATCCTTGAGGACCCTTTATCTTGACAGATACAATGCTGAATGAGAGCTCCTATGTGTTGTTTTTTTCTTGTCTTGCCAAAAGATAGCAATACTCTAAGAAGACAAGCATTATTGTAGGCTTACTAGCTAGAGGCAAGAGGAAAGCAACAGAGAACAATCCGTGGAGTGCCTAGCATCACAGAGTCACTCCACGGAGTCCAGAGCTCCCAGCAGAAAGTAGCAGGATGGTCTTAGCATGAGAAACCTTCATCTTTAGGACTCTAAGTAACAATAGGAAATTCAATGGAATATCTTTTTAAATGAATAGCTCTGTTTTGCTTCTTTTTCTTGGAATAAAACTTTCTTCTGCACAACTATAAACTACATGCTTGCAAAGTGAGATTTGGTCTCAGTATATGGGATGCTGCCCTACAGAGTTATTCCCAGGTTTCTAAGTTGAGAGCATACAAGTAAAGTAAGAAAATCAGCCCAAAAGTATCTGGATCCTTTATACCACCACAATCTGTGATATAAAGGTTATATGAGTGTATATAATACTATGTATGCACATATACAAACACTTTCTCTTGTCTCCTCAAATAGATGATAGAGCCAATGTGACACAGCCCTGAAATCAGAAACATTTCAAGTGTAGCTTCTGACACATTCTAGCTATATGAACCTGGGAAAGTTGATTGAGCCCTCAGCATTCCAAGTAACTCTCTAAGAATATAGGTTGTGTGGAGTGGGCCAACTTATATTGCTAGAGGAAGTTCTCTACCCTGAATCTCCCACCAAGGAGTTCCCTATACCAATGAAATTAGAGGCCTCTTTCTATCCCTAACTAGATGAACACAGAAAACCAACAAGTCTTCTACTTTGGAAGGCACAAGGGGATAATGGGAAAAGTGGTGGCTTTGGAATCAGAAGACCTGAGTTCAAGTCCTGCATCTGATGCTTGCTACCTATGTTACCCCAGCAAGTAAGTCATTAAACCTGAATTACAATGTCACCATTTATCAAATGGGGATAACAACGTTCCCACCATTTAAATCACAAGGTTGTTGAAAAGAAATTGGTTTGTAAGACATTTCTTGCAACATAAATGTGAAGTCTTTGTACCCCTACAAGGCTTGGCACTGAGTTGGTGTTCAGCAAATGAATACACACACACACACACACACACACACACACACACATATGGGTGTGTATATATATATATATATTTATATATCCATGCATATATACACATATGTATTACATGTATATATATGCATGTGTGTATATGTGTATGTGTATATGCATGTTTATTTGGGGGCAGTTGGGGTTAAATTACTTACCCAGGGTCAAATAGCTAATAAGTATCTGAGGCTGGATTTGAACTCAAGTCCTCCTGACTCCAGGGCTGGTGCTCTATCCACCGTCCACCTAGCTGCCCCCTCAAAAAATATTTAATGATTGACTGACAATCAAAATTTAGTTAGCTATATCTTACACACATAGATGGTATTCAGTTGATACAGACTGCACACAATAAAAACAAAGATAATGACTTTACAAAAAATCAAAAAGGTAAAATTTACTTCAATATATTAAACCAAAATTCAAAATAGAAGTACTTCCATTGGTCTATGTGTCACCGCCCAGGAGGCTTGGAAAATATGCAGTTCGATATTTTGAAGTAGTCTACATCAAAGTAAATAGAAGAATGAAGATGGAAGGGGTGAAGGTGATGCCTTCAACACAATTGCTAATTTGATTTTTTTTTTCAGAATAAGGGTATTTCTGGATTTCTCTTTGATTGCATTTTTTTTTAAATTTCAGAGGTACCTGATTTCTAAGTTACAGTTATTCCTAAGTAAAAACCATCCTATTACCTAGCACTACTGGACTTGTTTAAATGTGATAACAATATAATGTAATGGAGTCAGAGGAACAAGGTTTGATTCCTAGCTTCCACTTAATAGCTCGTGTGACTTTTTGGGCAATGCGTTTCATGTCTCTGAATTTCCTTATTTATAAAACAAGGAGGTCATATTAGAGGATCTCTAAGGCTTTTTTTTCTATTCTCAAATCCTATGATACTCTATTGAGTGGTCCTATTGCTATTCAGGTAGCCACTGACATTGTGTGTGTGTGTGTGTGTGTGTGTGTGTGTGTGTGTGTGTGAGAGTGTGTGTATGTGTGTGAATGTGAATGAGTAAGAGTATTAGAGAACTGATACAAATATCTAGCTAATTTGGTCACAATCTATAGAGTTATATCAATTACTAAGTAATCAATTCCATCTCTAGTCACCTTGTAAGTTGAAACTGAAAGGACTCATCCTACCAGTGGAAACTTGCCCAGTCAGTCCTCATAACAGGTAACACAAGAGGTACATTTGTGCATTTTGGTCATACCCAAATATGAAATTTGATGGAAATACAGTGTCCACATCAAAAAAGATGTTGTTGCTGTTGTTTTAATTTAACCTCAGTGTTAGATTGTTTTGACAAGTGGATGAGGCTTCCCTGTTACTCTGAAAGTGTCATTTTCTTTTCCATCTATCATGTATGAAACCACTGGGGATCTAACTCATGATTTACTCTTCATCTGTTCCAAAGAGAAGCTTCAGTACTTCATTAATGTAAGCTGATTCCCAATACTGTTGCCTTTGATTTGGGTTTTAATATCTGCCTTGCTGTCTCTGTGCTGTTGCTGCCATAACCCAGACATAGAAACCCACAGCCAAGGAACTAGAAAGTTTTTTTCAACCATGCATAGGCAGTCTTATTAGTCATACAGGGTGGACTTGGGGGGCAGGAGTATTTTAACCTCTCTATCTCCTCTAAGCAAATGTTGTGAAAGTATAGTTTCTAAGTGCTTGTCAACCTGAAAGAACTTTCCTGGTGTACATAGAATTAAAACTGATTCTGTGTCTTGAGATCTCCCTTCAGAAATTTATTTTAAGACACCTGTGCAGGATTACCGTTTTATGAGACAAGATAACAATTATTTTGTATGACAAGCAGGGTTTCTCACGAATTCCTGTCGTGTTGACAGTGAATGATTGATGATACTGGAGAACTAGCAAGAAAATAAAACTATAGCAGAGAAAATTGGATTTTCTCCACCAAAAAGTCTCGACAGTGTAGAGACTTCCTTAGAAGTCTTCCCAATGAATCAGTAACTCACTCAGTGTGTAAACCAAGCAATAATGAAAAGGAACAGTGTCAAAGAAAGCTTTAAAAATCAATTTGTATCTTCTTGATGGCAAAGTACTGCTTGGAGATTTTTAAAAACAGAAGGGATAAAAAGGTCTCTTCCTGAGTAGCTCAGTGCAATGGGGGAGGGGAGTACCTAGCAAAGCGCTGAAGGAACTAATGCAGTCTGAAGTGTCCCTGGGTTGTGGTAGTAAGACTCCTGTTGACCTAACACCCATGAGGCTTGGAAGAGATAGATCTCAAGACTTTAAAGTGCTTCACATCAAAGCAAATAGGCAGCTAAAGATGGAAGGGGTGGCGATGTCTCAAACACAATTACTAATTAGACTTTTAAAAAAAGAGTGGTTCTGGATGTCCCTTCAATTGGATTTTTTTAAAATTTATTTTAGAGGAGCATGATTTCTAAGCTACAGTTATCCTTAAGCTTAATATTAATATCCTTAATATTTCTGATCACTTACTAAAAAAAAAAGCAAAACACTGATACTTTGGGCAACTATACAAAGGAAAAGTAATCTTTTTGAGGGGAAGGGCAAGGACTGTGAGATGGTTTATAGTAGCTCCTAGTTAATATTTTAACGTTTGGATTTTTGTGAAGGCACAAAGCTATCCTAGACCCCCTCCTTTAAAAAAATAAATTCCATGTTCTAGATCTGATTCAGCAGAAAGAAGAAATGCTTTGAAGTAAGAAGTCTGGAATTAATATATCCTGCCTCTATCATTTGCTATTCACATAACCTTAGGCAAGTCAATTAACTGCTGTGGGTCTCAGTTTCCTCATCTAGAAAATGAAACAGTTTTACTACATGGTCTCTAAGGCCCCTTTCAGCTCCAGGTCTATGATTACTGTGTACACACACACACACACACACACACACACACGCACACACACACGTAAAGTCACCCTTTTTAAAAGTCTAATGAGTGATTGTGTTTGAGGCATCACCTTTCCAGCTCTACGTTTATCATATATGCATGTTTACATATTTATATGTACATACACACAAATACACAACACATATGCATGCATGTGTACACACATATATACAACTACCCTTTTAAAGTCTAGTTATTGAGACATCATTCTTTGAGCTTTACATTTATGATTACTGTATATATACACACATATATGTATCTATATATCTACACATGCATACGTGTGTATATATGTATGTGTGTCTTGTGTATGTATATACATGTATGTATGTATATATAAACACCCTTTTAAATCATGTTTTAGTCATCACCCTTCCGTCAGCTCTACATTTATGATTACTACACACAGGCACACAATCACACACACACACATCTACCCTTATTTTAAAAAGTCTAATTAGTAATTGTGTTTGAGACATCACCACCCCTTCCATCTTTAGCTGCCTGTTTTCTTTGATGTGAAACACTTTAAAGTCTCACAAGCCTCATGAATGTTAGGTCAATAGAAGTTTTACTTGCACAACCCAGGGATATTTCAGATCGCAATAGTTCTGCCTTTTCCTGGGGATAGATAGGTAGATAGATAGATAGATAGATAGATAGATAGATAGATAGATGATGGATGGATGGATGGATGGACAGACAGATAGATAGATAGATGGATGGATGGATGGATGGACAGACAGACAGACAGATAGAGATATATATATAATCATTGAATCACACATCTATAGCTGGAATGGGGTGTGTGTATGTATGTGTATGTGTGTGCCATACATATACATATGTATGTATATTTATATATGTGTATATTATATATGTAACAAGTGGAAGCATAAAACACTAGAAAGAGCAGTGGATTTAAAATTAGAAGACATGGATTCAAATCCTCCCCTTGCCACTTACTACCTGCATGACTTTGACCAAGTCACTTCATTTGTCTGGGTCTTCGGTTGCCTCATCTATAAAATACGGGGACTTGACCAAATGACTTCTTAGGTCATGTCCAGATTGAGATCTGTGATCCTCTCATCCTGTGATTATAGTATATTCTGGGCATACACACATATGAAATATAATAACTCTCAGAAACTCTTGGAAAATGTAACAATGAGACCTCTGTAAAAAAAACAGACTAGAGATGTTTTTTCCCACTAACATATATTAATAGGGTAGAGTTTGATTAGAAACAGCTGGAATTCTAAGCAGAGGATAAGATGGAAGTACAAGTTTACAAAGATGACAATTTCTGGGCAAAAAAAGGCCAAAAAGGCAGCATACTTACTCGTTATCTGCCATTTCTATTTTTGCTGAACAAAAATAGGTATAAAAATGAAAATTTTCTGTTTTGTTTTGCTTTTTCCTTTTTTTGTCTTGGAAATTTTATGGTGACACTAAAGATGTTATATTTTCTGGTTGAGATTTCCTGTTTATGCTGTTGTTCCCCAGTGACAATGACTTGTGCTGCATCATCCTTGGGATGTTTTGTTTTGTTCTGAGACTGGTTCACCTTATCTCCTTAGTCTATAAATGTAGCAGCTACTCATAGGCCAGATCCCCATACTGATCAAGGTAGAAGCTTTGACCTACTCCATTTCCAATCTAGGCCATTTCACATTTATTTGGACAGCCTGATGGCACTCCAATCTCTGGGGCTCACCATCCCGATACTGGGCTTGATAGGGACAATCTGATTGACTTAAGTCCTGCTGCAGATCCCAACTCTTTTTTAGATTTCCATTTGTTTTGAGGAAATATTACCCCCATTAGTTTGTACTAGTGGGGAAAATATTTCTAGTCCATATATTCTCGAAGATCCCTTTGTCATGACTACAAAGACTACTATTCGGGAGATAATAAAGGATAGGCATGGCCCTAAACAGAAGTACTTCTCCTGTCTTAACTTCTCTAGGTCTCAGTTTTCCTCATCTGTAAAATGGAAATAGTAACAGCATCTACCTGAAGGGGTCATGGTGAGAATTAAAGGAGATATGTCAAGCACTCTGCCAACCTTAAAGCCCTATAGTAGTATAGCTTTAAAGCTACTAAGTAATGATGAATTTGCCTAGTAGCAAGCCCAGTATGCTAACGATATATACATATATATACACACTCATTTCTGCTGAGATTGTTGTGTGGGTGTTTCCTGTCACTGCAGAGGATTCAGGTATATAACCCCCAAAGTCTCCTCCAATGAGGCGTGTCACCTGCCATCTGAAGTAAGATGAGCAAGGGCTCATTTCTAAGCAGACCCTTCAAAGCAGTGCTTGGGCATCTGGGAGAACAGGTGTTTGGCATTCTGGATTGGATGGGCGGGTTCCTTCTTGGTGGTCATCACTTCCCAAATAACAAGCTTCAAAAGCCTTCCCACACCTCCTGTGACAACATTGCACAGTGTTTAACTCTGCTAATTGGCAGGCGCTGTGATGTCACTCCCCAAAGTGCC
>CM053580.1:101350099-101424172 GCA_028627135.1 Pseudochirops cupreus | reverse complement strand
TTCTGCTTGTAACTTCTGTTTGTATTCTCTGAAGTTCAGGATGCTGACTTTTTCCCCTGAACTAGGTAAATGATATATGTTTGATTGATTAAAGTAAAATTGGTAACCCACTTTGAATTGCTTTCCTTTAGAAAAGCAAATCTAAGAACCTGTGCTAGCAGCCATCCTATATATGCTAGGGTGCTTGCTGATACACCATGGCAGCAGAGGCAAAGATTCAATCCTACCAAACCCAATGGTATTCCCAAATACAACTCCTAGTTCTTGTCAACTAATCTTGGAATTCTGGTAGATACAGACACCATAAAACAAAGATATATATATTTTAAAGAGTTTAAGGGTCAAAGCCTATAATGTACAGAAATGTAGATATGATTAAAAGGAAACTAATCCAAGTCAAAATATTATTGGTATATTAATAACACAGCACTCATATTTCTATCCTGAAAAGTTCATGTACTTAAATGTAAATATCTAGATATGCCTGTATCCTTATAAATGGAGAGATAAATTACATTAATAGTTGTCTCTTATAATGAACTTGATTAGAATTCATAAGAGCTAATATTTATATAACAATTTAAATTTTAGATTTCATTTTCTCTATAAGAATTCTGTGAAGTAGAAAGTACAAGTACTATTTCTGTTATTCACTGTCACACAGGTAAAGAAACTGAAGCTTAGAAGGTTATGGCTAGAAAACTAGTAACAGAACTGGGATTTGAACTCAGGTCTTCTGACTATAGATCAAGTGATCTTTCAGCATAGTACAGTGGGAAAAAAATCTGATTATGGAGTCAGAAGTGATGAGCTCTAATCCTGCTTTTGTTACTTTACACATGTATGTAAAGCATGAACACATTGCTTAATCTCTTAAGAGATGGTTATCAGTCTCTTCATTTATAAATTAAAGGGTTGGATTAGAAGACATCCATGGTCCCTTCCAGCTCTAAAACAATGATCCTATGATCTAATATGCTAAACTTTAGGTATAATATGTTGTATGATGCAAAGGAAAAGTTAGAGTATTGCCAAATACATTAATAAAACTGAACTCAGTAGAAATCCATACTGTGTATGGCATAAAGTCTGAGACCTCATTAGCATGAAAACAAACAGGTAGTAATCTCATCCACTAGTTCAATTAAAACAATGTTTCTAAAATTCTCTTCATTATCATTAATTATTAATTATAATTATAATTACATATGTTATATATAATTATACATAAAATTATTAATTAAAATCTTCTAATAAGATGAATCCCATGATTCTTCTGTTCCCAACTCTTCTAAAATGGAGATGTCAGGAATTTTGAAAAATATGGACTAGACGCTTTAGTTCAGTCTTGTTGCTGTTGTTCAGTCATGTCTGACTCTGTGACCCCATTTCTTGGCAGAGATAGTGTGGGGTTTTTTTTTTCCCTTTTCCTACTCATTTTACAGATGAGTACACTGAGGCAAATAGGGTTAAGTGACTTGTCCAGGGTCACACAGCTAATAAGTGCCTGAGGTTACATTTGATCTCAGAAAGACGAGTCTTCCCTCCTCCAGGCCTGATGCTCTGTCCACTAGTTGCCCATTTAAGTCAATCTACATGTGTTCATTTAATTTGTCTGCATACTTAGAAAGTAGAAGGAAGTAATGGCAGTAAATTTCACCCAAGAAGATTGTAGATAATTGTATGCCCAAAAACAGTAGCTTGGATAAAGGAAAATTTTGCTTTTGTTTTTATTTGGCATTCTTATTTTTCTCTAGTTACATATAAAAACAATTTTTAACATTCATTTTTAAAACTTTGAGTTCCAAATTCTCTCCCTTCCTCCCTCCCAACCACCTCCATGTTGAGAACAAGCAATTCGATATAGGTTATACATATGTAGTCATGCAAAACCTATCTATAATAGTCATGTTGTGAAAGAAAACAGACAATCCCCCTCCAAAAAAAAAAGTAAAAAAGCATGCTTCAATTTGTATTCAGACACCACCAGTTCTTTCTCTGGGGATGGATAACGTTTTTCATAAGTCCTTCGGAGTTGTCTTGGATCATTATATTGCTGAGAATAGCTAACTCATTCACAATGGATCATCTTACAATATTGTTGTTACTTTATATACAGTATGTTTTACTTTGCATCAGCCCATGCAAGTCTTTCCAGGTTTTCCTGAGAGCATCCTGCTCATCATTTCTTAGAGTACAATAGTATTACATCATAATCACATGCTACAACTTGTTCAGCCATTCCCCAACTGATAGATATCCCCTCGATTTCTAATTTAAAGGAAAAATTTGGAAGCAAGTTTCTAATCCTAAGTCCTTTAAAGTTTTCCTTGCCCTTTTGGGGGGATTTGAATGTAGCTCTCACTCTCACAAATACAGCAAGGGGATACAGCCTCTACTACTTTCATAGTCTACACTACTGCCTTCAAGGCAATGGTATTTCCAAAAAGTATCTCCGTCACTCTGGAAATTTATGACTTCTTCAAGCTGTGCAAAATCATCTCAGCCTCTGAGGATAGTGAAAGTAACAGTTTAATTGGATTAATAAAACAACAGACAAGTTTAGAAGCTAGAAGCACAAGTTATCATAGAATAGAACCTTTGGACCTTTTCTCAACTTCAACCTCCTTTTTTGTTTGCTACAGCTTCTCACATCGAACTCTGGGAGAGTCATCATAAATCGCTTATCTTCCAGAAAAGATGAAGCCAAACATAGACAATTATACACAGGGTTTGGGAACACTAAAGCATCTCTTGGTGACTCTAGATCACAGTTATATGAACAAACAGTTCAGCGTGATTCTAGAATCCTATGGTTCCCAAGTCCCAGAAATACGGATAGGTAAGGTCTGGTTCATGTACCTGACTATCCTCAAAACTGCAGCATTGAAGGAAGAGTATTGAGCAAATGCTCCAAACGCTAACGTCTATAGAGTGTCATTTACTCATTAAAAATGAACAAAAACGTAGTATAAACAGTTAGTGGGGGACCGGCATGAATGTATAGTGGTCCTTTTACCATCTCTTTCTCTTTTACAGTTCCCTTGGGGCTATGCTCTGAATTCCATTCCAAAGCCTCCTGAGTACATCAGCTTGATTTCACATTCCCTGTGAGTATATGAATCAAACAATTAAGAAATATTTATGAAGGGTTTCCTATATTTGAAACATTGTGAATTCAAAGACAAAAATGAAACATTCTCTGCCCTCAAGGAGTTTACATTCCACCAGGGGAAATGACATATGCAGATATAAGTATAAGCAAATAAATCCAAGGTAATTGGAGTGGGGGGAGTAGTAACTGGGAGGAGAGAGATCAGGAAAAGTCTCAGATGGCAGGGGGTGACTATTTGAGCTGAGTTTTGAAGGAAGATCAGTATTCTAAGAGGCAGAGGTGAGCAAAGAGCAAGCAAAGTCACACTGAATCAACCAGGTTCTTTGTCAGATGCCCCTCTTTATACTGGGTTCTAACACATAGACCTTGAAGACAATATAAAAGTGGAAACCAAGGATCTTTATGGTGGTCTGCACCAAGAAGTGGTCAATCATCAGACAGGAAGAAAGAATCATCCTTTATTGGGTTGTGGGAAATATACAGCATCATCAATTAGAATTAAGTTAGATAAGCCTGGAGACAGCATGACTGAATGTTTGCATTTACCACAGTGATACAGAAAGGGCATCCAGAGCTACAAAAATAGAACTAAATGTGGTATGTTTTGTAAACAGACAAGGTAATAAAATGTTTGGAAAAGTCAAGAAGGGACAGGGAGAAAGGAGAGTGAAGAGTCAGGGATGGGAATCTATTTAGAAAATTTCCGGTCATAAAACAGACTCATGGAGCAGGAAGAAAGAGTGCCAAAGTGAGTGAGCAGAATAAAGTATCCCAGAATCTGACTGGCATCAAAAGCATAATTGGTGGTTCTTGGGTGTTTATGTGTCCTAGTGTGCTTTTCTGACCTAGATTAGTCTGGTTACTCAGAACACAGCAGTATAGCCTGGCAGGAACATTGCCCTGTGGCTTAATTTCCCAATTAAACTTAAACAAATTTCTCAAATACCCATAAAGCCTGTTGGTGGCAAGATCAGTGTACCTGAATATTTAATTGTTTGGATGTCAATTTGAAGTGGGGATAATTGGCAGCTAATAGAAAACAACCAGATTCTGAAAACAAAGAATTCTTTTCTGGTTGATAAAGAAATTAAGTGACTGAATTTCCTAAAGTTGTGTGTGTGTGTGTGCATGTGTGTAAGAAGAGAAGCGGGAAATGGGAAGACTTGACTTGAGAGAATTGTAAATAAAAATCTAGGAATTCATTTTTAAAAACAGGAAAAAAAAGGAATGTTCATGTTTTGTAATTGCTTTGCTTGAATATTGAACTTTGACCTCAGTTAAATGATGAGACAAATATTAAGGGGACTAATTGTAAATATCTCCAGGCAAAGTTATCTAGTAGCATAGAAAGTACAGAGTTAGGCAAAATCCAAGGAAGTGATAAATATTCTTCTCTTTTTGTCTGGAACTATGCAATCCATATAAATCTAAAAATGAGTGAGGGATTTCAGCAAATATTTCACAAGATAAAATAAAGCTAATCTGCTTCATAAATCAAATTAATTACCAGTTTAGCAAAATAGTTCAAAAATTGGCTGAAAGATGATAAACCAGGGGTGACGATAAAAGAGTTATATGTTGAGCTCAAGAGAAGTGCCCAGTGGGGAACCATGGGAATTAGTCTTAGGCTCAGTCTTACTTTACATCTTAATTACTGATTTCAAAGAAAGGCTAAACAGCATATTAACTAATTTGCAGATGGTACTAAACTGGAGAACACTGGGGATTACAGATTAAAAATCCAGAGGGGCTCTCAGAGGTTAAGAATAGGAATTAATAAAATACAATCCTGCTAATAACAATATGTTTTATTTAAAAAATGATGGAAGCAAAAATCTTGGGTAGAAAATTCTAATTTTGTAGAAGTATCATGAATTGAAATATGATGGGAAAAAACCTGCAGAACAAAGCATAAATATATTGGCACCTGTCATCTCTTTGGAAAATAAAACAGAATTCATTACCATTTCCAGAGGATGACTCTTTTTCTGAATAAATTCTAAAATTCTATGAATTTAGGGTTAGCACTTCTTCATCTAACACCAATTCAATTCACTTTTATTTTTCAGGTTGAGAAAATATAGTCACCTACTTACCAGTGAAGTGCTTATATTTCCCTTTCATGACTAAATTGAGGAGATAAGATATCCTACTGCTTTGCCTTTCACATAATGCCTTGGTGACAATTACCTCTCAATTACCACTGGTGTCCTAAGTCATCAAACTGTATGAGACAAATCACCATGATGACAATATGGCAAATCAATGGTCATTTATACCTACTATAAATAAAAGAAAATAGATCTGGAACAGGTAACACCAAGAAAATTAGAAAATTTAAAAAGCTGGTCTCAAAGTGGTCTGAGAAACCGTATCTTCATTGTAATGATTCAACACCAGTCAAAAGTCTAAAAGTGAAGATTTTGCACATTGTAGCAGAAGCTTCCTAAAAACTATCCTTGTAATCAATTTACAACTTCCATCATTTATCCTGTATGCTGCTGTCAGATTAATTTTAAAATACCAGTGGTTTTCCATTGTCTACTGGAAAATGTTCAGATTTGTCACACTGGCATTTAAAGCCTTATATAATCTAACCATATGTAGCATTTCTAACTTTGTCTCTCATTACTCACTCTCATGCAGAACCCACTGATTGAAGTCAAATGGATTTTCTACTTATTTCCAATTGAACACAACTTGTACTTTCTAATATTCACACCTTTGTCTACAATTGTCCCTCCATGTGATACAGCCTAGAATAATAGAATTTTCAGAGTCATAAGTGACCTGAGAAATTGTCTATTCCAGTGGTCTCCAAGGTGAAATCTGAGACCCATAGATGGATGAGGCATGCTTCCAAGCAGTTTGATCAATTGATCAAAGATAGATTATATCTCCCCATGATAGGCAATAACAGGGATATCTCCAGCCGAACAATATCTACCCTTTATCTATCATAGCTAGAGATTAGAAAAGTAAGAACAAAGCCCAGTTATAAAGGGCTTTTAAAAACCAAACAGAAGAGTTTATATTTGTTCTTGAAGATAATAGGGAATCATTGGAGTTTTGTTGCTTTAATGGTTTGGTGGTGGCGTGGGATGTGTGTGTGTGTGTGTGTGTGTGTGATAGTTAGATTTGAATTTTAGACAAGTCTCTTTGATATCTGAGAGGAGGGTGGACTGAAGTGCAGAAGGACTCATGTCAGGAAGACCAACCAGCAGGCTATTGCAATAAGCCAAGCATGAGGTGATGAGGTAATGCCTCAAGCTGGTGACAATGTCAAATGAGTAAAGGGGCAACTTGTAACTAGGAGACAAGTTACAAAGGCAGAATCAACAGAACTTGGCAACAAATTGAACATGGGTTTGAGAGAATGAAGAGTTGAAGCTGATACCTAGGTAGTAAATCTGAGCAGATGGGAGTATGGTTTTACTTTTATCAGTAACAAGGACATTAGGAATGAAGGAGGATTTTTGGGGAAGGGGGAGAGATAAGACATTCAGTTTTGAACATGCTGGGTTTAAGACATCTACAGGACATCCAGTTCAAAATATCAAACAGGCAACTGGAATGCAAGACTAGAGGTCAGGAGAAAGATTAGGATTGGATAAACAAATCAGAGAATGCTCTTCATAGAGATGACCATTGGATCTATGGGAGCTGATGAGATTACTACATGAAATAGTGTATTTATTTTATTTTTCAATATTTATGTGAGAATATGCCATAGTATGTTTAATCTCAGATATGACCATGTTTCAAATTGAGTTTTCAGATTTTTTTTTGAGCATTCAAAAATGCTACCATGGCCTACTTTTGTCTCTAAAATATTTTAATAGGCAATGCTATGTGCTTGCAACTACCACATTCTCAGATCCTTAAATAACATTTATAGGACAGATAACATTGCAAATAACACTGATAGGACATCTTTCTTTTACTTTTTTTCCTTGTTCTTTTTTTAAATTTTTTTTTGGCAAGGCAATAGGGGTTAAGAGACTTGCCAAGGGTCACACAGCCAGTAATTGCCAAGAGTCTGAGTTTGGATTTGAACTCAGGTCCTCCTGACTCCAAGGCCAGTACTCCATCCACTGAACCACCTAGCTGTTCCAGACATTTTTCCTATACCATTCCAATCCTCAATTTGAAAGCGAATGCTTTCTATAAGCCTATTATAATATATAATAGTGCTCATGGAAATAAACAATTGTACAATCATCACAGAAACTCCATAATATGCCCCAAACTCTATTTAAAATAAGTATTTTAGCTCTTGCTTCCTGTAACAGACTTAATAATATTTTTGATGAGTTCAAAATAAAATTACAAGACAAAACAGCATTCATGTTTAAAACTTATACTGAGGTAGAGTCAACTCATCAAGTAACATTGTTTGAATCACAGGTACTATCCAATTGCTTTACACACTTTCTACAAGTGTATAATTTTAAGACAAGAAAAAAATATCTCTATTCCCACAAAATTGTAGTGGATATACTTTTGAGCTCAAACTACAGTTCCAGCAATGTTTTTCAGACATTGATGCAAGTGTAAAAGGAATTTTCAAATTTCAAATTTCAAAATCCACTTAACTGTGCAATTTAGGAGCTACCACCTAACCTTCAATTATAAGTAATTAATCTACAATATGTAATGACATGCTAAAAGGCAAATATCAAGAGAAGATTCTAATAGAATTCTATAAATACATTCCAAGTAATGAATATGCTTAATTAAAATCATATGCTTGTGGACTGATATCAGTACTTGACATTAACCATCTGTGTGAAAAGACATTTTCAAAGCTGAAATACATAAAATCTCATTATAGATCAGCATTAACAGATAAACATTTGCAATTGATTTTGATGATAAGGAACACTAACTTTCAACCCCAATTAGATAAAATGTCATTCCCCCCAAAAATCAATTCTTCTCATTAATAGACCTATATTACCAAAAAAGAGATTACCATATTTTGAATTTTATCAATGAATAAATTAAATAAATTTATTTTTTCTTGCTATAAGTGTCTACATAATACCTTCAATTTGCCTCTTAGACTACAAAATCTAAATGTTCATTATCTGTTCCTTTACAGAACAAGTTTACCAATCCCTGCCTTAGAGAGTTGCCTGAGATCCAATGGAGTTAAATAATTTGCCAAAGGTCATTATAAGGGTCAGAGCTAATATTAAAATCCATTTCCTTGTGTCTAATTCCAAAACTACTTTATTCACCCTACACACTTGATCTTTTTTTTTTAAAGAAGCAAATTCATTTCCCATTTAGCCCAGTCTTGTGGCGCACATCCAATTCTATCTATACTAAAAACTAAAAAGGCATATTTCTGACATGGCAATAGTAATTTGGTAATGAATCTTTTGATTACTCCAACTCATGAAACAGAGAAAAATGTAGAATGGCTAACAATTCAATTTGGTCTCTTTCTGCTTCTTAAGTGATGGTGGCACAGTAACATGAAAGGTTGATAGAGGGTACTAAGAAACACACAGTTTTTACACTATCAATATTAATTTAATTGTTGGTACTTTAAATGATATATTTTTGCCCAGTGATCAATAGGCAGATATACTACTATAGGAACTAAATCAATTAACAAAAGTTAGAAGAAAGTGTGGAGTGGATCAGAATTTTTAAAAGTCATTCCAGGGGAATTTAAGGTCAAAGTAGAAGGACAATCTACTGGGGGAGGGGGGGAATGGAAAAGATCTGTAAAGATTTTTATAACAAATTCTTCACCATCAAAGGTAGCAGAGCCACCAGACTTGGTCTCTGCCATGAGAGTCCTGGATTTTCTTCTGAAAGAAGTAGAAATGGCACTGACAAAAATTGGTAAAGTAGCTGGAAAAGACCAGTGTCACCTAAAATTAGAAGTGACACAACTTTGTGAATACTGAGGAATCTTTTCTCAAGATATATGAAGGAGAGGAAGATATCAAAAGTTGGAGAAAATAATTTCAGACATTACCATCCTAAAGGGACACTGAGAGAATAGCAGTAGTGACTGACTCATATGTCTGCCTCCTATCTATATAAAATTTAATGAGATGAAGTTATGAAACAAAAATAGAAAGGCTTTCACAAATGATGTTCCACAGTACGCTTCATCTTTATAATCATAAGATTAACCGGAAGATGCAGAGAATATAATATGCTATTGTACTTATTTTTATTATTAAAAATATTTAAATCAAGGAAGTAGAATGCCACCACACAAAGACTCTTCCAACAAGGTTTCTTCCATACATATGTCAAACCCATATAAGATTTCTCTTTTTAACTATTTTTAAAGTAATAAACATTTATTTTCTATTTCTCCCACCTACATTCTTTACTGGGGAAAAAAGAAAGAAAGAAAAAGAAAAGCTTTCTAACTAACATATATAGTCAAGCAAAACCAATTCCCACATTGCCATGTTCAAATTTGAGTGTCTTTTTCTACATATTTAATCCATTAGCTTTCTGTCAGAAGATAGGCAACTTTCTTCCTGTTTCTCTAGAATCTTTGCTCATCTAGAATCAAGACTGGTCATTGTATTGTTCAGAGTTCTTAAGTCATTCAAAGTTTATTTTCATAGTATTGTCATTATGGAATAAATTTGTTCCCTTGGATCTTTTCACTTCATGCTGTAAACGTTTATATAAGTTTTAGGTTTCTCTGAAATCACCCTCTTCGTTGTTTCTTATGGCACAATAGTATTCTATTACATTCATATCTTATAATTTTCTCAGTCATTCCCTAATAGATACAAAAAAATTTGGGTCATTTCCCCCTTTCTTTGATTTCTTTGGATATAGACCTAGTTGTGGTATTGTTAAGTCAAAAAGTATGCAACATTTAGTATTAGAAGAAAGTTTGGAGTGGATCATGGTTATATTACCAAATTGTTTTTCAGAATGGCTTGACACATCTCCACCAGTAGTGCCTTAATGTCACTCTTTGCTCATATTGTCTCTACCATTTGACTTTTTTTAAAAATCAACTTTACTAAACAGATGGGTGAAAAATAAAACCTCAGATTTACTTTTACATGCATTTATCTAATTGTTACTTGTTTGGAGTATTTTTGCTTGGTTATTATATAAAAATGTATTGAAATATATAATGAAGATAATTTTGTTGAATGTTCAGATTTCTAATATCAAGTAAGATATGAAAGTATAAGTTTGTCAAAGGTGTTTGCCACTGTTATAGAGGGAGTCCAGCATAGAGTCCAACTTTAAGAAGAATTCCTTTCAAGGGCAAGGTGCTTCAGATACTCCTACATGCAAGTGATTTTAGGATCTGGGCCTGTGATTTCATTGATTTAGAAATTCTTGGATAAAGACGATTCCCTTTGCCATTAAACACTAGCATCTTCTCTGTAACTTGATTTTAGGATTTTTCTAGAGTAAGAAAAGGTTAATTGTCTTTGCTCAGAGTTCTATAACTGATATGTGTCAGAGGTGGACCTTGAACCCTGTTTTTCTCGGTTTGGGAGTTGATTTAGTCAAACCTGGGAACATTACAGAGCCTCCTAAATGAGTTCTAGAATTATTAGAGATTTGGGTCCCATGTAGGAAAAATCATGCGGATGGAGAATGTTTATTGTCTATAGAACTCATTCATAACTAAAATAGACACTAAAAATCTAAAATGCAATGGACACAGAAATGAAAAGGACGGGGCAAACAAGCTGCCTTGCCTTTGGCAAATCACCCAGTATTCTAATGACCCCACACTTCTTGATTTGAAAATGTGTATTTTTAACAAAATTCGATTACATCTTGTGAGTCATAGAATGTTACAATTTCTAAAGAACAGAAGTTGAAGATCACCAAAATGTCATTGGAGAGACATGTGATGGGCATAAATAAATTTGGAATAAATTACAAAGAGTTATACAGGACAAATGATATAAAGGATTTCAGCCAAGGCATGGGTGACTAGAAAATCAGATGGTCCCATTGCATAATGAAAGTAATGAATAAGCAATGGTTAACCATTGTTATTATTTTTATTATTACTGAAATCTCAAGAGAAAGCAATGAAAACCCTCAAGACTTTAGATGGGGGCAGCTAGGTGATACAGTGAATACAGCACCTGCCCTGGAGTCAAAAGGACCTGAGTTCAAATCCAGTAACACACTTAGTAGCCATGTGACCTTGGGCAAGTCACTTAACTACAATTGCCCTGCCTTCCCCCCTCCAAAAAGCAATAATGAAAAAAAGAAGACTAGATGGCTTAGATGATTTTCAATGTCTCTTCTATCCCATGACCTATAACTCTACGACTTATAACTCTTATTGTTCATATTACTTACCCTTGACTTAATCTTCAGTATTTCTTGAGCACCATCAACAAGCTCCATTGGGACAATAATCATATTGTACTTATATAATACTTCATATCATTCATTAGCTTCTCCATTTTTTGTTATGCCTAGTCTCCCCAACTAAAGTATACACCCTGTGAGGGCAGCAGCTGTGTTAATACTTTGTAATCCCCATAGTGGCAGTGGCTGTCAGGGTGTCTTGCCACTGTACATGTTCAATAAGTATTCCTTGATTAACTGAATTATGATAATAAATCTTATTCACATAATGCTTTAAGACTTACCAAGCACTTTCCTCACAACAACCCTTCAAGGTAGGCAGTACAGGTATTATTATCCCCCTTTCATATATATTGTTGTTGTTTGTCTCATTCTCTATTTCCCTCGAGGAAGAGATACCATGACAAGCAAGTGAACCGGATTTAAGTAAGGCTCAGGAGCTAAAGTCATTTGCTCACAGACATACAGTTGGCAAGAATCAGAGCAGAGATATGAACCCAAGCCTCTTGGCTCCACATCTAGCACTTTTGATACATTATAACCCTGCATCGAGTTCAATACTTTTATAGAACTTATATAAAATAAATATGGCATTGCTACAGAGTCAGCCCTAAGTATTTGTGGAATATAGGTTGTGATCCTTTATAATTTGCCTTTAAAGGAAGAAATTTCACTTTTGCATCCCTAACACTAAATACAACACTTGGCACATAGTGAACATTCAACAAATGTTTATTGACTTACATTAATAAAATTATAGACAGAAGTAAGGCAGTGAAATCAAAGAGACAAAAGCACCAGACATAGAGTACTAGGTTAATATGCTGGTTTTGCTGGTTACTTTCTGTGTGACTTTGGGCTAACCATTTAATCCATGCAGTCCTCAGCCTCATCATCTATTAAATGAAGGTATCAGACTAAATGAACTCTAGGAGCCAGTTCTAAACCTGATACTACTATGATCTGATACACAAAAGGAACTTGAATAAAAATAATCCAAGGAATAAGTTGCAAAACACAAAGATTTATACCACATCTTCTTAGTTAATCAAAACGTATCATTTTTTAAAAATTTTTACTTCTAATAAAAGATAAATTTTCCATTAGCTTTAATAGTACTTTTGATCATTTTCATGTTTCCAGTTATTTTTAGTGTCTCCCTTTTAGTTTTTAAATTAAATAAACAGGTGATATTTACATAGCACATTGTGGTTTACAAAAGTAAGTCCTATTTTGTAAGCTAGGCTTAGGAATTGGGGTGCATCTTCCAATAAGGGCTACACTTTACCTTTGCCACCAGCAGGGGGAGGTATAACAACACCCCTCCTTCCTTCTGTACAGGAACTAAAAGTGAATGGAGTGAATTCCAGATTTAAATTAGTCCCCAAACGGTGGTAATACTTCATCCCTATGCTACTAATAACCCTAGAATAGGTTTGAGTCCTTGCACATCCATTCTCCTAATGAAGAATGCATTTTTTAACCTTTCCTTTATAGAGATGGAAGGGCTAAGTGTACTCTTTGCATTCTCTCTTTTTCAAATGTTTGAAAAGTTAATGACCCTAGATTGACTTTTTTTTTTGCTCCTTTTGGCTGCCTTCTCTATGATCTTTGTGTATGAAACATTGCATTAATTATTCCCAGCTTTTACTTTTTCTTTGTAACACGGGCAGGGGGCAGAGAGAAGGGAAGAGCCCCTTTCTTCCTCTTCCTCTTCTGTTTTCCCTCTCTTTCCCTAATTGACTTAGCTTATTTCCTGAAAACCATTGCAGAATAGTTGACAGATTGATCACTCACTAACTTTCCCATCATCATTTCATTTGTCATTTGGAAGTGAGTCTTAAATGGACAAACATGTTGTCCCCAAGATGGCCTTTTCACCTCTTAACTTAGTGACGTAAGAGGAAGATTTTGATATCCCATTTTTAAAAGGAAGTAGAGGGGGGGACCACAAGGTAAATATATAAGCTTAGATGACAATTTTAGTTTTCTGAGTTCAATACGAATGAGCTTAAGTAGATACACTATATATATAGCTGACAGACTAGGGTTAGAGAGAAACAAAGAGAGGTTAAAAATTAATTATCTTAAAGGAAAAAAAATGTTGAACATATGCATTTTTTATTCTCTTGAGATAATAAAAACAAAATGGAAGGCTCAGAATCTTTCTGATAAATTGGGACAGTACTACCAATAAATCCTAAGAAATCAAACCCAAGAAATCATCCTGTTTCTTAATGATTGAATATTAGTTTATTTTTATTTACCTTTTTTAAAAAAAAATTTCTTTCCTACCATAGTCACTCAAATAATTTCTTAAACACTCCACTTTGTCTGTGGAGACCCTTGCTAAAGGTATTATGTCTTGTTCTCATTGGTTACTTTTCTCCCTTCAGATCCATATATGTTCTCAGAAGATTACTTAGAAACTATGCTAGTTAGCTCCTTAAAGATAGGGCATTTGAAAATCTTTGTTATTGTTTCAAAGGATCACAAAAACTAATTTTTAGCAAAAAAAAATCTAATGAAATAGCTCTTTTTACTATATTCTCTATTTTGCTAATGAAATTATCAAAATAGTCTCAATGCATAGTGTATTATGTCAGAAAATTTGACATACACTCACAAACACAGACATACAAACTCTCCGCCAATCTTCTTTCATCCTACCTTTAAATTTGGATGTTCAGAGAATCCCCCATTAAGACTAAAAGTATAGGAACTTTGAACATTTTAAAATATTTTAGTTGTTTTAATTTTTTTCAATGAACAAGTATTTTTTATCAATTTGTCCCTCTGACTCCTTCCAATGCAGTGAACAAATTTTAAAACAATTAATCCCTCTCTCTCTCTCTTTCTCTCTCTCTCTATCTCTCTTTCTCTCTCTCTCTCTTTCTCCCTCTCTCTCTATATATGTATGTGTGTATGTATGTGTATATATATATATATATATATATGTATGTGTGTGTATGTATGTACATATACATACATACATATAAGTAAATACATACATTTAGGCATTGATACAAACATATACATACACATACCACATACAGTCCAGGAAAACAAATTCTTACATTAATCATGTCCAAAACTGCAGGTCTCTTGCATTTTGTTTTCATCACCTCTCTGTCAGAGGTGAATGGCTTGTTTCATCTTCATTCTTTTGAAATCATGATTTTTCATTGCATTGATAAGAATTCTAAAGTCTTTCAAAGTTATTTTCCTCTATAATGTCATTGTATTGCTCAAATTGTTCTCATAGTTCTCCTCACTTTTCTCTGTACCCTTTCATAAAGATCTTCCTAGTATCCTATGAAACTTTCTAATTCATCATTTTTCATGGTATAATAACATTACATTTGATTTATAGAGCACATATTTTCTAGCCATTCCCAATAAGAAAACACCACATTAATTTCCAACTTCTGGCTACAATAAAAAAAATCTGCGATAAATGTTTTTGGACATTTAGATCCCATTCCTCTTTCTTTGATTTCTTTGGCACCCAGAGGTGCAGTCTATTGGTGAATAATGAATAAATGACTCTCAAAAAAGAGACACAATATATTTTTAAGTTTAATTGGCATTATTAACACTTTCTGCATTACTTTTTAAAGTCAGATAATCAACAAAACAATAAATCAAGCAATGACTTGTAGCATTTGCTGTTTTCTTTGGTGTAAATACCCACACTGAAAATTTGACAATCAGCTCCAGTAACACCCTCTCTCCACCCCACCCCATCCCACCTCTATGCCCACATTGACCTAGTAGTGGTATAGCTGTGTCAAAGGATATGCACGGTTTGGTAATTTTCTGGGTAGATTTTCAAATTGTTTTCTAGAATGGTTGGATCAATTCACAACTATACCAATACTGCACAGATGTGAGTAGTATTACATATGGGAAAACCTGTTTGCCCAGCTGGAGTTTAAAATAGTAAAATCTTCCCTTGTCTACCCATACTCCTAGTTTAGTTTTTCTCAGTGGGGTCAGAACTATGTATACTCTATCCCTCTAGAACCCCTCAAATATTCTTTGAATCTGCTATTTAGGCTTAAAGATTGAATGACTGGCTTGTTATTTCTAAGACTACATTGTCTGTTTTTATTATTTATCTATTCCTTAATATGTCATGTGATTTTAACAAGGTTTTTTTTTTGAGGACTGTAATAGTAATGAAATTTGAAGATTCCCTTTGTATTGCCAAGCTAAGAGGTACTTAGCACCTAGTTTCAAATTAAGCCTCTATTAAAGAAACAGAAGGTATGAAACCCTGTTTCTGCTGTTACAGGAAGGGGCTGAAAAGGGAACCCCTGTTTTTGACATAACAGGAAAGGGCTGAACAGAGAGAAGCTAATACTGTATTTAAGGAAGAGCACAAGCTGGACAGGCAGAACTTCTTGGGATAAGCATCATGGAGGCAAGACAACTGCTGCTGGACTGAAAACTGAACTGAGAATTAAGAAGAATTGAGAAGAGGAATAAGAATTGAGAACTGAGACAGAATTTCTTAGAGCAAGCCATGTGGAAGCTAGATAAAGTGATTTTGATTTTGAGAATGGAACTTCTGGTGCTGAAGACTTCAGATGACCACCAAACTGCTGAGGATTTCTGAGGGCCAGCAAGAGCTGCAGAAGACTGAGAAAGCATGATTGTGATGCTGGTACTTTGTACAAATGTTGTTGTGACTTTGTTAACATTTATGAATGTTATTGTGGCTTTCTTAAGCATTGTCTTCCCAGGAATAGAGACTGTGAGAGATTTGAGGTGGAATGGACACTGTGAGCTTCAGCATGGAACAGGAACTGCATGGAGAGCTGGACAAGGAACTGGGAGCTGTCTGTCTTTGAACCCAGGTGACAGTTTGGTGGATTCAGGTAGTAGCTACCTGCCTTGAGTCAAGATGAAAAGACCGCTCCACGAATACTGAGTAGTGATTGATGAAATTGTCTGAGTAGTGACTGATGAAATAGGGTACTGAATAGTGACTGATAAAATTGTGATTTACTTGTGACCTAGAGGTAGATGGCTTTTGTACTTTCTACTACCCCTTAAGAGGGTACTGAATAGTGACTGTTGAAATTGTAACTTAATTGCACCCAATGGGTGGAGAACTTTGACTTTTGTACTTTATGTCTCTTAAGGAGGCAAGCCTCCTTAAGGATGATTGAATGATTGAGTTACTAAATGATTGTCCTTTGTTTAAAATTATGTGACCACTTTGGTGAAAACTATGTGGCCATTTTAGTGATAAGTTGTTGAGTTGTAACATGGTGAATGTTGTATTTTGATTTCCTGTGAATGTTTTCCTCTGGTTTTTTATTGAATAAATAGAGAGTTTGCTACACTATATAATCAGAACCTTGAAAGCTCTTCACAGCAGCAGTCCTCTGGAAAGCTGCTTGTGCTTGGCTTTATAAGGACTAGCAATGTTGTCAGTGTTTCCAAAAGGAATTAGGACCTAGTAACACAAAAACCAGCTCAGCTATCAGTGATAATAAGTATTTACTGAGCACCAAATACAATCCACATCTTTGAGGAATTTACATTCTAGTTGGCAGATAATATTTAATATATGCAAAGCCCACATACCATTCCCTCTTCTTTCTAGAACTACCAGGATACAGGAGGAAAGGAAAATAGTAAAGCTAAGTTTGACCAACATTTGAAAGAAAGTGATATAGTGCTCATCCATATGGAAGGAAAGAGAGGGATATTCAAGGATAAAGAGAGACAGAAAAAGCAACATGGTGATTGTGGCAGAATCCAGGTATTGTTTGGATCTTAAAGAAGTTTAGGGCATGTAGCTACATGGTGAATGTTCAATTTTCTATTGTTGTATTACTTTTATTGATTCTATACAGAGTGAAAACAATATTAACACTTTAGCTTGTATGTTTCTATGGGTAGCTAACTCCATTATGCAAGGCCCCTTATCTAAGACTCATTCATATCTAGTTGATTCAGAGAGGAGGCACAGTTTACTAGTGTGGTTTGTGGATGAGGCTAAGAACTATGTTGATTGGGTAAATCCATACTACCATTATTCTTTTGGCTAATGAGATAATCATAGCCACCCAGAGAGAGGTTGAGCCAAGGGAGCTGAGCAAGGGTCACCTGCTCTCTAAGAATTCTAGAGGGTTTGACTATGTGGGAATTCTAAGGAATGCTATAAGAGATACTGAATGACATGTTTTGTTTAAGTCTATGTGACCACCTTAGTAAGAAGTTGTTATGTTATGTTGCTATGAATATATGTTTTAGTTTATTGTCAAATGAATACATTATACTATGCAATTAGACCCTTGAAATAATTCATAGCAGCAGTCCTCAGGTGTGCTGCTGTGATTGGCAATACAATACTGAGAAAGAGAAAGCAAAGGAAAGAAAAAAAAGAAAAGAAACACTATCTTCCTTCGAGAAACATTCTATCAAAAGAAAAAATATATTTCTCCATAATGACTTCATAAAATAAATACAAAATAAATAAGGAAGTTTGGGGAGTGAGAGAACCAACATCTGGGGGAAACCAAGGAAGGCTTCATATAGTAGGTGGTGCTAGAGCTGAGACTTAGAGAAAACAAGAAATAGATGTGAGAATAAAGTAAATTTTAAACAATAGGGAGAGTAAGGGCAAAGGGATGGAGATGGAGGACTCCTGTTTGAAGAACATGCATATTTCATACATCTGCTTAAAAGTCATTAGAAGCTACCATTGCTTGCTGAATGAAATATAAATGCTTACCTTTCCATCTCTGACAACCAACAGCTTGACTGTCAAAGCCAATGTCTTTGGTAACTTGACTTTAATCTACTTTTTCACTATTATGTTAGAAATACTTCCCTTCATGTACTAACTGTGGTTTTCTAATTTTTTTTTCCTGCTCTTGTCCACCTTTGTGGCTGTATGAATACAATCCTCCCTGAATGAATCCTCTCTCTTCCATCACTGGATATTGACATTACTCCCTCGTCTTCAAAGACTAGCCCAGGTATTGCCTTCTCCATGAGGTCTTCCCTAGTTACTGTCCCTCCCTCCCTCACAGAGAGAAATTGTTCCTTTTTAAGATTTCACAGGCCACTCTATTTTATCTCTTATTCATTTTCCATTCAACTTTTATTATGGCTATTTGCCTCCTCTCCCTGCTAAAAATAAGTTCCTTGAGGGCAGGGACTATCTAATTTGTATCTTCATGTTCCTAGCAACTAGCACAATGCTATATACACAGGAGATGCTCAATAAATGTTTATGAAATTAAATTAAAATGAGCTAGTTCTTGAATAATTAAGTAAGGCTAGACCCTAGCAGAGAGAAAAGAAGAGGATATGGAGTACAGGAGACATCAAGTACAAATGCATTAGTGGTCATAAGCATAACATAATCACAGGACATAGACATTACCTATGGTTAAGTTTAATAGAATTATGTTTCCTCACAACTATTTTCTACGTCTCTACAATTACCATTGAACTAAAAAAGGTTCTAGTAATCTTTGTCTTTGGATCCAAACACCAACAAGGAAAGGAAGATAGTAAAGCTAAGTTTGACCAACATTTGAAAGAATGGGCAAGTGGGCAAGGATGAAGCAGGGGATAACAAATTAAATTCAGTGAGCATTTGTGGAATATCTCCTGTGGGCAAGGCATGCTGTAACAGACCTGACCTCTTAAATATGTTTTTCTCCCCATAATACCCCTTAGAAAGGATATGAATAGAGGAAGATTATGCGGTTTTTTAAAAAGAGTTTGTGCTACAAGTGCAAGGATATAGAAATGCAGGTGGAAATAAAGTGAAATATCACCAAACTATTACACACTTAAGAACCCATTCCTCTATCACCAGCATATGTGAAGGCAATAACATTATTCAGTAGGTAAAGTTGTCTGTTGTATAGGCTCTTTAGCTTTTTCCTTCTTCATCTTGTGATACCACCATGAATTTGAAAACTTAGACAAGTATAAAAGTCTGTATGAATGTAAATTATCTTGATGATCATCATGAATATCACTAGTGGCAGTCAAATTTCAGTTTAGTATTTTTATTTTGTGGGATGTTCAGTGTATTTTCATTATTATTTCTCATAAAATTACTGGATTATTGGACTTTTTAATTTTTTGTTTTTAGATATGCTCAACAAGTCCAAAACTAAACTCATTATCTTTCCTCTAAACCCTTCCCCATCTCCTACCTTCCTTATTATTATAAAAAGCATCACTGTCCTCCCAGGTCCTCAAGTTTTCAACTCAAGAGTCATCTTAACTCCTCACTATTTCTCACTTTCCTCCCTTTCCTCTGATCTACTGCCAAGGCTCATTGATTTCTTGTTTAGTCATTTTCGGTCAGATATGTCTCTTCATATCTCTATTTGGGGTTTTCTTAGCAAAGATAATGAAGTGGTTTCTCATTGCCTTTTCCGGTTCATTTTACAGATGAGGAAACTGAGGCAAATAAAATTAAATGACTTATCTAGGGTCACACAGCGAATAAGTATTTGAATGTGAATTTGAACTTGGGTCTTCATGACTCCAGGTCTGGTGCTCTATTCACTAAGCTACTTAGCATACCAGTTGTTAATTTTGCCTCTGTAAAATTTCTTGAATATTCTCCCTTCTTTCCTGTGATACTGTGACCACTCTGTTTCAGGCTCTCATTTCCTTACATCTGAACAATTGCAATAGCCTGCTTAATGGTCTGCCTGCCTCAAGTCTCTCTCCCTTCAAATGAATCCTTGATTTATTCAGTCACCAAAGTGATTTTCTTAATATGCAGATCTGACCATGTCCCCACCCCCAACACCTTCCCAGTCCCATGTTCAACAAAAACCAATGGTTCCTCTTATGACCTTCAGGATCAAGTATGAAGTTTTCTATTTGATATTTGAAGACCTTCATAACCTAACTCCCTCCTACCTTTCCAGTCTTTTTACACCTTATTCCCCACCATGTACTATTTGATCCCCTAACACTGCCCTCTTGAGTGTTCCACAAACAAGACACTCCAACTCTCAGCTCCAGGTATTTCCTTTGGCTGTTCCCCATGGAAGGAACGCTCTCCCTCCTCAATTTTACCTATTAATTTTCCTGTTTTCTTTAAGTGATGACTAAAGTCCCATCCTTTACTGGAAGCCTTTCCCAACCCCACTTAATTCTAGCTCCTCCCCTCTGTTAATTATTTACTCTTTATTCTATATACAACTTGCCTTGTATATATTTATTTGCATCCTATCTTCTCCATTACACTGAAAGCTCTTTGAGCTCAGGGATTGTCTTTTGCAGCTTTTTGTATGTCCAGCCTTTAGCATAGTGCCTAATATATAGTAGACATTGAATAAATGTTTTTTATTGATTGAAAAGTTTACTACATTTAGAAATGACTTTTTTTTTTTTACAAATTGGGGCCAATGTTTTTCACTCAGAGAATCATATCTTGATTTTGATGATAATCAAAAAGGAAACTGAGTTTACATAGAATTTTGCTCTACATACAATTTTAAATATACCTATTCCATGACTCTAGGGATATACATACATACATACATACATACATACATACATATATACATACATAAGTGTGTGTGTGTGTGTGTGTGTGTGTGTGTGTGTGTGTGTGTATGGAATAATGATAAGGATAGAGATGGGGAGACAAATAGGGATAGGGACAGGGATAGGAATAGAAAAAGGAGAAATGGACCTGTGATTTCATTGATACAGGAAACTCTTGGAAACAGAAACATAGTTTATCAATGCAGATTGGTATGTTTTCTGCAACATATAGTCTTACAGTTTCCTAGAGCACCATAAAGTTAAATAATTTGCCCAGAATCATATAGACAGCAAATATATAAAATACACAGCTAATTCCAAAGAAATATTTTCCCTCTTAAGCCCCAAATGGAACAAACTTCAAGCTATTTTCAGAAAAAGCTCTATAAGCTTCATGGCTAAAACAATGGATTTTGTTTCAGTAACAAAGACATGAAAAGATATGCAAACACTACAAAACCTAGCTAATATAAAGTACTAGTAAAACAAGAAAAAGTATTTAACATTGTTATCACTAAATTAGCACCAATAAAATGAATATTTATCTGCACTTTAAGAATAATACTGATATTTCTTTTAAGTGTAGTTATAACAAAAAAGTCTAGTTAATGCACATACTTTCTTGTATCTCATGATTTCTGAATTTGTCTAATCTTGACTAGTTGATGTTAGCAGAATTTACACCAGTCATAACTTTTATTGTAGTTATAGCAGAGTTTTGTCTACTCTTACCTATAGAACTTAATTTTGAGTAACTTCCCTGGGAACAGAGGTAGTCTACAAGAATGTTCAGTGAGAGTTTCTTTGGGGAATCATCTACTTGGATCATTGAGTAGAAGAGAACAATAGATAGTGCTATGAAAAAGAAAATATACTTGGACCACTTCTGCTGGTATGTAAAATGTTACCTTTCAGCCTAAGTTAAAAAAAAAAGCAACTAATAACAATGATGATGATGACAAATAACTATCATTTTTACAGTACTTTGGCAAACTGCTTCACAAATACTGTCTCATTTTATCTTCACAACAGCCCTGGGAGAGGGGTGCTTTTATTGCTGCTTTATAAGGGAAGAAATTGAAGTTAGTATGAAAACTAACTTGGTAACAAACAGCACAGACCCTTGACCATATCCTTACTTTTCAATTCCTAATTTTAGCTGTATATAATGAAAATGAGGGCAGGGGGGAATACTTAAATTCTTTGATGGATTTGGGATATCATTGACAAGGGTATGACTTTCAACCTTGCATACCACAACTCAATGTTGCCTATCCTGTGCAGCTCCTGTGTATGTCCTCCCATGAATATAGAAGCCCACTCAAAATTTTAGTGGCTTCTCTCAAAATCTGTAACATTGCCTATAACCATTAGAGAATGTTGGCTCTCCATCATTAATCCTCTAACCTCAATCAGCCTGTCTTTTTGTGTTATAAATTTTTATTTTACTTCTACTATTCAGTTCTTATTTGGTAATGTCCTCTAGCCTATTCACGCACACTGTGGCCCTTTTGGTGACTCTTAACTTTCATTCTTCAGAGATCATGATATTCCAAGACTTACAGTCATATCAAATAACCAGACAAGCTTTGCTTTTTATTTTAAAACATTTAATTTAAAAAAAATTATTCTCAAGGAGTCTAGAATAGGAAAGGATAACAAAGACTCAGGAAAAGATGAGCCTTCAAGGAGAATTTTTGAGGTCATTAAAAGCACTATGCAATTTCCCAAAAGTAATGGAGGCTGAACCCTAATCTTTGTCCATTCGCAACATCTGTTTAATATATATTTATATGTGTGTTTATTCATATATACATATGAATATAAATATTCATTCAATAAACATTTATTAAGAACTTCCATATATATAGTGTTATTATATACACAGAAAAATCTAATATCTATGAACAAGCTTATAGTATTCAATTTAATGGACAACCTAATGTGTGTGAAGGAATATAGATATGGATGTGAGTATGAGTATGGACATGTATACGCATATGTGTGTGTATATAAAATGAGATTCTTGAGAATCAATCAATGCTCAGACTAATGTATTATTATCTTATCTCATTCCTCCTTAAAGGCAATTAAAGAGATTTATGGGAACTCCTCAGATAGCAATACACTATAAATATTGCATGTTATTCTGTGAATGCTGGAACTTGCCCATCAGTTATAGAAGCCTGAAAAGGATCCTTACAGGTCCTTTAGTCCAACCTCTACCTGGACCATGAATATCATCCATAGCATCCCTGACAAGTGGTCAACTAAGCTTTTGGTTGAATTCTTATAGTGACAGGAAACTCATGATTTCATGGGATAGTCTATTTATTTTTGGACAGCTCTCATATGTAGGAAATTCTTTTTATATTATGCCAAATCTGCCTCCCTGTAACTTCTACCCCCTACACTCTTGCCCCCAAGAAAGCTTCTGTCCTATGGGGCCAAGAAGAATAAACTGAATTTCTCTTCCAATGACTTTTGCTCCCTTTTGAAATGTCATGAGAAGTAGAAGTATATTCATTCTACTATAAGTAGGGTGAGATGGTTATTCTCTGATAATGCTGATAGATATTACATTTGAATATAGTTTCTCACAGTTTTGCACTGGAAAACAAAGGTCCAGGGTGAGGTCAAGGACACTGCTCTGAAAAGGATTAGGAAGAACTAGGAGGCAGGAAAGCAGACAAACAGAGGGTTGCAAAGGACATTCTCCTAAACATTCCTTTGAGCATTAGCAGACCTCAAGTCATTAGCCCTTGGTGTTAAAAATCCTTCAAAAGAGAAAGCATAATCCTTAATCTTGCACTATTGAAGGCAGCAAGCATGAAAGGAAGTCCCTCATAAGCAGAGAAAGACAAACCAAAAGGCTTGCTTGACCAAGAGCCCTCCTAACTCACAATTATATAACCAACTTAAAACTTGTACAACATTTCTTCCCAAGAACCTATGAGGTAACCAATGTGAGTCTTATCATTTTCATTCTTCAGAGAAATAAACAGACTCAGAGAGGTTATTGGATACTTCTATGGTCACATAGCTAAAGAGTGGCAGAGGCATTACTCAAACTCAAGTCTTCTAATTTCAAATACAGCACATCTTGCCCTCCTCCTCCTCCTCTTTCTTCCCATCCTCCTCCTCTAAGATCAAGGTTAAGAGACTTGCCCAGGGTTACACAACTAGTAAGTGTCAAGTGCCCAATCTGAACTCAGGTCCTCTTCACTCCAGGGAGAGTATTCTATACACTGCACCACTTACTTGCCCCAGTGAAACTTCTAAAACAGCAAAAAGCCTTTTAAAATATTGTTTAGAAAGTATTTTTAAGCAATTGTCTAGAATCTAATAGTCTGAAAATAAACAAGAAATCTACGGGGAGATATGATTACAATTATAAGACATTTTTGTAAACTGTTAATAATTTTTGGGGGAGGATGTGATATGAACTACCTTAATCTAGAGCAGTGGTTCTCAACCTGTGGGTCACGACCACTTTGGGGGTTGAACGACCATTTCACAGGGGTTACAGGGGTTTCCTAAGACCATCAGAAAGCACATATTTCTGTTGGTTTTAGGAACCGAGACACCACTCCTCTATCCAACTCCAGGCGAGTCTGCCCACATGCAGATATGCCCACACACGAGTATTAAGGGGTCACAGCATTAGGAAGGTTGAGAACCACTGATCTACAGGGATCTTTTGAACTTGCCTGACTAAAGCACCATAAACTCTTCTGCTAGATTTCAGGGCTATTGACAACAGAGTCCCTGTCTTATAGTTGTTTTCTATTTTCTTCTATTTGGAGTACAATTCCAGGAAGAATGGCTCAAGAAATGGTAAACAAACCAATGAATAAATACCCTTAATCAACAGTATCAACCTCAAACAGCAATAGGGCCACAGAACCATTTTTGAAATTTTAAAATGCAATATTCCCTGTATTTCCACATATCTTTCTTTATTTTGTTAAATATTTCCCAGTTACATTTTAATTTGGTTCAGGCACACTGGAGAGTATTACAGAACACTTGCAGGCCATGTATCATGTGTTTGCCACCTCTGTCCTAAACTACACGCAGAAAAATTGAGCCCTTGAAATTAAAAATGATTCATTCATTGCCACTGCCATAAGTCTGGTCTCCTTTAACTAATTATTTTAAAGTTTCCCCTTCCCTTGAATCACGAGTATTGTAAATAATAATCTTTATCTAGCCTTTGTCCCTGAAATTTTACTTTCTCTTTACCTTCTCATTCAACAAGTTTCAGAAACAGGAAAAATATCCCAATGGACTAGCTCCATTGTGTCTATTACAATCCTATCTTTAATTTTTGTACATCAGACTCACAATAGGTTCATCTGATTATATATACAATGCAATTAAGTGTCTGAGAATGATATGACTTTATATGCAATCATCTTCATCCGACAATATGTGCAGGAAACCAAAATAATAATTACCTTGCTAATTGTGGATTTCAATGCTTGGGTATAATAATGATATAAATTTTAAAAATATTTTAATGTATGAAAATTGATTTTACTATATTTAGCTACATATAAAATGGTACTTATTATATTTAAACTATATTTAAGTAAAATTACTTTAAACAAGACACTTTGAGCATTTTAGTAGCTATATGGCCCTACGTATTCTATGGTATTTTTTAAAGTCTCATTTGAATGGATCAGTTACAAAACACTCATGAAATTTTGGGAGGTTTTTTGGCCATGGAAAAAAATATTTAATAAGCAGAATCTTATTTGATTACCTATGCAACATTTTATATATCTCAGGGTTGCTTCTTTAGCATGAAAAAAAAGTGCATTTCTTTATGTTGTAACCACATGGATTACGTGAGAAGAATACATATTTCCCTGGATAAGACCTGTGATAAAGATATCTCCTCCTTTGCAAGAGGTAGGTTCCCTCTTATCAGAGTCCTTTAACCAAAGTCTGAATGACAGTTATCTGGTATCTAGTAGAGGGGATTACTTTTTTTCTGATGAACTGAACTAGAGTCTCATCAAGGCCCTTCCAGCTCTGAAATTCTATGATTTTCTGAAATGCTGGTAAAAGAGCATCAAGAATTGTGATGTTATTGTTGTATCATCAGCATCATCATCATCATGATTACTATTAATGTGACCTCCTACCTTTTCATTCATCTCACTCCTTTACTCCACCTTCCCACCCTTTACAATCCAATCATATTAGCCTAAGCGTAATTTCTCCCACAGGACGCTCTACTCACCATTTCTAATCTTTGTGCTTGGCATGGTATCTCACTTTACCTCTACTTCTTAGAATTCCTTCTAGACGCAACTCAAATGCCACCTCTCTTTGTCTTTTCCCTACTCCCAGTCTACCATCTTCTCTAGCGCCCTCTAGGATTACCACCCAACTGCTCTGAGTGTATCTTATATATAACTAATCATTTGCTTGTTGTCTGTGCCACTAGACTTTAAGTACCTTGAGGGGAAGAATGGGATTTGTTTTTCTTAATATTCCCAATACCTGGTATATGGTAAATAATAAATGCTTATTGATTGATTATTGTAAGTATTCTTATAACAATATAGTATCAGTAGCCCTTGAGGTTTCTGCCTCTAGGCTAATAATTGCCACTGTTTCTTTGGAGAAACTTGGTGATTTGCTAAAAGAAAATGGAACACAGGAGTAGAGGTAACTCTTTAATCATTCAAATATTTATCAAGCATGTACTCTATGCTGATCTGTCCTAAATGCTATAGAGGAAATTAGCCTGATTAACCAATCAATAAAGATTTGTTAAACTTCTACTATACAGTGCGAGCTTGGGACACAAGGACAAAAGTGACTTCATCTTTACCCTTGAAGAATTATACTGGGGGGGATACCATGTGTTCATAGATAACTAAATATGGAATATATACAGAATAAATACACAGGGATGGGAGGGAGAACTAACACCGAGACAATCAGGCTTCTTGAAAAGTCTACTTGCCTATTTAATGGACAAAGTGCTGGACCCAGATTTCAGAAGACTTGAATTTGAATTCAGCTTCAGACACTTAGTAAGCATGTGACCCTAGGAAAAACATTTATCTTCTCTCTGCTTAAGAAAGGAACTAATATTTTATCCTAAAGGCAATGGGGAGCCACTGAAGTTTTTTTGGACAAATCAGTGACATTGTCTGACCTGTGATTTAGAAACACCAATTTGGCAGCTTGGTAGAAGATGTTTTAGAGAAGAGAGACTGTATGCCAAGTAGAAGGATGTTAAAATAGTCTATTAGAGGTGATAAGGGCTGAAAGTAGGGTTAACATATCCAGGATTGTGTGAAAAGAGAGAAGAGGGCTAATGCTCTTCAGGACTCTTGCAAGATTCATTCAAGACATAAAAGTGACTAGACAAGAGTGAAGAGTCAGAACATTTGCTGGAAGAAACCTCTTAGCTGCCATTTTCCTGGCCACAAAAAAAGAGGGTAAATAGGTGGCACAGTGGATAGAGTGCTAGGTCTAGAGTCAGGAAGACTGATCTTCCTGAATTCAGATCTGATCTCAGACACTAGCTGTGTGACCCTGTGCAAGTCAAGTGTGATCATGTTTTCCTCAGTTTCCTTGTAAAATGAGCTGGAGAAGGAAATGGCAAACCACTCCAGTATATTTGCCAAGAAAACTCCAAGTGTGGTTACGAAGAGTCAGATATGACTGAAAGAACTGAACAACACAGGAATACCCAGAATAAGTTATTGAAATAGTACTGTCTTTTGAGTCAGAGGACTTTGGTCCAAATCCCACCTCTGGCATAAGCTACTTGTGTGACCTTGGCTAAGTGATTTTAGTGAAATGAGGTGACTAGATTTAATAGTTTCTGAGGTCCCTTATAACTCTCTATTTATAATCCTATAATCTATAACTTCCTACAACATTCCCAAAAAGTTACCAACCAGCTTTTCCTTGTCTGACCTACACAATCCAAAAGAAAGAACACTCACTAATTTTTGGACAAGAAGACCTAATCTGTATTCTATGCTTCTTAGAGGCATTAAGAAACAAAAACAACCAAAAAAAAAAAACCCAAATCAACCACACAAAGCAAAATAAACAAAATAACCCATATCACCTGAATTACTAGTGTCTTGTCTAATTTTTTTCCTAAATGCAAATCTTAAATGAACATATAATAATATATAATGTTACAGTAACCTTATAGAAATTTTGAAAGACTGTGAAGACTATCATAGCACAGAATTCCTTGAAACTAAGATGTTATATGAAAGAACATATTGTTCTATGATAAAAATTGGTCACTTAGGTGATCTTCAGCAATTGCAGAAACCTGGTAATCAAGAATGTTTAAACTCAATATTCTGACATATTGTTATAATTTTAATGTTAACAGTCTTATGATATTACTTTGATATAAATTGGCCAGTAGGCTATTTCTATATAACTAATAAAATTCCTGATCTTATGTTGAGTGCTTATGGTACATGATTTTGTTCACAAAAACCATAGAGTTTGAGGAATGTACCTTGTTAAGGCTCATAGTAATGAGTTTCTGTTTTAGGCAACTCTCTATAATTAGATAATAGCCACAGGCTGTCAAAACTAAAATTAACCTAATAAAAGATACTTACTTAAAACCATGCTTCCTCTGCCTTAATTTAAAGCTATATTTAAAGTTAGGAAATGTCTGTTTTTAGACAAGCACATTAAAGAGATAATTAAGATGTTTTGAGCTTAGCCTTCGAATGTTTCACCCATTCAGGGGTCAGATCTTCTTTGTACCAGTAAACAATGCACACAGATAGTGCAGGATGAAAGAGTAAGAAGATAAATAGCAATTAGGGATAAAGACACAAGAGGCAGCTCCAAAGCCAGTCCCCCATTTAACATTCTTCATAAAAGAAACAGGAAGAATCTCTTTGGAGAGGAAATTCATTAACTAAAAACTCACTGTTTTAATTTATAGACATCCATTTCAGAAAAGATTAAAAAAAGCTTGGCTAGATGAATTTTTATTTTAGCCAAATACCAGTTTCTCACATATTCCTATATCTACATTTCATCTAGTGTGTTAACACGGTTTCATGAATGAATGAATGAAACATTCATTAAGCGGTTACTATGTATCAAGAAATATGCTAAGTGATTGGGCATAGAGATACAAAAGAAGACATTTCCTGCCCTGAAAGAGCTTACATTCTATTGAGGGAGACAACAACTAAAAGGTAGTGGTAGCCAGGGAGGGGCATTTTTGTCCAGGGTTGTGGTGATGGTCAATGGAACCATAGGGAAGGAGACTGACATTTCTAGTCTAGAAATAGTAGAATTAACTTGATCATGATTTATGATTATAGAACCTGGATTGGGGTAGCGTCAGAAAAGGGAGTTGAAAGAAAGTGGCACAGCTTGCCACTAACACAATCCTGTTCAACATAAGAAGATTTTGTTCCTAGGAAGTTCTATACTCAATTTGGAGGTTATATTAATACATCCTATAAGGGAAAGACTAGGGAAGTGCAAAGACCTCTATGGTTCTCAGAGAGTGGACACTCTTTCCAAAAGTTTCACTTCTCTCTGGGTGACTTCACTGACTATCTGGAGAATTTGTATTATGGTATCTTCCCCAGTCTGAATTAGCTGCCAAGTACCCATCCTACCAAAAACTCTTCCTCCTCTAAATTTGCTATCTTTCACATGCACTTTGTGTGTGCATATGTGAATGTATGTGCGTGTGTGTGTGTGTGTGTGTGTGTGTGTTTTTAATTTTGGCAGAAGAGATGATAAGATATCAGAAATGACTGACTTTAAGTCAAATGGCAGAAATGAAACTAAAAATAGGGGGATACAAAAAAAATAAGTTTCCTATCTTTTAATGAATTCTTGTTACATGGCCTTGCCACAGTAGAATTGATTTCCCCATAGGAAATGGTTGCTAACAATTGTTATGAGGAAAACAAATTTACCATGGGTAAGGAAATGCACACACACACACACAAAATATAGAGTAATGAGGACTGAAAAAAAAGTAATTTTTACTGATGAGTTTCACTTTTGTATTCCAATTTCTATAAAAGTATTGTCAGAAAAAGTCCAGGTGAGCCTATGAGATTTAGAAATCTTCATCATACTGTTTGGGGAATTTTTTTTTCCAGTGAGTTTACCTGTAAGTCTTATCTCATTGAGAGAATGATAAACTCTGATAAAATGTATTTATATACTGAGTATAATGGATAGAAATCTGACCTCAAGCAAGAAAGACTTGAGTTCAAGTCTCATCTCAGATACACAGTTTGCGTAATTATAGACAAGTCCCAAACTCTCAAGTACTCTAGACAATCTTCTAAGGCTATTAGATGTAAAGAAAATGTGACAACCTGTATTGATAGAGGGAGTTTCTATGCCTAGGAGTTCCTTATAGCAATGAGATCACAAGTCTAGAACTCATCCCTTATACTGAAAAACGGAATTATCCAAAATTATAGAAACTCTCAAATGGAGTTAAAGTACTACAACAAAATCTTGCACATTGTCATTCATCATCAAAGGTTAAGAAATGTATCCTAGATACAAAGATTGTCATGCTTTACTGTCCTGAGAACTCATGTGATTTCAATTTCATTGAAAACCTATGAGTTTACCTATACCTATGGAGAAACATCTATACTTGATTGTGGCCTTCTGGGGGGTTGGGGGAAGGGGAAAAAAGAACAAAGTAAAAAAGTGCACAGCAGAGAACAAAAGAAAACTCACAAGGAAGCAAATAAGAGAGGGACAATTCTCAACCCAATGAGTATTATTTATCACATAGGCTTTCTTGAAGCAAAAATTTATCATTACACATTTTGAATCCTCTCATGTTCTGCCAGGCACATGACATGTTTTTTTTTCTTTCTAATTTTGTATTTAAGTTTATGATATGTTTTCATTTCTTTTTTTATTTTCTATTTGTGTTCTGACATTTTAGTCTAAAATAAAATTTTGGAAAAAAAAAAAAGAAAAGAAAACCTGTGGAGGTAGATCTGCAAAAATGCACAACTTAATAGCTATGTAATCTTTGGCAAATCAGTTTCTCAGAAATTCTATTTCCCGATCTATGTAATGAGCAAAGTGGAGAAAAGCGAAGATTTCATTCAAGTTCTGACTACCTTTTTTGACCTTGGGCAAGTCAATCTTTCTGGAACTCAGTCTCCTCATCTACAAAATGCAGAATAAGGACCAGATAATCTCTGATGTTCCTTCCAAAGTAATGAATCGAAAGACTTAACATTTGCCCAAGGTGAAAATGTATGGAGGCACTGGGATATGCACTGATGTACACAGTACTCACATCAGCAAGATCACAGATCCATCTAAGAAGCTAGTATGTTATTTTGTCAGTCCAATTTACCACTATGCCTTGAAATATCCCAGAACACCCTCAGTGACTCAAAAATACCAGTCATAACTCTCAAAGAGCTATCTTAACAAGCTACCATAAATCAAACAGAATCATTCAGTTACATCCATTTCTCCTGAAGTCATCAGATCATGTTCTTTGTGCTACATAGCTTCACTTCTGTTTTAATCCAGCTGTTAAATATTCCAGTGCTACAAATGCTTGAAAATTCTTACCCATTGCTGACAAGTATTCTGCAACATTCTATAGATTAAGGTCAGTACAAATGGCGAAGTGTGTAAAACAGAAAATTTTTGTTAAACTATGCAAAAAAAAATCACAGAAACCAGAAATTATCTAGACTTCAGATTGCTAGAAAGCATTTCAGGGAGCCAAAATAGCTGACTAAAAGCAGGGAGAGCATGGAGCTCTCCTCAAATCCCCACTGAACATTAAAATAATGCTTCAAAATTAATTCCCAAGTGGCAGAACCAACAAAAGGATGGGGTGAAACAATTTCCAGCCCATGACAGCTCCAAGGTTGGCAGGAAAGTTCTGTGTCACTGGAGTGAGAGTGGTGCACAGTGCCATCACAGGCCACAATCCAGCAAGCCAACAGCAAGTCCTGGGGGATACTGAATCAACAATGATGGCTGAATCCACAACAGCAGCTTTCAGAGCTCTCAAATCATAGATGGTAAGTGACTCAGACGACTTGACAGAAGGAGATTACAGGGAACCCTTTAGTGGAACTAGGAACAAGAGTATGTTGCATTGTCCATATGTGGCTCCAGGTCATAGTAAGTGAGGGAGGAAGAGGAGCACTAGCACACTAGAGGTATGGCAACAAGGATAGAGGGATGCTAATCACAGTTCCAGGTCAGAGAAGAGTGCTTGTGGTCACTCACAGACCAGACCACAGGCTAGGAGAGCAGTGACCACACCTCTCCTCATGTCATACCATCTCGGAACAAGCGAACACTTACAGACTCTCACAACCTATCTGAAAACAACTATACAAAAACCTCAAGCTTGGGACAGTGTTCCCTCCACCTTAGGAGCAGAGACCAACATTAACATAAAGGTAAAATCAATGAATAGGCTGGAAAAGTGAACAAACAACAACATAAAGACACTGACTATAAACAGTTTCAATGGTGGCAGGGAAGATCAAAACAGAAATTCATAAGAAAATAAAGTCAAAAGAGTTACATACAAAGCCTCAAAGAAAAACATAAACTGGTTTCAGGCCCCAAAAGGGTTTAGAAAAATTGAAATTAAATAAGACAAGAAGAGGAAAAATTAGGAAAAGAAATGACAGTGATTCAAGACAATCATGAAAAATGAGTCAATGGCTTCTTAAAGGAGGCACAAAAAATATTGAAGAAAATGACACTTTGAAAAACAGAATAGGCTAAATGATTTTTAAAAAGGCACAAAAATCCACCAAAGAGAAGAACACATTAAAAAAAAAAAAGCAAGATTAATCAAATGCAAAAAGACATACAAAAATTCACTGAGGAAAAGAATTCCTTAAACAATAGAACTGGCCAAATGGAAAAGGAAATATGAAAGCCTACTGGAGAAAATAATTCCTTAAAAATTAGAATTGGGCAAGTGAAACCTAATAACTCTTTGAAATAGCAAAAAACAATAAAGCAAAATCAAAAGAATGAAAATAATGTGAAATATCTTATCAGAAAAATAAGTGACCTGGAAAATAGATTGAGGATAAGGAGAGATAATTTAAGAATTATTGGACTACATGAAAACCATGATGAGAGAGACAGAGAGACAGAGAGAGAGAGAGAGAGACAGAGACAGAGACAGAGACAGAGACAGAGAGAGAGAGAGCACTTAGACACCATCTTTCAAGAAGTTATCAGGGAAAACTGCCTTGATATCCTAGAACCAAAGAGCAAAATAGAAATTATAAAACTCCACCAATAACCTTATGAAAGAGATCCCAAAATTAAAATTCTCAGTGTATTATACAGTCAAATTCCAAAGCTACCGGGTCAAGGAGAAAATACTGTAAGCAGTCAGAAAGAAAGTTTAAATACTGTGCAGCCACAGCCCGGAAAACACAAAATTTAGTGGTTGAGCAGGGGTTGTGGGATGTGATATTCCAGAGGGCAAAGGAGCTAGGTTTATAACCAAGAATCAACTACCCAGAAAAATAGAAAATAATCCTTCAGAGGCAAAAATTGATATTCAATGAAATAGAAATGCTTACAAGCATTCCTGATAAAATGATCAGAGTTGCATTTTTAAAAATGATCTTCAAATACAAGATTCAAGAGGAGCATAAAAAGGTAAACAAGAAAGAGAAATCTTAAGGAATTCAAAAAAATATAAACTGTTTACATTCCTACATGGGAAGATGATACTTGAAAATCCCAAGAACTTTCTCATTATTAGGAAAGTTAGTAAGGGTATACATAGACAGAGGGGATGTGGAAAAATAGGGAAACTAATGCACTGTTGGTAGAGTTTTAAATTGATTCAACCATTCTGTAAAGTAATTTGGAACTATGCCCAAAGGGCTATAAAGCTGTGCATACCCCTTGACCCAGCAAGAGCACTTCTAGGTCTGTATACCAAAGAGATCAAAAGAAACGGGAAAAGGACCTAAACATACAAAAATATTTACAGCATACCTTTTTTTGTGGTAGCGAAGAATGGGAAATTGAGAGGATGCCCATCAATTGGGGAATGACTGAACAGGTTGTAGCATACAAATGTAATAGCATAATATTGTGCTAGAATAAATGATGAGCAGGTGGATTACAGGAAAACTTGCAAAGACTTGCATAAACTGATGCTGAGTGCAGTGAGTAGAACCAGTAGAACATTGTTAGTAACAGCAACATTGTGAGATGATCAACTATGATAGACTTAGCTCTTCTCAACAATACAATGATGCAAGACAATTCTAAAAGACCTGTGATGGAAAATGCTATCCACATCCAGAGAACTATGGAATCTAAACGTAAATCAAAGCATACTCTTTTCACTATTTTTTTCTCATAATTTTTCCTTTTTGTTCTGATTCTTCTTTCACAACATGACTAATGTTGAAATATGATTAACATGAGTGTGCATGTATAACCTATATCAAATTGCTTGCTGTCTTGGGGAGGGGAAAGGGAAGGAGGAGAGAAAAATTTGGAACTCAAAATCTGACAAAAGTGAATGCTGAAAAGTATATCTACATGTAATTGGGGGAAAAAAACACTATTAAGTGGAGGGGAAACATACATTGATCCAAGATAATTCTGAAGGACTTAAGATGAAAAATTCCATCCATCTAAAAAGAAAGAATTTATGGGGTCTGAATGCAGATCAAAGAATGTGTTTTTTAAATACTCTTCTTCTTCTTCTTCTTCTTCTTCTTCTTCTTCTTCTTCTTCTTCTTCTTCTTCTTTCTCTTCTTCTTCCTCCTCCTCCTCCTTCTCCTCCTTCTCCTTCTCCTTCTCCTTCTCCTTCTCCTTCTCCTTCTCCTTCTTCTTCTTCTTCTTCTTCTTCTTCTTCTTCTTCTTCTTCTTCTTCTTCTTCTTCATTTCGTCCTCCTCTTTCTTCTCCTCCTTCTCCTCTTTCCTTCTTTCCTCTTCTTTGTCTGTGTTTTCTTTCACAACATGACTAATATGGAAATATGTTTTGTACTACTTCATATGTATAGCCTATATAAAATTGCTTGTCTTCCCAATTGGGCAGGGGAGAAGGTGGGAAAGGGAGAGAATTTGAAATTCAAAATTTTTAAAAAATGAACGGCAAAAATAAATTGGGAAAAAATAAAATATTCAAAAAATGATTAACATAAAGTTCATGAGAATGGGGGGAAACACAGGAAACATTGTTACAAACTATCAACCCAGAATGAAAGAAAATGAAGGAGCTAAAAAAACAAAAAAGTTTTAGAAAGATGATTTACCAAGCTTAAGATATAAAGTTTTGAAGAAAATCAATTTTGTAGTCTTTTTTTTAATTTCAAAAATGTGATTTTAAGGAAGTTTCTGAAGCATATTTAAAAGGGAATAAAAAAAATTGAAAGTGAACACTCCCCGTTTTATGTAATTAGGAAGTTTCATCATGTTATTATGAAGTAGTTACTAATAGGTTGACAGGGCAAAGAAAGAACAGATGAGTGATTTGAAAACAGCTACACTGCCTCAATGATATGAGGGTATATTAATTGCTGTTATTATTTTGGATGAATTCTTTAATAAAGAGGTCATAAAGAGCAGAAGACCAAAGATTAATGCTTTTGTGACTACTGGAATAGCAGTAACTTCAAAAAATAGAAAAAGAATGTTCCTTTAGGAATTTAGGAAGAAAAACCAGGATAATAAAATTGCAATGGAAGCATTTTAGTCCCTTGTGCTTTCTATCTCTTAAATAAATAAAACCTCCAAGAGAGAAAAATCTCCAAGGGAGAAGATGGTCAGCTACACCAAATGCAACAGAAGGATCAAAAGGATTGTGAATAGAGAAAAGATTATTGACCATAGTGGGGAAAGGGGGCCACTGATGACTTTTGAGAGAGCAGTTTATGATCCAGTCTTTCCGTTAAACAATTTAAAACTAAGCCCAAAGGGCTATAAAAATGTGCATACCCCTTGACCCAGCAACACCACTACTAGGTCTGTATCACAAAGACATTTTTGAAAAAGGAAAAGGACGTATATGTACAAAAATATTTATAGCAGCTCTTTCTGTAGTGGCAAAGAATTGGAAACGAAGGGGATGCCCATCCACTGTGGGAATGACTAAACAAGTTGTGGCATATGATTGTGATGGAATACTATTGTGCTATAAGAAATGAGGAGCAGGATGCTTTCAGAAAAAACCTGAAAAGGCTTACAAGAACTGATGCAAAGAGAAATGAAAAGAACCAGGAGAACATTGCATGCATATTGTTTGATGAAGAACTGTGAAGGATTTACTATTCTCAACAATACAATGATGCAAGATGATTCCAAAAGATTTATGATGAAAAATTCTATCCACCTCTAGGGAAAGAAATGATAGAATTTGAATTCAAGTTGAAGCATATTATTTTTTCACTGTATTTTTTTCTTATTTTTTCCCCGTTGGGTCTCTACCTTCTTTCACAATGTGACTAATGTGGAATTATGTTTTGTGTGATTGCACATTTATAATCTGTACCAAATTGCTTACTGCCTCAGGGAAGGGGGGGAGGTGAGGGAGGGAAGGAGAAAATTTGGAACTCAAAATTTTTAAAAATGAATTTTGAAAATTGTCTTTACATGTAATTGGGGGAAAATTAAATATCATTTGTAAAAAAAAAGAGCAGCTTAATTAAAGGAGAGCTTAATCATTTTTCCTTTCTTTTCTGAATCTCCTGTTGTAGATGTTTTTTGTCTTGAATTCTCTCAAGCTCTCAACTAAAAATACCACTTGATGTGACAAATGATAGAAGTCAAGTGTTTGGTTGACATTGGGAGGAAAAGAAACTGAAAAATGATCATGAATCTTTAAAATCACAGATAAAGATCAATTCTAATAATGAATTCATGTAGATTAATACCACATAATTTTGGAATCTTGTATTTATTTGTCAAGGAAAAAAGAAATGTTGAAGAGCAATAATGCTGATTAAGAATCCAGGGGCAGCTAGGTGGTACAACGGATAGACCACCAGTCCTGGAGTCAGGAAGGACATGAATTCAAACCCAACTTAAACACTTACTAATTGTGTAACCCTGGCCAAGTCACTCAACCCCAAATGCCTCCAAAAAAATAAAGGCAACAATAAAAATAAAGAGCCCAGAAATGAGGAATTACTTATTAAAATTAGCCAGTAAAAATCTTAGTAAAATGTTCAAAAATATTTTTTTAAAAAAACATCACTTAAAATAATATTAAGGGGGCAGGTAGGTGGCACAGTCAATAGAACAAGTCAGGAGGACCTAGTTCAAATCCAGCCTCAGACACTTGACACTTAACTAGCTATGTGACCTTGAGCAAATCATGTAACCCCAATTACCTTGCCTTCTCCCCTCCCCCCCCCAGAAAAAACAATAATAATACTAAGGAATCAAAAAAGTCACAGAATTTTAGAGCTGAAAGGGATCTTACTAGTTATTTAACTAACACGACCCCCTCCACCCTGGAAATGCCCATTATAACAAATTCAGTCACTCTCTGGTTTCTGCTGGAACACCTCTAATTCAGGAAAAACCACCACTTCTCAAGATGGCTCATTTCACTTTTGGATATCTCTAAGTGTTAGGAAGTTTTTATCAATATTAATTTGTAACTTGTCTCTTTTCAATTTTTACCCATTGCTTCTACTTTTGTCCTAAAGAGCTAAACTAGGCAAATAAAATGCCTTTTCCAAATTATCTTTTAAATACTTGAATGCAGCAATTGTGTCCCTTTTATGTCTTGTTTTCTTCAGACTAAACATATCATTTCCCTCAAACTTCCGATTGAGGCCTTCTCACTCTGGAACATCCTTCTCTCATGGTGTCTTTCTTCTCCCATTGATTAATTCTTCCAGGGACCTTTCATTGCAGGAAGGCGACTAGACTGACTATGTCTCAGCTGCCTTCAGTAGTTATTCCAAGGCCTTCTCATCCTGGCACATTACTTTACTTTGCTCCTTTCTCCCATTATTGAATTCCTCCTGTGACCTTCATTTTGAAGAGAGGCCCAGGTCACAGTTCTTCATTGTACTCCCAGATCTGCTTCTGGTTCTTTGGACATTAACACCTTACTCCAATACTGCAAATATTTCTCTCCACTAAATCTTCCTTTTCGGCTCCCTTTTGCAAACTTTCTCCATGATAATGTAAGCTCCTCAAGGGTAGGGACTTCCCTTATTTTTATTTGTATTATTAAACAGTGCCTGATAATTAAGGTAAGCCCTTAATAAATGTTCGTTGTTTGTCCACCTACCTATTGCCTTCTTCTGGACATCTTCTAGCTTATTGATGTCCTTCCTAAAATCTGTTGCCCAAAACTGAACACAAAAGAGCTATGTCTCCTAATTCCCAGAGACTATGCCTCTCATATAACATTATTAATTGAGATTGACCTTCCAGTCCACTATATACTCAATATCTTTTTTTTTTTTTGCTTTTTTTTTTGGAAGGGCAATTGGGGTTAAGTGACTTACCCAAGGTCACACGGCTAGTAAGTATTAAGTGTCTGAGGCCAGATTTGAACTCAGGTGCTCCTGATGCTAGGGTTGGTACTCTATTCACTGTGCCATCTAGCTGCCCCCTCAATATCTTTTCTAAAATAATCTTTTCTCTAATTATGCTTCTTTCATTCTGTACTTTTAACATTTATTTTTTTTTAAATCTCTTTAAGAATTTATCTTAAGGCTTAGTAAATTTCAACTTGCTCAGTTCAACCCAATGTGTTATCAAGGTCTTTTTGCATTCTGACCATGACCCGGATTATCTGCTATTTCTCCTAGTTTTATATCATTTGTAAATTTGATAAGCACACCTTCTAATCTTTATCTAAGTGACTGATAAAAATGTTAAATACACAGAGATGGCTGAGACTAGCCTAGGCGCTGAGACACACAACTGAAGACCTTCTAAGTTGATAGTGAACTATTAATGATTCCTCTAAATATAGTCATCCAATCAGATTAAAATCCATCTAACTCTATTATTTTCCAATCTGTATCTCCACCTTTTCTACAAGAATTGTGTAAGACACTATTTTTTTATCAAGCACTTTGATAAAGATCTATATACCTTTTATCTATAGCATTTTCCTAATCAATTAAGCTGTCAAAACAGGAAATAAGGCTAATTTAACATGACCTGTTCTTGGTGAAGCTCTTTCTGACTGCTGTTTCCTTTTCTGGACATTCACTAAGCATCTCTCTAATGGTACATTCTTCAATTTTGCCAAGAATTAAAGCCAAATTCTCTTTCCTACAGCATAGACTACTGTTTCTTCCCTTTGCTGAAATCTGGATAATCTTGCCATTCTTCTCCCATTCTCCATGATTTTTCAGATACTGAATGATTTCACATTAATTCAACAATCACATCTGCCAATTTGTTCAGTATCCAAGGATGTAAGTGATTCGAGTCCAGTGACTTGAATTCATCAAAGACAATCAAGGGCTTTCTTATAATCTCTTTATTTATATTGGAAGTCACCTCCTTATTAATCATTTTTTATTTCTCCTTGCAGGTCCACAGGTTACTTTCCTTGGCAGAGAAAACAGAAGCAAAATTAAAATTGAATTGCTCTGCTGCTCTCTGTTGTCAGCTATCATCATCCCAATGGTGGTCCTATTCTTAATTCGATCCTCCTTTCCCCTAGTAAAAATCTCCCAAACCTCTTTTTGTTGTCTTTAGCTTTCTTCCCTAGATTCAGTTCATTCTGAGTTTTACTGGTATTATCAGGCATTACTGCCATTATTTTATGGCACCATGACATGCCATCTTGTCTTGCCTACTCATGCTCCATCTTTGTATGAGCCATTAAAATATTTTTTAAAAAGTTGTTTATTGAGTTTTCTGTGCATCCATTAGTGTCTCTTTAAACAATCCTCCATTTCCCTACTCATTAGAATTATTTCCCTTTGTGTTTTCAGAATTTCATTACTGAGACTTTGCCCTCTCCTGCTGACTTTCTCTGTAGAATCTTAGGCTATAGTATTATTCATCTTCTAAAGTGTCTAAAATATGATCTCCTAAAATCTAGGATGCATTAGTGGCTGTGGGATCTGGGCAAGTCACTTAACTCTAATTGCCTCCAAAAAAAAAGGAATGAGTCATTCCCCAATGATAAATGATCAAAGGATATGAACAGGCAATATTTTGTCAAAGAAATCAAAGCTATATATTATCACATGAAAATGTGATCTAAATAACTACTCATAAGAGGAGCCTCTCAGATAGGCTAAAATGATAGAAGTTGAAAAAGACAAATATTGGAGGGAATATCAAAAAATTGGGACACAAATACATTGTTGGTGGCCTTATGAATTGATCCAGTCATTTTAAAGAGTAATCTTTAAAGAGTTATCCCCAAAGAGTTATAAAACCATGTATGCCTTTTAACTCAACAATACTATTATTAGGTCTGTTTCCCCAGAGAAAAGGGAAAAGACCCTATAAGTTCTAAAATATTTGCAGTAGTTTTCTCTGTGGTGGCAATGAAGTAGAAATTGAGGGGTGACCATCAATTGGGCAATGGCTAAACTAGTTGTAGTATAGGATTGTGATGAAATACCACTATACTATAAGAAATGATGAGCTGGATGATTTTAGAAAAACATGAAAAGCCTTGTATGAAATAATGAAAAGTGAAATGAATAGAACCAAGAGAACATTGTATACAGTAACAGCAATTTTGTTTGAAGAATAACTGTGGATGACTAGTTTATTTGGAGTATTCTAAATAGTCAAAGCAACTGCAAAATACCTATGAAGGTAGATGTTATTCACCTCCATAGAAGGAACTGACCAATGAAAATAGCATGCATAGTATGTGCACACATTGTGTGTGTTTGTGTGTGTGTGTGTGTGTGTGTGTGTGTGTGTGTGTGTGTGTGTGTGTGTGTGAAATTGTGGCCTTCTCTACTATGGGGTGGGGAAGGAGGGAGGTAGACATTTTGAAACTTAGAATACAACAACAAAAAAAAATTACTTAAAAAGAGAGAACGGATTGGTCCTGGTATCTGACAATCCCAGTTCAAATCAGCTATTTATAGCCAGAGTTTCTGTTAGCAGCAAAGAATAAGATTTAAAAAAAAAACAAAAACATTTTGTACTTATCCAAAGGTCTCTGTCCTTGCCAAATCGTTTAAATTTTGTTTTTCCTGGTCTTGCTGAGGTTCCTACAGTCTGAACTGAACTTTGCTATTCCCCAAAGATGTCACCTACTCTGGAGTTTCCACATTATTTTAACAAATGGAAGAAGATAACCCTGAGGATCCTGGCCTGAAATGTAACTTGCCCTAATGGACATTGAACCAAATTTTTCCTGTAATTTTTTTAAAGCATGTCACATTTTGAGACAATATTATGCCTTTGAAAAAGATCTAGAAGAAAAAATGTTTCTCTGAATTTTGTTGAATTGTTTACGCTTTATTGACTTTATGGAGTAGATATTTGTACAAGGAACTAGTATGACGTATTTTAGTATCAAGTACTGACCTTTAGTTATGACCATCTGGTTTGTCTGATGTCAAATAGTCTTACACACACAGGGACATACAGTAGAGAGAATGCTGGATTTAAAATCAGGTAGACATGGATTCATATCTTATCTCTGACACTTGCTGGTTCTACAGACACAGGCAAGTGTTTATTATTAACTGAAGTCTCAGTTTATTTTTCTGTAAAATGAGGATAAATATACTTGTTTACCTCTCTTAGAGTTATTATGAGGCTCAAAGGAAAAAGTGTTTTAAGACCTTTGCCAACTTTAAAGTACATAGAAATGTCAATTATTATCTTCATTGATCTTTGGCATAATATATATATGTGTGTGTATGTGTGTGTGTGTGTGTGTATGTATGTATGTATGTATGTATCTATTTATCTATCTATACACACACACACATACACACATAGGTAGATAGGTACTATAGATATCTGAAAAACCTAGATGTCTTCTTTCCTAGAAGCCTATGATAAAATTAAAATAAAATTTTAATCCAAGAATTTAAGATTATTATATACACTAAATCATATCTGTGCATGCTACAATATCTTTTAAGTTGATAGTCTTAGCATTAATTCCCATTACTTAGTGATCAGAACATTAAAATAATGATGAATAACTGACCTCTGTTTAGCTCAGGGAAGCATTAGTCACATTTGCCTTTTCAGCAGGATCATAAAATGGATATGAATGACCATGACATAAATGAAAAAGGAGCATCAGATACCAACTAACATTTCTATAATGTTGGGCAATGACCTGCTTTTTGAGGTCCTTAGAAAAGACTAGAGAAAAGAAAATTCAGTTTTCTTTATATGAGGGCTTGAAGTATTTAATAGCGACTAGTGATATAATACCACATATATCATTGTACACCATTAGACATGGAAAGAGAATACCCCAACCCATCCTCAGGGATACTGCACAGACTAGAATTTGTCTTTAAATACAGGAACAGTGTTAACCCCAAAGAAGAAAGGGAGGGCAGTATTGGACTACCTCACGATTCCAGCTGGGAAAATTTTCCTGCTGTCAGACTATAAGGCAGTTTTTGAGGGTGACAAATATTAGAATTGGGCCTGGTGACCACCCCCATATACTCTCCTTTCCAGCCAGGTGTACCTTCTTCCTTCTACCTACTCAGTCTGGGCTGATGATACTGGAATTGGTTCCAATTTCCATAGCAACCACATAAAAGGTCTGAATGTGAGAAATCTCTTTGGCTCAGTGTCAAGTCCTTCCCTTCAGTAGACACTCTGTGTATGTATTGCCCATTTTCCTTTGACTCTGACTCCTGTTGACCTAAATTTTTGTCTATCCCTTTTTTCATGTCCTTAATTTATTTACTCAACAAGTATGCTTGAGTACTTCCTTCAGATAGAGGATTATGTATGCTAGGCTATTTGACAGAGACCCAGATGTATAAAATTTGATTCCTATGCTCCAGAAATTAAAATTTAACTATGATACAAACGGGAAAAAAAGCAATAAGTTTCATGTGAGCAATGCAGGAAATAACTGCTATAGGAAAACCTAGGAGTCAATTACTTACATGTTTTGCACTTGAGGAATTCTCAAAGGACTATTTCAAATACAACTTCCTATTTGGATTTGAGCTGGGTCTTGAAGGATGGGTAGGATTTTAATAGACAGAGATAGAAGCATGGGATGTGTACTTTGGGTGGTGTTGGCACACTTCCAAGGATAACCCAGGGTCAAAAACTAAATATTTGCATAAGATTTTTCCTCATTGGATGAGAGAATGATTGCTCACAGCTATGTTCCTACATGGGGGTCAGAGTTGGCAAGAGTTTATGAGAAGAGAATTTCTTCTGGTTTCAAGGAAAGAAAATTATGCTTCCAGGGTCTCTTCAGGGAGAGATCCATGGAGGAAGAAAGATTTCCAAAGGAGTTATAGAAGTTGGTACTTCAAGCGTGTTCTTATTTCCAGGTTGTCACCATACTTCCCCTTACATAAGACAGACGATTCTTACTTGGTGGATCTGAGGTATGTAGCTCCAACTGGGAGAGCTTATTGATTCCACATATCATCTGGTATATTTTGATCTATGTAATTTCTGTTTCAGTTTGCTATCAGTTTAAAAAAATCAATTTATTTGCTATTCAATATGTGTGATAGTCTTTGTATAACTAGCATTTGTTAGTAACAGCCAAACCTTTGGATATATTTTGGGACACTCCCTCCTGGTTAAGGGATACCAACCAAGAAAAGTGACTTGAAATTCAAAATCATTTAGCCTATACTAGCAATATTTAGGGGGCAGAGAGATAAAATTCTAGTCTGAGGACTTGTGGTTTGTCTTGTGGTTTCAATCTTCTGCTCTCCTCTAGGCAGGAACCAAAGTTTCCATTAAAAAGGAGAAAGAGGACACTCCAGAGATATCTACCCTTACTTCTCCTATGAGCTACATTTAGACAGACCCACACGGACATACAACTAGTCTACATGGGTAATATATACATCTTACATGAGTGTAAGGAATACCTTGAGCAAAATTGAGAAGAGATGATAAAGACTAAAACCACAACTGTATAATGATGACACTCTAATCTTCTGACCTAGTCTTTTGTATTGCCCAATCTTCTGTCCTGGGTCCATAACTTTTCTAATTCTAGTCTCCCAAACCAAGTTTCTAATTTCTGATGCAATCTGGTTCCTATTTTCTGGAGGAATCCATCTCCCCTAGATTCAAGACCATTTAGCTTACACTAACTTTTTAGCCCAACAAGCCTTGCTTTAGCTCTCTTTAACTCGTGCTTTAGCTCGTGTTTCCATAACTTTACTATTAGCAACCCTGGCTTTGAAAAAAGGCCCTTGTGCCTTTCCTTTTGGAAATGTATAAAACACTTGAGTTATATGCCAATCACTGAGGGAAGGGTCAATTGCCTTCTTCTGTAGAGCAGCCACGTTAACAAAGCTGATGAGGTTGATTTATCTTTAAAATAAAATGAACATCTTTGAATTTATGGCACCCAGACTGAAGTTAACAGAGCAACATTATAGTTTGGTTGATCTGACTCAAGCAATGTTCTGGCATACGGTATTTGATTTCAGACAGCCTTATTTCTAAGTAGTTTGTTGGATACCATTGTGAAAAATGAATAAACCAGAGCTACATATGCTAGATATGATCAAAAGATGATAAAATTATTTGAAGTGGGGGTGGAGACAGAGTCTAGGAATGAGACCATCATCATTGTGAGGAGTTCTCAATTCTATCACTATGAGAAACCTCCCTCCATTGTTGTGGATCAGTTACTCAAAACACTAGTAAGTTGCATGATGGCTTTGAGAGACTGTGATTTGACCAAGGTCACATAGGCAAGTCTTCCTGACTCCAATGTCAGTCGTCTTACTACTATACCACATCATATCTCAACATCATTGCTATCTATTATTAGGGCAATAGCATCTGCAATACTTTAGGAATGAGAGAGCTTAAAAGCAATATTCCTTAAACAATATTTTTAATAATACAATGTTCAGAAATTAATTTAATTAAATGACCATGTGACTTCTCTATAGTTCTCTGTAACCTCAGAATTTCACAATAAGGTAATTATGTTCTACTAGTGACCAAAACTCCTGAAGCTAAGCAGGCTTTGTCTACCTGAAGTCTAAATAACTGAGGCAGTTTATTAAATTTTAGGGAAATAATAGTCAATTGAGTTAAGAAAGTCACTCAATTTCCACTTCTTTGCCCCCACAAAATGAACTGCTAGAAATATTTGTGGTGGCAAAGAATTGGAAATTGAGGGAATTTCCATCAATTGGGGAATGACTGAACAAGCTGTGGTATATGGATGTAATAGAATACTATTGTTCCATGAGAATGGTGAGCAGGAGGACTTCAGAAAAGCCTGGAAAGACTTACATGAACTGATGTTGAGTGAATTGAACAGAACCAGGAGAACACTGTACACAGTAACAACAAAATTGTGTGACAATCAACTTTGATAGATGTAACTCTTCTAGCAATGTGATGATCTAAGACAATTCCAGAAGACTGATGATGGAAAATGCTAATCACATCCAAAGACAGAACTATAGAGTCTGAATTCAGATCAAAGCATGCTATTTTCTCTTTTTTTGTTGTTTTTTGTGTTTTCTCTCTCATGGTTTTTCCCTTTGGTTCTGATTATTCTTTACAACATGACTAATGTGGAAATATGTTTAATATGATCATATATGTACAATCTATATCAGATTTCATGCAGTCTTTGAGGGAGTCAGTAATTTAGAACTCAAAATCTTATAAAAGCAAATGTTGAAAATTATTAATTAATAAAAATAAAATCACTCAAAGCAATTGTTTGGCATTAAAGAGAATGAACCATTGAATCATTTTTTTTCAATCACTATCTGAATGACTCACCAGATAGCTCACAGATATACTGAATTCTCATACCTCTACCTCCTAGTCAGTCAGCCACAACCTTTCCCTTTTTGTATTGGGGAAAATGTACTTTCTTTCTTAGTCCTGTTCTTAAAATGACAAGCAGTGATATAACAATGACCACAAGGTAAACATCAAGCTAAAGAGAATCTGTTTCACTCTGTTCAAGAGTGCTTTCCTTATTTCTGTATTTTGTGAGCTCATGCCCTGTAATGTAATCATTTTGCAAACTGTTACCAAGAAAATACAAAAACGGATTTATTCTGAAAGGCTAAGTCACATCTCAAGCATAAATTATACATGTAAGGGGGTGGATTAATTTCTTTAGATCTCTGAGATAAAGTTTACTGCAGTTCCCTTAGAATTAATGCTCATCCTACTACCCTTAGGGGACAACAGAAACAATAGTTTCAATAATTTAAAATATAGTTAAATATTTACAAAAAGGCCCCCAGTTCTGTGCAGGCTTCTTCTGTTTTTGCATTGATGGCTGCAGAGTGGTATGAAAGGAAACAGAGGGATCCTTAGAATCATACAATATTTAGACTATCTAACATAACTTCCTATTGATACTCTAAATGTGAAATCCTTGTTCAGTGACTATTGAGTATTGTGGATCTCACCTAGTGTGAGAATGATCATTCACATTTATATGGTACTTTGTTATTATAAAGCTCTTGGCTTACAATAACAATATTAAGTAGGTCATATAAGTATCATCACTCTCGTTTTCCTGTTAAGGAACTGAGTCTCAGAGACTTTTCCAAGTGGACATATGCCAGAGGAATTGAATCATTTAATTTTGACATTTTTACCACAAATGAAACTAGAAGACAAAAGGAAATTGCAGTTAAATGGAAAGAAGGTTCGTGGCTTCTCCTTGGAGAGACAAATAAAACAGTTGGTCTTATGGGTTTTATTGTACACCCAAAGGCAACAAGAAACATAATTGCATGGGACATTTTGTCTTCTCATTTACAGTGCTCGCAAGAATTTTTTGGGGAAAAAAATAGCACCGTGAAAATAATTGTTATCTCTAACTACCTTTTGGACATCTCAAACTAGATATCTCAAAGAAACCTTAATCTCAACATGTCCAAAACTGTACTCATTATCTTTTCCCAAACCCTCTCCTCTTCTTAACTTTCTTATTATTCTTGAAGGTACCACCATCCTCCTAGTCACCCAGACAATGACCTAGATGTCATCCTCCTCTCTCTATTCTCTCTTATCACCACCTTATCCAATCGGTTGTCAGGTCCTGTCATTTCATCTTCATAGCATTTCTCCTATACATCCCCTTTTCCTTCCTCTAACATTACCACCACTCAGCCACAGGCCCTCATTATCTCATGCCTAGACTATTTCAAGAGGCTGCTTCTTGGTTTCTCTGCCTCACAGCTCTCCCCACTCCAATCTGTTCCCCTTTCTGCTATCAAATTGATTTTCCTAAAGTACGTGTCTGACCATGCTACCTACTCATCCTACTCAACAAACGCATAATGCTCACAAGTTCCCTATTACTTCCAGGATCCAATATAAAATTCTCTTTGGCTTTTCATGACCTGTCCTTTTTCTACCTTTTCAGTCTAACATCTTGCTCCCCTCTGCATCCAGTACCACTGACCTCCCTGATGTGCCTTGCACATAACATCCCATCTTCCAACTAATAGTGTTTTCAGTGACTGTCTCTTATGCACAGAATTCTCTCCCTCCTTATCTCAATCTTCTAGCTTCCTTGGTTTCCTTCACATCTTTAGCTAAAGTCCCATTTTCTTCAAGAAGCCTTTTTGAGTTCTCTTTTATCTCAGTGCCTTCCAGCTGAGACTGCTACCAATTTATCCTGTATTTATCTTGTTTGTACATAGTTGCTGGTGTGTTGTCTCCCTCATTAGACTATGAGCTCCTCAAGTGAATTGACTGCTTTATTTATTTTGACCTTTTTTGTATCCATAGTGCTCAATATAATTCTTGGCCCATTGCAGGCATTTAATAAATGCTAGTTGGCTGACTGACTGCAGAGGATGAAGAAGGGAAATTCCATGAAGATTTTGATAGCTTCCAAAATAAATTGTATTTTGATACTCCAACTTCGATGTAAAAATAGGTGTAGGTGAGGACAGTAAATATGTGGGGGAAAACTCGGGACAAAAGAACGAGAGACAGAAGTCTCACGGCTACATGTCAACAATACTTACATCTAGAAAAAAAATCAGGAGGCATTGGATATGGTAAGTAACAAATAACATCACGAAAATGAAATCCGTTACATTTAATCATCCAGAAGGGGAACAAAGACTGATTACTGATATGGGAGTCATTCCTGAATAAACTTTCTATGTAAAGTCCAATTACTGGCATGTGAGAGGAAAGATAAAAATTAATATGTGATTTGAGGAAAATCACAAAATTATACACTGTACCATTAAAATGGCTCCAAACTAATATATTTAAGTAATTCATTGACACTGATTAATAGGAAATGGATGAGAAAGAATATTGACACTGATTATAACAATTTCATTAAAAAGTCATGGGAAGACCCAAAGAGTCTACAAATAAATGGTCTCTTTGCCAAACATAGTATCTAAAGGCAATACTGTTTTAGAATATCAGTGTATTGTAAAATCTCACAGTGGTAAAAGACTGTGGATCTACATATCAAAAGTGAGTGTAGTAGTTCTTCATCCAGAAGCTTCACTCCAGACCTGGGGTTCATACATTGGATGTAACCTCCACCATTGCAGCCTTTCCCTATGGCTCCTCTCAGAATCTCCATTTAAGAAAAGCACAAAGGCAAATCATGAATCTTTGCTCTCCCATCTATAATCCAGACTTTCTCAACCATGTTTCTTCATAAATGATATCTTTGTCTCCTCGTCTCCCCCAACACATACTTCTTTCAGCTTTCTTTTACATGTCATCTTCCCCTATTAGAATCTAAGGTCATTGATGGCTTTTCCTCTCTCCTTGGATTTGTATTTCCAGTACATAGCACAGTGCCTGACACGTGGTCATAGAAAGCACTTAACAAGTACCAGTCAACTGCCTGGTAATGTGAATCACTTCTGAGTTCCAAAGATATCCCCACAATATCAGGAGAATTCAAGGAAATCCTCTAGCCCCTTCAGTAAATCTCTTGTGCTAAGTTTATGAGAAGGCATGGACAAGAGTTTCATAGGATGAGTATGTACAAATAAGTTATAATCAATAGTGCTATAGTGAAAGCCCACAAAATGATGCCAAAGACCCACTGGTATATTAAAATATGCTTATCCTCTGATGTAAAATAGCGTGACAGCCTAATATGAGAGTAGCACTTCACATTTATTTGGTGCATTGAGACTGACAATGTTCTTTCTTCACAACTCCATGAGGCAGGCAGTGCAAATCTGTTTGATTAGATTGTTCATTCATTTCAGTCATGTTTGACTCTTCATGAATCCATTTCGGGGATTTCTTAGCAAAGATGCTAGAGTGGTGTTCCATTTCCTTCTCCAGTTCATTTTACAGATAAGAAAACTGAGGCAAACAGGGTTAAGTGACTTGCATAGCTAGTAAGTGTCCAAGGTCAGATTTGAACTCAGGAAGATGAGTCTTCCTGGCTTCAGGTCCAACATTCTCTCCACTGTGTCACCTAGCTCTTCCCCAAAATATTTTTATTTCCATTTTACAGATGAGAAACTAATATACAGATACACAGCTTTTTTAGTTGGAGAGTTGGAGAGTTCAGACTTGAATCTAGGTCTTCTAACACCAAATCCAGTTCTCTTTTCACTATATCAAGTGACAAAAAAGGGCCATTGGGAACTAGTAATTTAGAAATAAATACTAATAAATAACATATTTGAATGACTCTTTTTATGTAAATTTACTAGTATAGCCTTCCATGTATTAAAATAGGAAAAAAAAATCATTTCCTCTCAAAGAGAGAATAAAACTCCTCTGGTACTAGAGGATTATAGGGGAGGAAAGCCTCATTTAGACCAAACTTCTAAGTTTCCGTAAGCCTCAAACACATAAAGTGACTTACTTAAAGGTCACAGAGAGAGGAAAGAGAAGAACAAGGATTCTTACGAAAGCCTTCTAACTTCAAATCCATTGTTTCTTTCATGGAAATTTCTAGACTAACACAAAGAGTTTGAAGGTGATATGATAATGTTATAGAAAAGACAATTTTGGGGGACTTATGAGAACCCACAGACCTAGGTAGCACAAAAAAGAATAAGGGACCTTCCAACAGATTGCAATCCAGGGAAAGTTAGAGAAATGGGACCATTGACCTGTTCTAGAACATTCCTAACTCTGAGAGTATAAACAAACAAATAATCCCAGAGCAGTTGGTCAAACCCATCCCTTTCTTTCTTAAAGGAGAGGGGGAGAGGGTATATTATTTTTTGGGAGAGCTCCTTTTACTGGGAAGCTTGATGGGATTCAGTCCTGCCAGCCTCAGAATGTACCATGATATGTTGATAACAGAGCCACAAGTCAGCAGGTAAGGATAGTTCTCTTTTATTGGCTGAATAGAGTGGGGTGGGAACAGGAGGGTGGAGGATAGGGAATGGGGTCCAGATCCCATCCAGTGTGGGTTATCTACAGATTTTTGGAGGGTGATAACACTTCAACTTTTCAAAACAGACTTTTACTTCAAACTTTACTTCTGAGCTCTAAAAAGGAAAAAGAGAAAAACCTCCAAATAAAGTTTGATTTTAAATTTCAATTTAATTTAATTTAAATTTTAAATGTAAATATTAAATTTTATTTGACTTTTAAAGTACAGTGAAAAGGATGGCTTTCTCCCTGTCAGTCCACCCCATCAATGGTCTCAGTCAACCAATTCATCCCCAGTCACTAAGACCATCCTATATGAGATGCCAAAGGAAATGTCAATACATTCCAGGAGAAGAAACACTCAAAAGTCCCAAACAAGGTTCAGCACCCTATAATCTCACCCTTAGTGAGATATTTGTATGTCTATAATTTTGTGTATATCTATAATAACATAATCCTATATTTGTGTATGTCTTATAATATCCAGATTAATATCCTATATTTGTGTGTGTCTCTCCATCATTCCCTTCCCCATTAAATTGTAAATTCCTTAAAGGCATGGGCAGTATAATTTTTAAGCTTTTATAGCACATATTAAAAGGATTTCTGACTTTCTCTACTTGAGGAACTCCCATTATAAAAACTCCCTTGAAGCACTTGGATGACATTCCATCCTTCATTTAGTAAATAAATCTAGGGAGTTTCTTGAGGTATTTAGAGTCCAAGTATTGCCCAGATTCAGAGGCAGGGTTTTGACTCCAAATCTAACAAATGAATCATGCCAGAATTCCTCTAACGAACAAGTTATGAACTCAGTGTATAGTCATTGAATGAGATTGCATAGAATGTTCCCTAAAGTCAAAATTTCTAACCAATATCTTTGCTATGACTGATACCTGCTTTGCTGTTTCACTCCGGCTCACTTTAGACTGGCTTGCATGGTAGTCCTGTCTTAGGTCTGTCCATGCTAGGGATCCATTACCCAACCTGGGGACTTGCCTTGTACAACTTTACATGGTTGGGAGGCAGAGTGATACAGTAGGAAGAAATCCCACTCTAGAAAGTTAAACTAGGCTCAAACCTGCCTCTGATGCTTATCATGTGCACACTTCTGGGCACATTAACATACCTGGGCCTCAATTTCTTCATCTATAGAATAATGGGGCTGAGGAGCAGCTACGTGTCACAGGGGAAAGAGCACTGGTCCTAGAGTCGGGAAGACTTGAGTTCAAATTAGGCCTCAGACACCTACAAGCTGTGTGACCCTGGGCAAGTCACTTAAACCCAACTTCCTCCTGCCACAATAATTAATAATAATAATAATATAAGGGTGTTGGACTAGCAGGTTTCTGGAGTTCCCTGCAGTTCTAGATTTAGGATCTTCTTAAGTGACTTCTTGTTTTGGGGTTTGTTTGGTTTTTTTTTTTTTTGCTTTTTTTTTTTGCAGGGGGGAAGATAGGGCAATTGGGGTTAAGTGACTTGCCCAAGGTCATGTGGCTAGTTTTGTGTTAAGTGTCTGAGGCCGTATTTGAACTCAAGTCCCCCTGACTCCAGGGCCAGTGCTCTCTTCACTGCACCACCTAGCCACCCCCTTAAGTAACTTCTTTACGTAACTTAAAGAAGTATTGCAAAGAGGCTTCCACAAGAGAGGCAAGTGAGGTAGGAAGGAGGGATTCCACTTCGTCTTTGTCCAAGAAGTTTTGTGACCTGGACTATGTGTAAAGTAAAGTAGTCTCCATGCAAAGGGGAAAGGGAACTGAACTAGGCTTCCTACTTTTTGTTTTGGAAAGTAGACTTCCTTTGTTCTAGTGACTGAAATAACCCCAATCCCAGCACACCATTCCCAAGCTATTTATTGCCTCATCTTCTTCCTCTGAGTATAGGAAGAAGAGTACATTTAAGTTTTTGAACTCTGGTCCTGACAACTGTCTGTCACAGTTTATTTAAATGTCAGTGTGTTTTTTTGGATGATACACAAGTGAACTATGTTTCCTTCTCATGGGTGCAAAGGCATTTTTGTGGAAATGTACACATGCATGGCTCTTAAACACGGCTTACAAAAATATAACACTTCACAGTGACAGCAGTTAAAAACATGATTCTATTTGAGCTTTACTATGATTCTGCAAGTACCCGTTTTGTCTATTTGGAAACTGAAGCTCAGGAAAGACATACGGCAGAAGCTCTGCTATGAGATCATAGGTGTAAAGATGGAAGGAATCTTGGAGGCCTTCTAGCTCAACTCCCTGATGTAACAAAGGAAATAACTGAATTTCCCCCAGTCATTACATAGAAAAGGATGTACTGGACTCCAGGTCTTTTGATTTCAAGTTCCCTATTTTTTTCTGTTCCATCATGCTTCTTTGCATGCCAGTTTATTTTATTTTATCGATACAATAAAAGTTAAGTGACTTGCTCAGGGTCACACAGCTGGTAAGTGTCTGAGGCTGGATTTGAACTAGAGTCCTACTGACTCCAGGGCCAGTGCACTATCCACTATATCTCCTAGCTGCCCCATGTTTACCACTTTAAAAGGCAGGTATATATTTGATTATTAGCCAGAAGTGATGTAATTAGACACCAGTAGTATTATAAGGATCACTTTAAAATGGTCACAGGATGCTTGAAAGAAACTTAAACTTGAACAGAAAAGGTTGTGTCTTAATTCCTTTATATTTTGGGTAATTTATAGTGTTTAAGCAATTGACTAGAAAGGTATCATCTCCTATCTGTCAGGTCTCAAAGGCTCCAGGCTCCTGGATTCCAGAAGTTACTTCACTGTGCTAAATATTTGGAGAGGGGAAAAATACATTTTCCCAAAAAGGGAATAAATCTACCTTACGAAAAGCAGCTGAGGGAGAGAGATTAGCTATGGAATGATCACAGATAGATTCATATACATTACGAGAGTTATAAACCGGTGGATTAGAGTTGACAAAGTGCTATCGACTTGGTCTACATATGTTGAATGGGGAAGGGGGAATGGTTGAGAGGGGGGAAGAAGTGATAGGAAAATAGGGCTGGAAAGGACCTCAGAGAGTATCTTGTCCAATGTTTTCACTTTAATGACAAACTGACACCCAAATACAGAAAGTGACAACCAAGGTGACAGTAAATTAGATCTTCTGCTTCCAAGTTCATTGTTCTTTTTGCTATTATGTTCAGTATCTAGGTTACTTGACTTTATTACATAAATAATTATGTCACATCTCTATTAAAATTCTTTTATACAAAATTACCATATAAATAAGGGTAATTCCACCCCACCCTTCCCCACCCCCACTGCCCCAAAGTGGTGCAGTGGATAGAGCTCTGGGCTTGGAGTCAGGAAAGGAGAAAGAAATGGCAAAATAGTCCCATATCTCTGCCCATAAAACCCCAAAACGAGTTCATGAAGAGTCAGACATGACTGAAACAACTTAACAACAAAAACCAAAATAAAATCTGAGTATGGTCAATAATTTTTCAGTGTATGTATCTGTCATCCATTATGTATATACACACACATATATGTAGCTATCATCTATCACTATATAGACACATACATATATGTGTTTATGTAAGTGGCCATGCATATATGTATATGCATAAGTATGTGAGTATGTGTGTGTATGTATGTGTATGTCTATGAGCCTACATGATGTATTAGATAGGGAACTAGTTTTGAATTGAGTTCAAATCTCATTTCTTGCACACACTGGCCATGTGACCCTGGACAAGTCACTTAGCCTCTTAGAACTTTAACCAAATCTCTAAAACTAAAACTAAGTTTCGGATAATCTTCTTAATTGCATAGGTAGAGGAAATAGTAGGCTTCTCTCCTGACCATCTGGACTTTCTCTACCATAGCATTCTTCATCCTGGAAATTCACTCCACCCTTAGATTTCTCATTCTGGAAGCACCTTTGCCCCTGCAGCCTCTTGTTTGATTGGCTGTTCCTCCCAGAACCACCATTTTAAGGAGGTCAAGCAGACTAACCACATCTTGATTCTTCTCCAGGCTATACTCCTAACTCTCTGGACTTTCTCTACCATACCTCATGAAGTACTCCCTCTCCCGCTCCCCTTTCCAGCTTCCTTCTATGTGTTGTCTCCTTCCTTTAGAAGGTAAGCCCCTTGAAGGCAGGAATTATCTTTGTGCTTGTGTTTGTATTTCCTGAGTTTAGTACAGTATCTGCCATATAGTAAGTAAGCATTTAATAAAAGCTAATTGAATTGAAAGGACTGTCTCCCTTCACTAATGATAGTGGTCAATTGAACTGCAAAGAATAGATTTATATTAAAGCTCTCCCTTGAATTCAGAAATGTTCTAGCATATAAAAAGCATTAATAATGCCTCAGACTGGAAGTTCTAGGTAATATAATGATTACTGGAATTCTCATAGTAATTAACAGTTATAGCTACAGAAAGCTTTTCAAAGTCCCCCTGATGCCCCACCAAAGAACAAAAAAAAAATCATGGAAATGCATTTATGACTATATATTTTATAGAAATTTCTTTTTGTAAAATCCCTATATTTTACTTGAATAACCCTATCCTAGTTACAAATGTAGTTTTTCCTTATATAAAAAAGATATCTTACGGAAGGAAATGTTGAAAACTAAAAATAAATAAATTGATTTGTTAAAAATAAAAGATATCCCTTTAGAAGTGTAGTCTATATTAGGAGATGATCCATAATCTGAACAATAAAGAAGGAATATACCTCATGACAAAATCATTCTTGAGACTCAGCTTGGACAAGAAGAATTGGGAACCTACAACTGTGGCAAATATGTTTAAGAATTTGAGGTGATTGGTGCTCTTCAGTATTTCAGTTGGACCATCTGATTCTTACATTGCTCCTTAATCTCATTCTGTCAGAGTTTCATTGTTTTTTGGAGGCAGCGTACTATAGTAGAAAGAATACTGGACTCGTAGTCCAGGACTGTTGAAGACATGGGCAGGTTTATTATGTGTCTCGTTTCTAGCTGGGGATACCAGGTGAACTCAAGATTTCCTAGGATTCATCTGTAGTGATTATCAGGTCAATGTTTAGAGCCCAACAAAAATCAATTCAATCCCTGCCCCCCCATACCCCCAGCTGTTTTCCAAACTTCCATGATTCTCCTTGGATGGGATTGGGTGAGATTATTCTAATTCCCCCAAGTTGTTCCTGAAGCAAGGGAAAACCTTCACCACTCTCTCGGCAACATGACTATTGGCAGGATAAAAGAAAAAGAAAAAAAAGAAACAGTCTCTATTTCACATACATTCATTATTCCCTAATTTCTGCTTCTAAACAATATAACAAAGAGGCTAGAGGAGAGAACATAAATTATTAGAAAGACACTGGATTTTTGTTTGTTTGTTAATATACTAAACCAACTGAATCAACCAGCTAAATCTTGGCTTTCTCTGTGAGGAAGACATTTCATTCTGTAACTTGATAAGCTGCCAGACAACTTTCTCATAGCTCTCAGTCTGACTGCATGTCTATGGAATAAGTATTACTTGCTGGTCTTTTAATTGAATATTCTCTATTCTTAGAGACTGAATTCATTTTCACCATGTAAAGACCTAACAAATCCTGAGCTCTCAGGGCTGCTGTCCCTCTGCCTTGGAGATAGCTAAACTATATTTCCCTTTTGATATAGCCTTGTAAAGTATTTATGTCTACCTGTGATGGTTTCATCAAAATAAGGGGCTCTAGTAGCATACTTGAAACTCATTCTAACTCCTCCTCTTTGGGAATAAATGGTGCCATTCAATTGTGGTACTTCTTTTTTGTTTGTTTCTTTGTTTCTTTGTTTAAATGATATTTTATTTTCCCCCAATTATATATCAAGAAAAGGTTTAGTATTCATTTTTTTAAATTGGTTTGTTTATTTACTTTTAGTTTACAAGATTCAGTTCGAATTTCAAATTTTCTTCCCTCCCTCTCCCCATTCCCCATGGTGGCATACAATCAAGTATAGGATCTGCAAATACTTTCACACTGGACATTAGTCTGGTTGTATAGAAGGGTTGTAACCAATGGAGTGAACAATGGGAAAAAAGAAAGAAAACCAAACATGAAAGAGAATGATAGCATGTTGATTGCTTCAGTCTCCATTTAAATTCTATTCTTTCTAGATCTTTCTCTAATGTAGATATCTTCTTCCATCCTGAGACTTGTAGAGTAGTCTTATAACTTTGCGTTGCTGAGAAGAGTCCAGTTTATCCAAGTTGGTCATCACACACATGATGTTTCCATGATCGTGTACAATTTTTTCCTGGTTCTGCTCTTCTCACTTAGCATCAGTTTGTATAAGCCTCTCCAGGTGAATATGAAGACCGTCTCCACACCATTTCTTATAGCACAATAGCATTTCATTAAGTTCATATACCACAACTTGTTTAGCCATTCCCCAATTGATGGGCATTTCCTTAATTTTCAGGTTTTTGCCACCACAAAGAGAGCTGCAATAAATATTTTTGTATATATGGGTCTTCCTCACTTCTATGATCTCTTTGGGATACAACCCCAGAAGTGGTATTACTGGGTCAAAGGGTATGCAATTATTTATAGCCCTTTGGGCATAGTTCCAGATTGCTCTCCAGAATGGTTATATCAGTTCATAGCTCCACCAACAATGCATTAGTGTTCCAATTTTTCCACATCCTCTCCAGCATTTGTCATTTTCCTGTTTTGTCATCTTAGCCAATCTGGCTGGTGAGATGCGGTACTTCAAAGTTGTTTTGATTTGCATTTCTTGAATCAATAGTGATTTAGAGCATTTTCAGGGAGAGTCTAATTCTTTCTTCATATATTTTCAAATAACATAAAAGAAAACAGAATTGTTTTTAAGAAAGAATTACTAACATGCTATAAGAAATGATGAGCTTGATGATCTTAGAAAAACATGTTAGATAGACTTGCGTGAAATAAAGAAGCTTAAAATTAGCAGGACCAAGAGAATTAAAGCCAATATTGTTTTAAGAACAGCTTTGAGCAAATAAATCACTTTTACTATTATAAATTAACTATAAAGGACACATGAAGGAAGATACTATCTGCATCCAGAGAAAGAACTGATAAATATGAATAAGTATAGAATGATTTTACACACACACACACATTTATGTCTAGTGGTTACCATCTCTAAGGTGGGGGAGAGAGGAAACAAAAAAAGGGAAAAAAGAAATTTAGATGATAGCTTTATTATAAAAAGGAGTAGCAAGTAGTACACAATAGATTTGCAGTTTCATATGCAATCACTTTTTTATTATACTACATTAGGGAAATGCTTGCTTTATTCCATAAATTAAAAATAAAATAAATAAATAAGTTTTAAAGACTGGACTGTGTCCATTGACGTACAAGCATATTTTAATTTTTTTTATAATTTTACAATTTACCACATTTTCTCCTATGTGTGCAAATGTACTTTAAACACAACAAAATTACAAGCAAATATTATAAATTCGCCTTGAAATAAAAATTCTATCTTGTTATCTTTAGTACTGCACCCATTGATGCAACAATTTTTAAAGGTATTCTCAAATTATAGTCAATCTAACATTATAAGTAACCTTATAGAATCTGAAAGAAATAATTCTCCTTAAAATAAATCCTTTTCTTTAAAATTAGGCATTTAAAGCCCTCTGTAACCTGGATACTTTCTGCCTTTTGAGTTTTCTTACCTGTTACTCCCAAACACATATCTTTCCTTCTAGTGACATTGATCTTTTTTGTTCTTCCTCCAACTCAACACTCCATCTCCTGAGCATTTTTACTAGCTGCCCCTAATGTCTCAAACATTCTCCCTTCTCATCTTCATCTCTTACCTTCCCTGGCTTCCTTCAAGTCTCAGCAAAAGTTTCACCTTCTGTGTGAAGCCTTTTATAGTCTTCCTTAATCTCAGTGACTTCCCTTTGAGACTAACCCTAATTTATCCTGCATATGTTATGTTTTATAAAGTTTACTTGTTCATGTATTGTCTGACTCCTTAGACTGTGAGCTCCTAGAGAGCAGGGACTGTTGTTGTTTTATACCTTTGCCTTTCTTTGTATCCCAAGGACTTAGCACAGTGCCTGGCACAAAGTAAGCTAACTGATTGATTGATTGCTTGACTGACCTAAGCATCTAACTGATCAAAGGGAACTACTAAGACTGGATTTATAATAAGCAATAAAATAGATAACCTAGGAAACTGTCCACATAAATTTTTTTTATAAAAATACACTTGCCTAGATTTTCTGGATAGATATTTCAGTCTTATATTAGGTCTGTATTATCCAAAGGAAGAAAAAAAAACTCAGATAATTATATAAAGAGTTCAAGTAAATTCAAACCTGTTTGACTTTATTTGACTTTTTCTAGTGAAAATGTAATTTTCATGTAGGACTATTGGGAAATTGCCTCAGTTCTTCACTTCTGTTAACAGTTTTGCTCCTCTTACCTGCAAAAAGAGGAGGTGAGATTCAACTGTCTCTAAGATTCCTTTCATTCTGTTTTCTTTTTATCAGCAAACCCTCAAAAGACCAGCAAGCTTTCATTTTGCCCAAACTTTATTGCAACAAAATTACACTGGTAAAAATTCAAGTCTAGCACATCAGTATAATGTAAAACCATGAGGACTCTAACAGAATAAAGGAAAAGGCATGTATAAGGAATAAGCACAATTATTGAGTCACAGTCCTATGATGCACCCTAAATGTTTACAAAACACCTTAGTCTACAAATAGAATCTCCTTTCAGTCTCCTTAAGTAATCATTACTGAAAAAAAAACTTATGTACTTATTAGATATGACACTGTGTTATGTGATACACAAAGAAAACCAGCGAAAAGAGTGTTGAGTTTGGTGTTGGAAGAGACCCCAGTTTTCAGATTTTGTCTCTAACCGTCACTACATCTTGAACCACGGGCAAGTAACCTAACATAATTTAACAACTCTGAAACTCAGTTTTCTCCTCTTTTAAATGGCAATAATTCCTATAGTACACATCTCATAAGGATCAGATGAGATTTTCCTATGTAAACAGTTTTATAAAACTTGTAGAAGTACTATATCAAAATCAGCTTTTATTAAACAGAAAACTAAGTTCTAGTAGGAAATCATTTCTAATTTAAATTAAACACACTACTGTGGACAAACACACACATATGTAGATAAACATACATATCTGTATATGTACATATATTTAAATACATACATACATATGTGTATATACATATATGTTGGGTATATATACATATATAAAATATATATTCTATGACCTATAACTAAACTCTGCATTTATACAGACTGGGTTCAGTATTAGTTTCCTCAAGCTATTCCTCTTTGGCTTGTGTCTCCATCTGGAATTTCCCCTTGGGGTCATCAGAATTCATGTCATGTCTAGATCTACAAAAGGTAACAGCCCTCAGTTCTCCTACAGACACATGCTAAAAAACACCTCAAATATAATAGAGGGTTTATTCAATTTGACAAAATAAAAATACATTGTATAGTAGTAAAACTAACCAAATAAACAGTCAAATATCCTTTTATCATGAGAGCCATATCTCTCACAAATAATTTGCATACACACAGTCTTTCATATTGATGGTACTAGAACAGTGGTTTTCAACCTGCGGGTCACGACCCCCTTTGGGGGTCAAACAACCCTTTCACAGGGATCACCTAAGACCATTGGAAAACACATATGTCCTGCAGTCTTAGGAACCGAGACACTGCTCCTCTATTCATCTCCAAGCAGGTCTGCCCATATGCAGATACGCCCACATACAAGTATTAAAGGGTCGCAATATTAGAAAGCTTGAGAACCACTGTATTAGAAATTTCTCACAGCGATTAAATGTTTGAGGCTGGATTTGAACTCATGAGGAAAAGTCTTCCTGATTCCAAGTTCAGTGATTTATCCACTGGACCAGCATGGCTCCAGAGAAAAAAGTTAGCCTGGTGACTTTGCATAGTCCTTCCTTACTTAAATCCAATTCATTTGCAAGTCATGGTACCACCTTCCTGATGTCATGATCCTCTTCAAGGATGAAGGACAATCGACAAAACAACAACAACAACAACAACAGATTTCTATGTCTGAAGTGTTAAAGTGATTAGAATGCTGGTCTTAGAATCAGGAGTGCCTAGGTCTGAATTCCACCTGTGATACTACCTGTAGGACCTTGGACAAGACATTTAGCCTCGTTAAGCTTTAATTACTCATCTATAAAATGAGAATCACATTGCCTATATTACCCATCTCATAGGGCTACTGTGATGCTCAAAAGACAGAATGTGAAAAAACTTTCCAAGCTTTAATATAGTATAGAGTGTCTCAAAGTCTATGCAGCTTTAAGCTACCAAATCGGACTTTTGGTGTACTCTGTAAAAGTGCCAGTGATGATGATGATGATGATGATGATGATGACGATAACAAAGATGACAACAATGACAATGATGACAACAACATTTCTCAAGATTCAAAATAAATAAGAACTGGGTCCCCAGAGGGATGGTTATACTCTTTTTGGAGGATTTATTGGAAACTACAGACACAAATCATACAGACTAAGAGGACATGAAAGGATTGAAACAATGCAAGCTACTTGAGGGGAGAGATTATTTCATTTTTGTCTGTGCATCCCCAGTTCATAATACATAGAAAACATTTAACAAATGCCAGTTAAATAAGTAAACCAATGCTTGGTTCAGGGAGAGCTCACATCAAAGAAATCACAGATCACTCAACGTATCAACATGATAGTGAAAATTATCTTTATTTTCAGTTGACACTACTCTCCCTTAAAGTAGCCAATTTATCAAGCTCTAATTGCCCCAACTCTACTTTAATTTTCAGATGTCTCTTGATTGTGTATAAAATAAAAATTGTTTTTCCTCAACTCGGTCCTTTGTTGTGTGAGTATTCTGTGCTCCCTAATCCGTCCATTGTTTTTCTCAGTGACTATGCCATAGAGGCAAAGGACTCCAAGGGATACACAGGGCTTTGGGAAGTGATCTAGGCTATCCCTTTGATTGCATTTATAATACTAGCATTACTAAAGGTTGTTGCCTGGGCTAAATCCCCTAGAATATTTTAAAATGACAAAACACTGCAGAATATATTAGCCAGAACAAGGCTTCCCTCAGTAAAAAGATAGACAGGATGACCTAATAGGTCTTTTCAGATCCTTACACATATGATTTCTTACAATATGGAATCTGTTTATGGTATAATAAGTCCATTATATGAGGGAAATGAATATAGCTTCTGAGTTCTTATTTCCTCTTTGCTTTTGAATCACAGAGTAGTTTCTAATTAAACTAGGCTAGTGTTAAAATGCAAATGCAAAGATTTTGAACTTTTTCAATAGTACTTTTATCAAAAAAGCACAATTAAAATTAGTGAGAAAGATATATATTAAAATTTTGTATCTCAAATTTCTGTACATATTTCACAGCTACAAAAAACAGCAAGGCACTTTCTTTCTTTCATTGAATTTATAGTTGAGGGCAAACTGAACTTTGACTCGCTTTAGACAGTACACTGCAAAACATTGGAAAGCTTCAGGAAGTGAAAATCAGCTTGTGGCTTTGATCATAACATACTAATTTCTCTTTACTTCATTAAGTACCCTACATGCAAAATCTAATACTGTTATATCAACATGATCTATTTTTAAAATTTTAGCTAGCACTTAAACATTTTCAAAATTATTTATAAATTTTTGCTTATGTTGTTTTCATCAAAAGCAAAGAACAGATTGGGGTTCGAGTAGATAGACCATTTGTGATTTCAGTTTTAATTTTATTCATTGTTTTAAGCTGGCTACATCTTGTCTGATTTAGCATTTCAAGGCAAAAGAAAAAGAAACTGAAGTTAACTTCATAGAGTGAACCCTGCTCAATAAACAAACTAAGCAAAAATGGAAAACCAGACATTACAGTTTGGCAATTCAAAATCATTAGGATTCTTACCCAGAAAGCCAGACAAGAAGAATAAACTACTGCCCAATGAGAAGTGGCTCCACTATTAGTCAGTAAGTCAATAAACATTTATTAAACACCTATGTATTATGTCAGAGATTGTGCTAAGTGCTATGGATACTAAAAGAGGCAAAAAATAGGGCTCAAGGAGCTTATAATCTAAAAATGTTAAAATTGATTATTTTAAATAAGAAGGAAATTGAGGACTGTATTAATTTTTAAAAACCAAAAAAAAAAACCATTATCTTAATAAAGTAAAAGACCTTATAAGAAGGATATATTTTATTTGTATATGCAGTTAAACACATTAGTATACCACTTTAAGGTTTGCATATTGTAAAGCCACACACAAGCAGCTTTCTAGAAGAATGCTACTTGAAAACAGCTTTCAAGATTCTGATTACACAGTATAGTGAACACTCTATTCAATAATAGATAAGAGCAAAACATTCAAAGAATCAAGGTACAGCATTCACAATGTTACAACTTATCACAGCTAATCAAAATACAGCATTCACAATGACTTATCACTAAAATGGCCACATAGTTTTCACCACAGTGGTTATACAGTTTTGAACAAAGTATAATCATTTAGTCAATCAATTGCTTAGTAACTCAATCATTCAATCAACTCAGTCATTCAGTTATCCTTAAGGAGGCTTGCCTGCTTAAGAGTCACAAAATAAAAAAGTCAAAGTTCTCCACTCATGGGGCACACTAAGTTACAATATCAGTCACTACTCAGCACTCTCTTAAGGAGTAGTGTAACATACACAGGCCATCCACCCCTCAGTCACAAATAAGTTACAATTTCAAGGTCATAAGTAAGTTACAACTTCAATCAGTCACTACTCAGTATCCATGGAGAGATCTCTTCATCTTGACTCAAGGTAGGCTTTCAGATTCCCTGGATCTCCTTCCATGGTCCCAGCTCCTACCTGGATTCACCAAACTGTCACCTGGGTTGAAAGGCAGACAGCTCTCAGTTCCTTGTCCAGCTCTCCATGCAATTCCTATTCCACGCTGAAGCTCACAGTGTCCAGTCTACCTTAAATCCTCCACAGTCTCTGTTCTCAGGAAGTCAAGGCTTAGCTAAGCCACAAACAGACAAAATAACAGCACCACAGTCATGCTTCCTCAGTCTTCTGCAGCTCCAGCTGGTCATTGGAAATCCTCAGCAGCTCCGGCTGGCCTTTGGACTCAGCAGCTCCTTAGCAGCTCCAGGTGGCTTTCAGACTCAGCAGAAGTTTCAGCTGGTTCCCAGAATCAAAATCACTTCATCCAGGTTCTCAAAATAAAAATCATTCTCTCCATCCTGGGCCTCTCTGGGCCACTCTTCCTCAGCTTCCAGAACACGGCTCCAAGAAGATCTGTCTGACCCAGCAGGGGTTTCTCCTTATATACACACATGGTATTAGCTCCTTCCTGTTTCAGCCATTTCCTGTTTCAACCCCTTACTGTTATGTCAGCAACAGGGGTTCATACCTTCTCTTTCTTTAACAGAGGCTTGATTAGTTACTAAGTGCTAAGTACCTGTTATCTTTTCCAATACAAAATGATCAAATTGCATTACTATTACACATATATATATATATGTATATGTGTGTAGGTATATCGATCTATCTATATTTCATTTGTTCAGGGTTCTCTTTCTCAATTTTGCTTTACTTTAGCAGATAAAAATCAGAAGATAAAAAGAAAATTCAAAGTCATTTTGGATTTTGTCTCTGTCAAGGTATTTCAGAGTAAGAAATTTGTTTTACACATTCCAAGGAATATTTTCACATTATCTGGGGTCATAAAACTTTGAGAATTATGTATAATACATACATCATGCATATACATATACACACATACATAGAATATATAATACACACATATATACACATATCTTACATAGAGATATAGACATATATGTGTATATATGCATGTGTCATTTCCCAATAAAAAACTATTCATGTGCACATTTGTATCTTCAACTTCAATCCATTTTTGAGAGAAATTAGAGAGCATTGTTAATAGCATGCTCCACTTTACAAAAACTCAGTTATGATGTAATATAATAAATGCTCTTGTTAGCTTTATGAAGAGGAAAGTCTGGTGCCTCCAATGCCTGAATGCTGCTTTGTAATTCCATCTCAATTGAGTTTTCTATTGTACTCCTTAGGGCTCATCACATGTCCTCCTGATTATTTTATCTTTGACACTTATAAATCACTACTATCCAACCATCAAAATAACAACTTATTATTCATGAATTTCATCTGAGCAAAGGATGAAAATTTCATGACTCTTTGTGTATATGTACCATATATTTTTATTTAAATAAAATCAAATAATAGGATTTATGTGGGTACTGCCCTATGTAGGCAATGCTACTATATTATTGTAACACTAAATTTTTGGCAAAGTCCTTTAAACTCTTTTTTATTTATTACATAAAAAGTAAATGAGTAAAATGTTTCCCATTTTCTAACAATGGTATCTGAGGCACAAAAAAGGGAGTCAGAATTAGAAATATCCTACTTAGAGCATATCTGAGTCTCAGCCTTGACCATGGCTTAACAGGTGCAGGTCATTCCCTCTCCAGCTGTGCAAATGGAAATTATTTTGAGACATACAGTTGTTGATAGTCACCTGGGTCTTGCCCAGTGTCTCATAGAATATGTCGGATGCAGTACTTGTGTCAATGACTTTCAAGTCCTCCTTGAGCCTCTATTTGGCCAAATCAAATGCCACCCAATGCTCAAGCCTCTTTGCATAAGACTCTCTTCATTGACAGGGAATGATTACTCAATGTTCTGAGCTCATGTGAGCAACAGCATTCAAGAGAGCCTGGAACAGCTTGCCCTCTTTCAAAGTCAGAAGATGTAGGATCTCTCCTCTCCCAAGCATTCTCCAACTTTACTCCTCATATGGGACCAGAGTATCTTTTTTAAAATTGTATTTATTTTATTCTGAGCTTAAGAAATAAAACAAGCATTTCCATAACATAGTAGAATAGAACAAAATCATTGCAAATCTGTTATGTACAACTTGCTATTCCTTTTAAATATATAATAAAGTTGTCATATACCTTTCTGTTATTTTCTTCCTCCCTCTCTGCCCTAGAGATAATGACTATTAGACACAGATATGTATACACACACACACACACACACACACACACACGTGTGTGTGTGTGTGTGTGTGTGTGTGTGTGTGTGTGTGTAACCATTTATCAGTTCTTTCTCTGGATACAAATAGCATCTTCCTTCATATGTCCTTTGTAGTTAATTTGGGTATATATAATAGTCAAAATAGACAATAGTCAAAATAGACAAAATTCCTCTTAAAACAATATTTTTTGTTGTATATATCATTCTCTTGATTCTGCTCATTTCACTCTTCATTAGTTCATGTGTCTATGTTTTTCTAAGATCATTGAACTCAGCATTTCATATAGCACATTAGTATTCCATCACAACCATATACCACAATTTGTTTGGCCACAGAGCATCTTGTAAGAATTTACCACCATAAGTTGTGAACTGACCCAACCATCCTGTAGAGCAATTTGAAACTATGCTGAAAGGGCTATAAAAATGTGCATACCCTTTGATTCAGCAATACCACTTCTAGGACTGTACCCCAAAGAGATCATACAAGTGGGAAAAGGACCCATATGTACAAAAATATTTATAGCAGCACTTTTTGTGGTGGCAAAAAATTGGAAATTAAGGGAATGCCCATCAATTGAGGAATGGCTAAACAAGTTGTGGTATATGAATACAATGAAATACTATTGTGCTACATGAAATGAGGAGCAGATGGACTTCATAATAACCTGGAGAGACCTATATAAACTGATGTTGAGTGAGGGGAACAGAACCAGGAGAACTTTGTACAGAATTACAGACACATCATATCTGTGATGACTAACTTTGATGTACTGGACTCCTCTCAGCAATGCAAGGTTATAAGACAACTCCAGAAGACTCATGATGGAAAGGGTTAGCCACATCTGAATGCGGATTGAAGCAAACTACTTGCACTCTCTCTTTTGTGTTTTGTTTTGTTTCATTCCTTCTTTCTCATTGTTCACTCCTTTGGTTATAATTCTTCTTTATAATTGGACTAATGTTTGATGCGAAAGTATTTCTAGTACCTATATAAAATTGCATGCCACCATGGGGAGAGCAGGGAAGAGAGAAAGGGTGAGAAAATTTGGAACTCAAGGGATTGTGGAACTGAATGTTGTAAACTAAAGGTAAATAAATAAATTCTTCAAAAAACAACTTAAAAAAAAAGAATTCTCCACCATAAGGAGAACTTTATGCAAAACAGCTTGCACCACTTCCTCACATCTGAGGCCATTATGCTGTAGCACCAAGATGATATGATCATTTAATGGTTGTCTATTTACATATACTCCAATACATATAATATGTACGTCTTGTTTCTTTGGATAGAACATTAGCTCCTTGAGAAAGGGACTAATTCTTTGTGTCCCCTGTCCTAAATACAGAGCCTGAAATATGGGAGGTGCTCAGTAAATGCCTTGTTATTGATTGATATATATTTCCCCCACTGAAAAAATCACAGATGTTTACTAAAGAAAGAGTCAGAGCATCTATCACACCATAAAGTAAATAGATAATTCCCTAGTTTAAGGAAGATAATAATGAACTATTTTAAGGTGATGATATACATTTTAAAGTCTGTAGTGATATAGGGAGGCTATTATTACAACCATAAAGGTATATAGAGAAGGTACTGCCCCAGTCTAGGTGCAAGATGAGCAAAGACTGGAATAACAGCTAATGCATGAAGGTTCACAAAGCACTGAACGCACATTACCGTCTTTGATGTTCCCAACAGCCCTTGGGAAGGAGAGGGAGGAGGAGGTGCTATTATTATTATCCTCCTTACTTGTGAGGAAACTGAGGCTGAGAGAAGCATGGCGAGTAACAAGGATTAGAGAAAAAACACCTGAGTTTCCAGGTTACTTGCACATCCTGATTTGTTCATTCTCATGGACAAATGAGTGACTTATGAGTGACTTCTCAAAACAATAATCCCGACCTTCCAATTGATAAGATGGATCTTGTTATGACACTGCCCATTGTCAGAAGGGAGATTTGTGGAGTCTTGATGTTGAGCCCTATGATTGGGTGAGTTTATAATTGGTGCAATCTGAAATATCCTATAGAATGTTACATGAGACAGGACCACAGGGGAAACATACAGAGGTAAAAAGGCATATTGTTAAATATAGCCACATAAGAGATAGAATGTTTCTCAGTGTATATGATTTTTAAGCTAATTTATTATTCAGCTTTGAAGGCAAAGGCCCACAGAAAATTACGATGAAACATCATGTACCAGAATATATGTGGTGGCCCTCTGGTAACTATTAGTCGTGGATGTTATGATTTAGGTAGACAGTGCCCTGGTGACTGAGTCCCTAATGCCTCTCAGAGGCCATCAAAAAAAAAAAAGAAAAAAGTTCAGGTAAAAACAACCATCTTCCACCCAGTGGAAAAGCCCTCCTAGATTAAGACAGCAGTGCTTTCTGGTTGTTTCACTGCAGTGGCTGCTAAGTTTATAACCAAGAATAATTATCCAGAGCCAGGCTCTATATACAGACTCTGAATTTAAGTAATTAATGAGATTGCTCTATTGCATTGTGAGGTTCTCTAAGTCAGAGACCGGAACTTATTTATCTTCCTTGGGCAGTAATACCAGGTAGCTTGCATTTGTATGAAGCCTTAAAGTTTACAAAGCAGCTTTCCTTAAATAGTAATGAGGTAGATAATGTAAGTAGTATTATTTCTCCACTTATAGAAATGGAAATTGAGGTTTAGAGAGATTCAGCAATGTGCCTTTGGCCACATGGCTACTAAGTAAGGGAGTAGGGATTTGAGTGCAGGTCTGGTTCCAAATATTTTGCTTTTCCCACTCCTGAAAACTGCCTTTCCATCTTTAGTGAATGCATTGGACATGTACAATACTAAACTGGGTGCTCAGGATGTCCTCAAAGCCTAGCACAAATTTAAAACTGAGAGTTTAGAGAGAAAATAAATGTGATCCAATGGAGCACCTACTGGCTGTCTCAAGTTTCTGGGATAAAAGAGAGTGGGGGAAGCAGATAGGTAGCTAAGGACAGAGCTGAGAGTAGCTTTCATGGCTCACTCCACCCTAGGTTTCCTGTGGAAATACTGCCAGTCTGGATTGCAGTAATGCTATCTAGCCATATCATAAACAGAAGGCTATGTAAAGGTCTCCACTGATATTCTCAAAATATTATCATTTGTTTTATTCTCATATTTTCCAAGGTAGTTCAAATAGAAACAGTCCTAGTTATGACAAGTTGCTATCTTGCTATTAGTCTTTGGTATTGAATGTTCTGCATATTACTGTGTAGATGGATAAAAATGACTGTTCTTATAACTGAATAAAACTATTGGGCTATAAATCTTCTGTAGGATCAGTGACAATATCTTCAGTGTCAGTCCAGCAGCAGACAAGACAAGGAGGATATATACCTCATTCTGATCCCATATGATTTTTGTTTCTCCTTTCCTATATTCTGAAAGGACAGCTAGGAGGCACAGATTACTGGACCTAGAGTGAGGAAGCAGCATCTTCCTGACTTCCAATATGGCCTTAGCTGCTCATTAGCCCTGTAACCCTGGGTAAGTCTTTTAACCCTGTTTGCTTGAGTTTCCTCATCTGTAATGAGTTGGAGAAGGAAATGGCAAACCACTCCAGTATCTTTGCCAAGAAAGCCCTAAATGGAGTCACAAAGAATTGGAAAGCTCTGAACAACAATATTATAGACGCTCTGAAAGCTTTTTATCCAACATTGCCTGGAAATTGTGAGTATTTGGTATGGCGACATCTATTAAAAATGTTGAGGAGAAGAAAGGGAAAAGAGGGAGGGAAAAAATTTGAAACTCAAAATTTTACAAAAATAAATGTTGAAAACCATCTTTACATGTAATTGGAAAAAAGTAAAATACTATTAAGAAGAAAAAAAAGAAATATTTACCAAAATAAATCAAAATACAATAACACACACACACACACACACACACACACACACACACACACACACACACACACACACACACACACACACACATTGGTCTTAAATTTTTATGGCTCAGTATTAGATCTAGGAGATTTCAGGCAACAGCTTTGACTGCGATGTTTCTCCAAGGACACTAAGAAGTTGTTTTTTGGCTACAGCTTCTGCTGCTATTAACGATGATGGTAATGCTATCCACCTTGTTCTTATCTTTCTTAAAGGTTTTAAGATGGAAACTGCCCAAGGACAAGTCTCTAGCCTACTATTACTTTTTTTTGTATTTCATGTATCCCCAGTGCCAAGCATGTACCATCTGTTCAGTAGTATTGTGGACTATTGCATGGGGGACAACCTGACTGATTTTGTAATGGAATCAGAGTATTGGAATGTAAGTTCAACTTCTGGAGACTCAATGAAAGTATTTTCAGGACAATTCCAGTAATAGAGAGATCAGAGATAATATGAATTGACATGTACATCAAACCTGATCCCACACAGTTTAAATTTCCTCTGCTAGGTTACTATGCATTTGAAAACTTTTCTTTCCATGTAGTTTGGAGATTATAAACATTTGGCACAGAGACATCTTTTCTTTTTAGATTTAGTCTCCCTATTTCACCCAAGCTGGAAATGCAGTGACCCCCCACTCACTGGTGATTGGCAAGAATCTTTGTTTTACTCTCTTCCCCCCCAGACTGGTTCACCCCTCTTTAGGCAGTCTTATGATTTTCCATTCCTGGGGGCTCACAATATTGGTGCTAAAATTAATATGGACAACCACTTGACTTTAACCCTATTCCAACTCAAAACTCCCTGGCTCCAATGATCCACCAGGGGCAGCTGCCCCAGGTAGCAAGGATTATAAATGTGCACACCATCTCTGGCTCCTGAGATATTTTTTAAAATATTATTATAATTAAATGAGTTACAGAATGAAGATTTTCGGTTTTGTTTCATGGGTCATTATTCTTAATTATCCTCATCATTACACTGAGGTTTGCCTGTGGCCAGTCATTTTTGTTCTTAATATGCATTTAGTAGATTTCAATAGAAGAATAGTTTCAGTTCAGAGAGTTGACCCTCACCTTCAAGAATTTACTTCGAACAATTAAATAATAGTATATATCAGTCCTATGTCATTTAAAACACACTAGCCCACCTTTAAACATTGTTCAACCCTGGTTCTTAATAGAAGTCTAGACTTCTCTCCTCCTCCCATTTCCTCTGCAGCTGATTAGGAGGACAATGTAAAAAGTTTATAGACCCCACCTCAGAAGACTGGGAGGCATCTTGGCGGTGTTAAGAAGATAAGAGCATCTATAAAAGCTTCCAAGGATACAATAGCAAAAGCAAATAATGGCCTGTTTACTGATAAGTTAATTTAGGAGGTCCAGTGTTATCCACTTGTAATTAGAGAAAGGTGAACCTGGGTGCCTGTGTTTGAGCCTGTTTATGGGGAGGGAGAGGGAGGTTCAGGCAGCCTTGGGTCCTCCTAAATTTGGAGGTTGGGAGTAAGAGAGGTCAAGGGGGAACTTGAGGGTACTAGATATCTCCCATGCCAGGACGGCCCTGCTTCACAGACTTAATTTTGTCTCAAACAAAAATGTATGTATTTACCTGTTGAAGATAAAAATCTTTATAACTAGGCCAGGATATGTTTTTGAAGATTGGTATATTTTATTTAAGAGTTACTATAAGGTAGCTACCTTCTACTATCATTTCCCCCCACCCCCAACCCTGTTCTGAAAAGCTTAGATACTGGAGTGCCTGAGACAAGTTTGACACCAGGCCCTGATTCTAATATTACTTTCAAATCCCTTTAAAAATAAAACCAATGAAAGTTTGTTACCTAACTTTGATAACTTGTATCCTCATCACAACACAGCACCAGAGCAACTAAAGATGGGTAAGTATGGACGGCTAGGTTATGTGGTAGATAGAGCACCAGGTCTGGAGTCAGGAAGACTTGAGTTCAAATCGACCCTCAGATACTCACTAGGTGTATGACCCTGGGCAAGTCATTTAACCCAATTGCCATAGTTTCTTCACCTCAACATGAGCTGGAAAAGGAAATGGTAAACCACTCCAGTATCTTTGCCAAGAAAACCCCAAATGGTGTCATGAAGAGTCTGACATGACTGAATAACAAGTGGGACTTCACAAAGCTGAACCTAGGACAAAGTTTTATTGTTTTTTTTTATTTTGTTTTTTAACTTATCCGGATTGATTACCCAGTAAATCAGAAGTACCAAAAAATTAAAGTCTTTAAAGTGACTTACCACATAGCCGTGTGGCCTCTGAAGCACCATGAGCCACAACCTCAAATGACCCAGGCACCCATGAATATTTTTATTCCCTGAGGGAGGCAGTGGGCTTCCTAGGGGAAAGAATGCTGAATTTGGAATCAATGGAATTGAGTCTTTGGGTAAGTATTCTGGGTCTCAGTTTCCTTATCTGTAAATTTGGAGCATTGTACTAGATTACCACCAAGCAACCTTTCAGCTGAAAGTCTATGATCTAGTCAACTCATGACCATATACTGGGGAAGAAGTACTGCCTGAACCTCTTAAAGTCTGTCTGTCTTTGTTTCTGTCTCTGTATCTGTTTTTGTCTCTTTTGAACTCTTTGTTGTGTCTTTGATCTCTGTCTTTTTCTTTATCTCTGTCTCTTTCTATGTCTTTCTGTCTCTTTGTGCATTTTTGTCTCTCTGTCTCTCCACACACACCCCTTTCTCTTGACTAAGATAGGTCATTTCATTTGCAGAATAACCCCATAAAAGGGGCATGATGGTGGAGGGGGAGAGTGTCCCTTGAATAGTCCCTGCCAGCTTGCTCCACCCGTGCTGTCTTCTGTCTTCTTGCCACCAAAAGGGCTCCATTCTCCCTGCTACACTGACATGTGCTCCTTTGACAAACCAAACAGGAATTATTCACCAGCTTCCTTTCAGCAGTCGGGCTGAAAGGAGCTGAGGGACTGATATATCCACAAACCTGTTATATAAAAAGGGGAAGCTCAGAGACACAAAAAGGGCAAAGCTGGGACAGAAAAGAACCAGGCTGGGGAAGAGAATGTACTAAGCTGAGGAAAAAGCTGCAATCAGAAGCAAGTCACTCCAGGGAAACCCTCAGAAGAGAGACTTGTGCAAAGGCTGTGCTGGCTGAGGAATCACAGAGGAAGCTTTTATTTCAAGACACGGTTACTTTAGAATGCCTGAGAAATAATGTGACCTTCTGAAGATGCAAAGGAAAAGCCAATGCTATGGTTTTTAATTTGATTCAACAAATATTGCAATTTAATAAACATGCATTAATTACCTACTCTGGGTAAGGCAAAATCCTCTGTATGTAGCACCCCAAAAAGCAGAGCCAGGCGAAGTCATTCATTTTGCCCTTTTTTGTAGGTGATTTTCCATTGTTCTTTCCATTCCTTCTATTTCCCCTTTCCCTCTATGTGGGATCTCAGTTGGAACCATCCAGGAGCATTAGGATGGGTTAGACAATGGTGACTGGCTTCCTCACTTAAGTACATAATTCTTAACTCAGGGGCCCTCTAGCAAACAGATACCCTTACCTCTCCTTTCCCTTTTCTGTAGGTGATTTCTCATTGTTCTTTCCACCCCTTTTCTCTTCCTTTCACTTCTAGGTGGGACTTCAGTTGGAATCCTTCAAGGGCATAAAGGTGGATTAGGCAATGCAGGCTGGCTTCCTCACTGTAGTACATAACTCTTAATTTAGGGGCACTTCAGCATATGACTTCTCTTCCTTCCAATTTCCCTTTTTCCTCTTCTTCCTTCCTTTTCTTTTATCCTTCCTTGCCCTCTAGTTCCTTTCCTTTCCTTTCCTTTCTGTCTCTGTTCCTCTCTGTGTTTGAATGTCTGTCTATCTGTCCCTTCTCTCTCTCTCTCCCTCTCTCTCTCTGTCTCTGTCTCTCTCTGTCTCTGTCTCTCTCTGTCTCTTTGTCTCTCTCTGTCTCTGTCTCTCTGTCTCTTTGTCTCTGTCTCTCTCTGTCTCTTCTGTTTCTCTCTCTCTCTGTCTCTCTCTCTCTCTCTCTCTGTGTCTCTCTCTCACCCTCCTCCAATCAATGCGTAGGCTCATATCTTCATTCACAGCTTGTCCACTTCTAGCTCCTCTAGTTTTCTCTCTTCCCTCATCTCCTCCAGTACTCAGGAAGCCTCTAGTGGTACCTCCATGTCCACAGCTCCTCCACTGCTGCTACAGTTTTGTCCATTTTTTCAGTCCTTTCATCCATACCAGGTTACCCTTTGCAAGAGCAAATGCACCCTCAAAGTCCTCTCCCATTGAATGTCTGCATTCTATTTAGCTATTACGTCCCAAGCTGTAACAGCAAGCACCCCAGCACACCCAGGGCGGCTACTAGCACAGGTTCTTAGATCTGCTTTTCTAAAGGAAAGCAACTCAAAATGGGTTAACAATCTTACTTTAATCGATCAAATATCATTTACCTAGTTCAGGGGGAAAAGTTGGCGCCCTGAACTTCAGAGAACACAAACAGAAGTTACAAACAAACAGAAA
>CM053580.1:101298642-101349599 GCA_028627135.1 Pseudochirops cupreus | reverse complement strand
AAACAAGCCTGGCACCACAGGCTCCACGTGACCACATTCAGCCTATTAGGGAACAGAGTATACTTTCAAATATCCAAGGGTCCTCAGTCACGTAGACACTTTAGCACAGGGCCTAGGGGCAGGGAAGATCTTCAGATTCCCATAACACAAGCCTAGCTGATTTCTTAGCTAGGGTTACATATAGTCGTATAATCCAGTCCTCTTCCTCGAAAGTTGGAATCCTAGCTAACAAGGGGTTAGCCAGACTATGCTTGATATTTTCAGTGCATAGGAACTCACTAATATGTTCAATGCATAGGAACTCCTAAGCTAGCCCATTTCATTTTGGGACAATTATGAAAATTCTTTTTTATGTTCAACTAACTCATCTCCCAATGACTCCATCTTTTTGGTTTCAATCATGCCCTCTTTGGCCAAGCAGTGTAAATCTTAATCTTCAATATGAGTAAATTTCAAGTATTAGAAAATAGCTTTTACTTTCACTAGACTGTCTCTAGTTCCTGATTCTAACCATGCCAAATTTTGAGTCTCCATCGCGTTCCTAGTCACTTTTCACTGGACGTAAAACTACTTAACAAAGACTTTGATAACATATGACATTCAGAACTTATCACAAAATGGTCTAATGAGAGCAGATTATCATATACCTCTTTGTAGACAAAAGTATGAACATAAATATGGTCTGATAAGGGCAGAAAAGTATACAAATGACTACATACCTCTCTTCTTCCATAAAAGCAAATAGTGAATATGTAATATGCTTCCTCTTGTGAAGTATGTGAAGGATCTCTCAGTTCTGAAACCCTTTGGTTCCTCCAAGATCAGTGTGGGAATATTTTGAGTGGGATGAGCCAAACATGAACGCAGTACTAAAGCCAAGCTTCTTTCTACTGTCATGCTCCTTCAGCCCCACTTCCTATGTCAACTCTGAGATTGTCATTTTGTTAGGTTTCCTGGTGCAAGTGGAAATTTATGAGTAAAGAACATGTTTCTGGATTAAAGTCAAAACTGATCCACTATTCATTTCATGTCACAATTTGCTGGCTTTGATAGCCTCAGTGTCCTCAACTATAAAATGGAGATTAAAAATACTTGTATTAGCCACTTCACAGGGTTAGTGTAAGAAACATGTTTTACAAATATAGAAGTACTATAAAAATGAGAGAGAAGACAATGGTGCTTTGGAGCGATCCAGTGTGAAAAAAAATATATATTGTGGTATAGGGAAAAGAGGAAACTTTGGGGAGTTAGACAACCTAGGAATTTATTAATCAAGATATCCTGAATTCAAATCCTGCCTCAGATATTCTCTAGTTTTGTGAACCTGGGCAAGTCTCTTAGCCTATCTATGCCTTAGTTTCTTCAGCTGTAAAACTGGGAAAATTCTGTGCTAACTGAGCTAACTGATTACAAATAATTGATGACTATGACTCAAATCCCTAATACAAATGAGCCCTTCAGGCAAAGCAGAGAATGGAATTCACCAATGGATACAAGGAACCAAACTGGGAACTTAGATGATCTTAAATCTGGAAAAAGTGCTGCCAACACAACCAACATTTGAAGATGCACATTTTCTTGGTCTGGTGTGATATAGTGTCACTTCAGTCTGTGATGTGTTAGATCAAAGCTCATGAAATATTGATACTGTAACAGACACATTAATAGCAGGCAAGAGGCAAGATAACATAAATAACAGTAAATATTTATGTTACTCAATATAGCTATCACCATGTTCCCTTTATGTAAATCCCGTTCAAGATGAAGAATATAGTTTGTACTCATTAAAAAGCATAGTATCGAAATGATATATTTCATGATTTCCTGATCGAACTTTTTTTTTAATAACTTTTTTATGGCTATGCCAAGTACCAGGAAAAAAACAACAATTTTATCTCTATGGTCAAGACAGTAGCTGGCATTTTATCTCTCCTCCATGATAACAGAATGCTCATCCCTTAGGGTGGCAGCCTAATATAGTGGGAAAGAGGGTTAGGTTTGGAGGCAAAAGAGTGAGATTCAAATTTACCACCTTTGTGACCTTAAATGAGTTGCTTATCCTCATATACAAGATGATGATGTAGGACCAAATGACTTCTAAGGTCCCTTCTAACTCTGAATCTCTGAAACTATGAAACCTCTCCCCTAACAAGTCTCCTTTCATCTGACTAGGCTAAGAATAGATTTCCTGCCTTACAAAGATTGCATATTTTACTAGTGCATTATGTTTTTCTATACATTTGTATTCTGATGACACTTGTGAGTCCCTATTCTTAAAAGTATATTAATAAATCAAGGATCTGTTAATTTATGTTATTTTTTTGGTGTGGGCATTGCTTTACCCACTCAAATAATAATTCCTTCCTGGATTCAATAAATGTTCTTCAAAAATTGTTGTCACCAAAAAATTCATCACCCTGTGACCAACCTGGTGGTGGGCCTCTCCAAATTTAGCAAGGCTGGACTTCACACAATAGATATAGGTACCTCAATCAAACTCATACTATAGCTTGGTAGAGTGGTGAGGTCTCAGGGTAGGGATTTAAAAGTACTAAAAAAAAATACCTTAAGAAGGTAAATCAAAAATTTGAAGGCTCTTTCAGTCCCATCTTCCAAGTGACTTCCACTGTGACTTGCCCTGTTTCTTTCCTGAGTGCCACCTAGAACCCTCAGCTCATAAATATTTTTGTATAGTCCACTGCCTTAGGTCTTTATTTTTTTTAATTGGTACATTTTTTTTTAATGCTACCTAAAATTCTCAAGGGGCAACTAGGTAGTGCAGCAGAAAGAGCCTCAGGACCACAGTCATCAAGACCTGAGTTCAAATCCACCTTCCAAAACTTACTGATTGTATAACTCTGGGCAAATCAATCCCACTTTGTTTGTCTCAGTTTTCTCACCTATGAAATGAGGATAATAATAGTACCTACTTTCCAGGATCAAATGAGATAACATCTGTAAATTATTTAGCATAGTGCCTGCCACATAGTAGACTCTATATTAGTGTTAATTATTATTATTAAATATTTGTTAATTGACACCACAGTATTCATTTTTCTGTTTCATTTGCATTGCTATAGTCATTGTATATTGCATATTATTTTTCTGGTTCTGCTCATTTCACTTTACACTGGTTCATATAAGTCATCTCATGCTTCTCTACATTCATCATTTCAATAATTTCTTATAGCACAGTAATATTCCACAACATGCATATACTACAACTTGTAACTTCCCCATTGATGAACCTCTACTTTTTCCCCCTTTCACTCAGGTTAACAGTTCTACTCACTTCAGCAGACATAATGGAAGAAACACCTGGCTAGTGGTTTGATTTTTTTTTTTCCCCTTCAAATTTCACAGTTCAGCTACTCATTAACAACCCATTAAGTCCTTACTCCAGAAGCAAAGACAAAATTCACTCGGCCCTGGAGTCAGGAGGACCTGAGTTCAAATCTGACCTCAGACCCTTAACACTTCCTAGCTGTGTGGCCTTGGGCAAGTCACTTAACCCCAATTGCCCAGCCTTCCCCCCCTCCAAAAAGCAAAGAAAAAAAAATTACTCCCATGGTTAGAGATTAAGTAGATGATAACTGAGCTCTTTTTAGCTTGGAGATTTTGTATGTCTTTGAGAGCCCTCTCTTTCCATCTGTCAGATTTTAATGGTAGAGAATATCAATGGTTATGTTTGGGCAGTATATTTAAGAAACTGTAAATGGGCTGGGCAGCAATGTCAGCATTAAAGGAAAAAGTCAAGTAGTAGAGAGCAGTAAATAATGCTTACAACTGGAAGTAAATTTTTTTTAATGCATAGGGAATGAAAGTTCACCTTCTCAAAAGCCCTGAAATACATCAGTATTGCAAAATAAGGGAGATAAGTCATTTTGCAGGGGGAAAGTTTCTAAACTGGTCTGGATGTATTCAACTACTTTTTGGCAGCCGACGTGTGGGAACTTGACTCTGGGCAGATGTTCAGCCTAGCATTTCCAGTCTCTAGTAGCAATGATGTCAGAGTGTCACATCATCTGTCATGTTTGTTACTGGCTGAAATAAACAGTCCTCTCTTTGGGTCATGCACTTAACATGAGAATTCTTTCCAAATCTGCTGTGTTATGAACTCTGTTGCACTGTATATCTTATCACTAATCTCTTGATGACCTTAGGCTGATAGGCTTCATACAACTGGCAATAATGAAAGTGAAGATTTTTTGTTTCGAGGATAATATATCTAATAAGAAGTGTCTCATTATCTCCATAGTTTCTGGTATTTTTTCCCAAAGCATTCATGGCAAGTATCCAGGGTTTTTTTTTTGTTTCTTTGTTTTCTTTTTCTCTGTTTTTTAATTTTCTGTTTTCCTTTCTTGAGTTCCAGATTCCTATAGTTTATTTGTTGGTTTCTATCAGGAGATTTCCACCTCTATACCAAAGTTACCAGGTTACTTGTTTTTTAATTTGAGTCACATATCAAATCTTAACACCAAGTATCTTGCTTGTGAAACACATTCTTACTTGAGCTAGATGGTTTTTTTAAATTTTAAAAAAATTTTTCTGCCTTCCCCCCTCTGACTTTCCAGTAGGGCAAGATGGATCTCCTTACATCAGTGCCTGTATATCTTATTTTCCAGTTGTATGCAAATAGTAATAATATAATAATAATAATAATAATAATAATAATAATAATAATAATGATAATATTTTTAAACATTTGATCTTAAAACCTTGAATTCCAGATTCTTTCCCTTCCTTGCTTGTCTCCCACCCTTACTGGGAAGATAATTAATTCGATATAGGTTGTACGTGTGAAGCTATGATAAAATTTCCATAGTGTATGTATTGTGAAAGACTAATTATATTTCCTTTCATCCTATCCTGCTCCCCACTTGTTCTATTTTCTACTTTGACCCTGTCCCTTCTCAAAAGCATGTTCTTCTAAATACCCTCCCATCCAACCTGCCCTCACCTCCATCATCCCCCCTCTCATCCCCTTCCCTGCTACTCTCCTGTAGGGTGAGATACCCTAAATAGCGTAGATGTCATTCCCTCCCTAAGCCAAATTCAATGTTGACCCATTCCCTTTTGCCTTCCCGTTCTTTCCCTCCATTGTAACAGTTTTCCTTTGCCTCTTCTATATGAGATAATTTACCCTATTCTGTCTCTCCCCATCTCCTCTCATCACTCAAAATTGATCCTATGCCCTATGTCTATGTATACCTGTACACATATATACACACACTCACATATGTATTCATATGCCCATATACTCTCTGGTATAGACATATATATGTATGTATACATACACACACACACACACACACACACACACACACACACACATATACATTTGTATTCCCTTCGCCTAACCTCATACTGAGAAAAGTTTCATAAGTTACAATTATTGTTTTTCCGTATTGGAATGTAAATAGTTCAACTTTGATAAGTTCTTTATTATTTCTTTTCCCTGTTTACCTTCTCATGCTTCTCTTGCTTCTTGTATCTGAATGTCAAATTTTCTATTCAGCTCTGGTTTTTTCATCAAGAAAGCTTGAAAGTCCTCTATTTCATTGAATGACCATATCATATTCCAAGCCCTTCAGTCCCTCAATGTAGAAGCTGCCAGATCCTGAGTAATTCTGATTGTGTTTCCACAATATTCAATTGTTTCTTCTTGGCTACTTGTAATATTTTCTCCTTGATCTGGGAACTCTGGAACCTGGCTATAATATTCCTAGGAGTTTTCTTTTTGGGATATTTTTCAGGAGGTAGTCAGTGAATTCTTTCAACCTCTATTTTGCCCTCTGGGTCTAAAACATCAGGGCAATTTTCCTTGAGAATTTCTTAAAGGATGATCTCTAGGTTCTTTCTTTGATTATGGGTTTCAGGTAGTCCAATAATTTTCAGATTATCTCTCCTGGATCTATTTTCTATGTCAGTGGTCTTTCCAATGAGATATTTCACATTGCCTTCTATTTTTTCATTTGTTTGGATATGTTTAATAGTATCTTGATTTCTCATAAAGTCATTTGCTTCCATTTGCTCCACTCTAATTCTGAAGGAATTATTCTCCTCAGTGAGCTTTTGAGATTCTTTTTCCATCTGCAAATTTGGCTTTTTAAGGAGTTCTTCTCCTCATTGGCTTTTTGGGCCTCTTTTGCCATTTGATTTAGTCTATTTTTTAAGGTACTATTTTCTTCAGTCAGGTTGTTGACTCTCTTTTCAGGATTTTCTTGCAACATTTTCATTTCTCTTCCCAATTTTTCCTCCACTTCTCTTATTTGGTTTTCAAAATCCTTCTTGAGCTCCTCCATGGCCTGTAACCAATTCATATTTTTCTTGGAAGCTTATGATGCAGGAGTTCTGACTGCTTTGTCTTCCTCCTGTTCCATGCTTTGATCTTGAGTTAGATGTTTTAAAAGGAAATCTCAGGTTGGGTGAGTATTGCTGTATGTCTTTAGGGAAAAGCCATCCTCTTAACACCTTCAGGTGGGGCACACTTTAAGCAATTAAGGAGAAAGGGGACAAAGTCAACCAAATCACCCAAACTGACCCTGATGATAAAAAAAAATGAAAATAATGAAATGGGAGTTATATCCATGCCTCATCTGATGAGCATTGAGACCCATGTTCTCAGGATATTCATGCCTTTAAACCTTCCAAAGCGATGCTCACCAAGATGCATGGGTGAAAAGGCAAAAGTGACAAAAGGACTGAAGTGGAAATGGCACATGGATGTACAGCACATGAATGCTTGGAGAAGATGAACAGGGGGAAAAAAAAGAGGACACTATGCTATTGACATGGAGAAAGCCTATAGAGGCCCTGCAGCCATATTTTTTCCCATGATGCTGTGATGGTGAAACTGTACCTCTGAGAAAGAAAATGCTCATAAGATGAATGAAGGCAGTAAGATGAATGAAGGCAGTAAGGAAGGAAGTAAGGAAACGTATCTATAGGAGGAATGAGTATCCAAATGAAAATTGCAGGTGCTTGCCCTTGAGATGGAGCCTCAACACCAGCCAAGTCATCTTGGGTCACAAGTTTCCTCAATGACTAGACATTGACCCTATGGGAAACTGTGAGTAGAACAGCACTGAGGAGCAGTTCTTCATTTCCAGTGGAAGTAGTTAATAGGCAGAGTCAAAATAATTGAAATGTATTCAGGAACTTTTGGTTTTAGAGGCACTTCTATAAACTAGCCAAGAGCTGCTTAGGTCTGGGAGGAGCCATGGACCTGTGCCTGTGGCAGTTGTTGTGCTCACATAGTTACTGTTTCTTGAACAGCAATATGAAAACTCAAAACCAGATGGACTTTTCACTGTAGGTGGGGGCTTGAGCCGAGATTCTCTTGTATAAATCCTCACTAGCCATGTATATACAAATGAAGTAAGCAGCTTGCCTCCCACAAAAGGGTGGAGTTGAGGGTGGGGGGTTAGCACTTCTCAAAGAACCAGAAAGAAATTAGTATTCTCCCTAAGTATGTCTTGGCCATTTGGTGGAATGCACAACTGCCAAATTGAGAATAGGATTGCCAGTACCTAGATGCTCATCACTGAAAAGAGTCAGGTACCTGTGCAAAGTACCCGCTGGTTGATTAAAATACTCTCTCAAGAGGCAGCTAGGTGATGCAGTGAATAGAGCACTGGCCCTGGAGTAAGGAGGACCTGAGTTCAAATCCAGCCTTAGACACTTAAAACTTACTAGCTATGGCACCTTGGGCAAGTCATTTAACCCCAATTGCCCTGCTTTCCCCCTCTAAAATGGCAATTATATATGTGTGTGTGTGTGTGTGTGTATACACATGTATATATATACATATATATATATATATATATATATATATGTATATATATACACTCTCCTACTTATATAGCTCTTGGTTATTTTTTAAAGGCTCTTACACATATTATTTTATTTGCTTCTCTGAACAAGCTTGTGAAGTAGACATTCCTGCCATAGAATAGATTGTTTTAGAAGGTAGTAAATCTCCTGTCACTGGAGTCTCTGCAAACAAGATAACCTCCCTTGGGATGTTGTAGAAGGGGTCTTTGAAGGAATATAGTGATAAATGTTTTTATTAATAACATTTTATTTTTCCCCAATTATATGTTCAAGCAATTAACACGTGTGTTTTTTTTAAATTTTGAGTTCTGAATTCTGACCCTCCATACCTCTCCTCCCTTTCCCCCTCTCTGAACTGGTAAGCAATCTGATATAGAATATACATATATAATCATGTATAACATTTCCATATTTTTCATTTTGTACAAGAAAATGCCAACCAAAATATTCAGACAGCAGCTCTTTCTCAGGGTGGAAGGAGGAGGGATAGAATGTATCATCATGAGGTCTTTGGGAGTGTGTTAGATCACATATTGCTGAGAATGGTTAAGGCATTCATAGTTGATCATTGTACAATATTGCTGTTACTATGTACAATGTTCTCTTGGTTCTGCACATTTTACTTTGCATCAGTTCATGTAAGTCTTTACAGATTTTTCTGAAATTATTTTACCTATCATTTCTTATATAGCACAATAACATTCCATCATACTCATAATATGCTGGTAAATCTTTAGCAGCTAACTCTCTTAGAGAAAAAAAAAGTATGCAAGAAAATTTTAAATTTAATTTACATTATCAGCATTTTTTCTTTTACTTTCTTAAGTCCAGAGAATCAACAAAGCAATAAAATAAGCCCTGATTTGTAGCATCTGCTAATTATTGAGATAAATGCTCACATTGAAAAAATAACACTCAGCTGTAATAAGCTGGTTCAAGCTAGTTCCAGTACACTCCTGGCTACATGCTACATATTTGTATTTGATGACTCCACTGCACAGCTACAGGATGAAGGCTCTGTGTGGCTAGACAATAGGTTGCATGAGAGGAAAAAGATATCTCATATTTTGGGGGTACTGAGCACCAATATGAGTCAATGGTGTGATGTAAAAGCCACAATATTCATATGATCATAGACTATATTAATACCAATAGAGTTCAGGATGAGGTAAGCAATAGTCATTCTACATTTCACCTTTCTTCAGATCACATCTATAGTATTGTGTTCAGTTGTAGGTACCATATTTTAGAAAGAACATGGACAAGTTAGAGTGCATTCAGATTAGTGCCATCAGGGATTCAAAATTCTAGCATATGAGGTTTCATTGAAAGAACTGAGATTGTTTAGCCTAGGGCAGAAAAAAAAACCTTAAAAACCTTTATTTTTTGTTGTTGTTGTCTTCAAATATTTGAAGGGCTATCATATAGAAGATGCTAGAAGGAAGACTAATGGTAAGAAGTGACAGGATGGCAGATTGTAATTCAACAGGGAAATACATCCTAACAATTAGACATATTGGACAATGGAATGGGCTGCCTCATAAATGAATGATCTTGCACATTCACTGCATGATTTCCATTGGAAGCTGGTTGTAGATGTATTATAAAAGGGATTCATTCTGAAGATATAGGTTGGACTAGATAACTTCTTTAGAGGTAGCTAGATGGCTCAATGGATAGATGGAATGCTGGCCTTGAAGTCTGGAAGACCTGAAATTCAAACCTGGTCTTAGACCCTAACTAGCTGTGTGATGTTGAGCAATTTACTTAACCTCTTTTTGTCTTAATCCACTGGAGAAAGAAGTGGTAAATCCACTCCAATATCTTTCACAAGAAAATCCTATGGATAGCATTGGCTGTCCACAAGATCACAAAGAATCGGATGCGACTGAACAACAAAAGATAAACTCTCAGATACCTTCCAGCTCACAGAGTCAAAGATTTTAACACTATGGTAATGTTAGGTTCCATTTTTACAGATGAGGGAAGAGAGGCTTAAAATGATATATGTAAACTCATAAGGTTAGGAAGTTCTAAGATTAGATGATTGCCATTCATTAAGTACCAACTATGTGCCAGGCAGGCATTGTGCTAAGCAAGTGCTAGAGGTACAAAGAAAGACAAAAGACAACCCCAGCCCTCAAAGCCCTATAAGGTTAACCAGGAAGATAACAGCCAAACAATTATGTACAAAAAAAGCTATATGTAGGATAAATTGGATATAACCAACAGAAGGAAGGCACTAAAATGAAGGACAATTAGGAAAGACTTTTTGTAGAGGGTAGGATTTTATCTGAGACTTGAAGGAAGCCAAAGAAGCCAGGAGGTAGAGATGAGGAGAGAGAGCATTCCAGACATGAGAGACAGAGAAAATGCTTGACATTGGGAGATGAACTAGTGCTCAAAAATTATGACTTTTAGGTCAGCTTTTCCTCTATTATATCATAAAGATGAGGCAGCCTCTAAGACGTTTTGTATTTAATAGTTGAAAGACTATGAGTGTATAATTAGGAAAATGATGCAATCTCCACATTTTCCTGGTATTCAAAAAGCAACTGATAATTTACATGTTGTATACCCTTGTGACTATTATTTTTGGAACCAAATTCAGGCAGCTTATTTATTAATGTAGGGAGGCAACGTGATATAGAGGATAAAGTGCCAAGCCTGGAGCTATGAAGGAACCTGGGTTCAAATTCTGCCTCTGACACTTTCTGCCTTTGAGTCCCTTAAGGAAATCGTTTAGACAAGTCCCTAGAATTTATTTATCTTATAATTTGATTGGTTGTTGTCCTTTGTTCTTGAAGAGGACCAAAACAATGTCACTATGTTAGAGTGAAGATACAGTATGTCCAACTGTGGCTGATCAGACCAAAATGAGCTCAGAAGGTTCTACTGTAGATCAGGCACAAATAGTCAAGTGAATGTTTGGATTGCAGATGTCTAAATTTGTGCATCTCATGCTTCTTTTAAGTTACTACAATTCTTCTTTGCTTATAGAACCCAACACCTTCTTTCATGTGGGCACACCATGCTGGGCAGTCCTATGCTAATGTCTCCCCTGTCTCACAAACAATTCCAAAGTTCTTCAGAGAGACCTTGAGAGTGTCCTTGTAACATTTCTTCTGACCCCCATGTGAGTGCTTACCTTGTGTGAGTTCTCCATAAAACAGTCTTTTAGGTACACACATTTGTTATTTGAACAATATGGCCAGTCCATCAGAGTTGTGCTCTCTACAGTTTGAATGCTTGGCAGTTCAGCTCAAGAAAGGGCTTCAGTGTCCAGTACCTTATTTTCCCAAAGGATTTTTAGAATCTTCCTAAGACAATTTAAATAAAAGAAATTCAGTTTCCTGGCATGGCACTGGTAGACTGTCCAGGTTTCATAAGCATACAAAAATGAGATCAGCACAAGGGCTCTGTAGACCTTCAGTTTGGTAGACAGCCTGCTATCTCTTCTCTCCCACCCTTTCCTTCCGAGCATCCCAAACAGTGAGCCAGCTCTTACAATGTATGCATCATCCTCATCATTTTTGTTCACGTCTCTGGAAAGTATACTGCCAAAGGGAGGTATAACACAAGTGTGGGAGAAAGGGAACCTTCTTTGGAATCCTCCACCAGTGGAATATTGGTCACAGTACAAAGGGCATTAGGCTTTTTAAAAATTAGACTAGGAACTTCAATAGTTTGGATGAGGATTAGGGGGAGGGATAGAGAGATACTAAGAGCTTTTACTGGAAAATCATTTTCCTTCTAGCCATATTATATTGGATTTATCTGATTTTCAAAAAGTATACAAATAAAACAAAATATGCTCTGTTGCTTAGTAACCAAGACTATTTATTATAATTGGGAAGGGGCAAAATAGACACCTAAAAATGTACCATCTTTCCAACTTTATTTGATTAGGTGTGTTTTTGGAGAAGGAAGACTATTTTACCTGCAAAACTCAATCCTATATTTCTCCCTCCACCATCATATTCCCATCCAAAAGGCATGAAAATTCCCCAAACAGAATTCTACTTTCTCTTCCAACATTCATGATCAATATTTTCTCCTTGGGAAATATCTCCATGCATTTCATTCTTTCTGTTTGAAGTAGTATATTAGTCAACTCCAATGGCCAGGTGACAAACATAGCCTAGACTCAGGCTGCTATAGTAAGATGGTGTGGAACATGGAATCAGGACAGCCTGAGTCTGTACCAGCCGTGTGACTATGAGAACATCATTTAATTTCTTTTGAGCCTCAGTTTCCTTGCCTCTAAAATGGGGATAATAAAACCTACAGAGTTGCTCTAAAGACTCAAATATGACAATGTAGGTAAAGCACTTGCAAAATTTAAGTGGCCGCATAAATGGAGTTTATGGCTATCTCATTCTAACAATATAAATGGAATAGTTGCTGGACCCCCTTTTACAATGATGCCCCCTGACCTTAGCCATAGCCCTTCTTCAAATCCAGATTCTGAGCCTGCTAATTACACCACAGGCCTGAGCTTCAATGGCCGTGGTTCTTGGATTTTGATACCTTTTGTTTTGCAATCGGAAACAAAAACAAGATAAGAGGTTACAGCCCTGGGCTTCACTTTACTAACTAATTTGGCCTGACACTGCATTACCCTTTGGCAGTCCTGACATTGCTGCTCTGGGGCAGTCCTCCAGGCCCCAGACTGTCTAGCCAGGTCATTTTCGGAGCCACAGACTGACCCCGAGCAAGTGTCAAGTTGACTCTTTTTAATGGGCACAAGATAATGAGGAACAAAATTAAATGAGCCAGGTGGACTACTTCTCGTTACGTGGCTCCTCTTCTCAGCTCACCTCTTTCACCTTGTTGGAATAGAAGTCCCTCACCTTTATAACCATTCTTAGTGGAATTATTTACCCTGCATATCCAATGAGATAGGGATGTATATGATAAGGTTGTTGCTCTTAAAATCTACTTGAGAGGGCAGCCTCTTTCACTGTTAAAAATAATAAAACCAAAATATCAATTTCATAATGACTAGGGTGTTATTTGCTAAAACACCTCTCTGTCTGTCTGTCTGTCTGTCTCTCCCTCCCTCTCTCTCTCTCTTTCTGTCTGTCTGTCTGTCTGTCTCTCCCTCCCTCTCTCTCTCTCTGTCTCTCCCTCCCTCTCTCTCTCTCTGTCTCTGCCTCCCTCTCTCTCTCTCTCTCTCTCTCTCTCTCTCACACACACACACACACACACACACACACACACACGCACATGTACACACATCCTATGAAGCTACAACAATGAAATCACACTTTGCACATAAGGCCTGACAGCAGATCTAGTCTATAAGACAGTATTCCTTAAATAAAGGAAACAATTTCTACTAGGAATGAAGTTTAAAAAAATGCGTTCTTTTTAAATATATACTGGGGGTTTTGTTATTTCTAAATTATGCTTTTGAATAGCCAAAGAAGTTCCCTCATGTATAGTCAGAGATCAGAGAATCTATTTTATACAAATCACAATCTTATCAAATATCCAGAGTGAATAATAGACCCTCCATTTTATGTGCTGCTATCATGGGGAGTAATTGAAATTATTTCACTAGAAACCCCCAAAGCTTACTCCAATTACCCAACTAACCTTTTTAAAACCTTCTCTCAAGTATCTAGGAAGAAAGATGAATGAATATGTTACTCTTATCCCCAACTAATACACTCTTTCCCAACTAAACAAAATGGGATTCTGTGTTCTTCTGTTCATATCTATTTGTAGTTGGTATACACTACCCACACTACACATATTTATCTGTCCAAGCTCAGCTCATTGACTTATTCCCCAGAGGCAGAAGTATGTGTCCTCTTACTGCTACAAACAGCTGCTCCAGCCACTCTACAGCACCTTTTACAGAGTTTTTACAGAGAGTGGATATTAAGTAAATATTTATGGACAAAGATGATGAGCCACTTCTATTTAAATTTATGCTGGTATGTATTACAAACCCTGCACCCTCAAACTCAGAATGTTTCAGATCTTTTCTTCCCATTGACTCCAGAGAAAGACTTGAAGGTAATACAGTTATCCCTGCTACAACACAACTTTCCCCATTGTGGTTTCGATACATCATATGTTGGCATAAGAAATTAAATGGGAATTTTAGGGGAGTTTTTTAAATACCACAGATGCCACACAAAGTCTAGTAGACAACACAGAAAAAGTTTAGAAACTCAGAAATGTATGACATACATGTATAGTATTATATATAACATCAACATATTTTATCTTTTAATACCATAATAATTCATACTTCTTGGAACATAGGAAAGACAAAAAAAAATTTATGTGGATTTTCCAGATCACAGGGGTATGGGTTCCCCAACCCCTGAGATGTGAAAGGGATAACTGTATATTCCAATGTAAGATTTCTAAAGGGATCCTTTTTGCAGCCATCTAATTCTGGATGACTGAGACTGGAGAGAGGAAGAAAGAAGACAGGATAGAGTTTACAGACTCATTTCTTCCAAGAGATGTTTATATGCACATGTTTATATGTTAAAACTAAACTTATGAAGCATATTCTGTTTTGTATTTGATTATCTTAACCCCCAGGACTAGGTCTGCCTCATTTGTAAGATTGTGAGATGAGGTCTTTTTCTGATTTTTGTAGATGTTCTCTCTTTCCTTCCACCATTGCTTATAAAAGTCAGCGCATTAGCCCATTAGCTTGAAGAAAGCTCATTTAATTTAAACACATCACTCATAGTTTGTTATGTCTACCCTTTTTTTAATCTTTGTGTATTACTTCTTTCCATTTATTTGCCACTAAATACAGTATTGTCCTTAACAACCCACAGCTGATTCAAAAGTCCAATGCATGTTTAAAGAAAAGTTCATTTACAAGCCATGCAAAATGTTAACTGTCAACAGGAGAAAAATGGGATGTTGTTCAACAGTCCATATGCAACTGATCTGGATAAGAGTGGTTTGTTTCTAACACTATTAAGATCTCAGAAGCCTCTTCTTGGCTTAAAGGGTTCTGTATAATCCTTTAAATTTGGACATGGAATATTTCCAAGAACCTGTTTCTTGTGCAACAATAGAAGTATTGATATGATATTGTCTCACTTTGCACTCATCCTAGGTTTTCCTGTGTGTCTGTACTACCTCTTCAATTATGGGGCATTGAGATGAACTGTCCTTTACATCTCTGTATTCCTGGGACTGGCTTCCAGAATCAGTTATTTTCTGAGGACAAGGAGAGTTTTTGTGGATAAGTCACCCTCCTAGAGACCCTCCCACATCTTCATTCCCACCTCCTTGAGAAATAAGTGCTGTGTAAAACACCCAAAGGTGGAGCCTAGGAAAGAGTTTATTATGTCATATTTATCTACAGAGCCATGAGATCTGTAATTCCTGTGCTGACAAGTTCACTTGAAATAGTACAGTACATACTGATAAAGGTATAGTTCACATGTAGCATTTCAGGGAAGAATGAAAAAAAGGGCCTGAATTTTTTTAAAAAGACCACTAATTTAACTCCTTTTATGACAAAGAATCAAAAAGACATTGGGGACCATTTCTACTCTGTTCATTGAGGGGGCTGATGTCCACAGAGGCAATTATTTATTCAATTATAAGGTCCCAATATATGAAGTACAATATTGTCAAAATTCAGTAATACGATTTCTGATAACTAAATCTATTTTGTTCAATGAGCTCATACATCCATATGTTTAAATAATTCATGCAACTACCTTGTATATATTGTCTAGAAGTGATATGCTGGACTCTCTATCATTTCTTTTCCAAAGGCCACTAAAGTTCTTTCTCTAAATAAGAATTCTATGGATATCACAAATAGCAATTAGGATTAGCAGAAAAAGCTCATTTAGATATTTTGTAGTTAAGCAAACTGAAGCAACAAGAGAAAGGAATCATTAATCATTCACTTCTTAAATGCCGTCAAGACAATGCATTTTCATCACTTTCCTAAAAAAATTAAGACCCATACCACCTTACATGTCATTGGTTTTAAAGATTTTGTGGGTCTTCAATTAGCGCCAGAGTTCAAACAGCAGTGGGAATGAAAATTATATCTTCTGGGCACAATGACTCTACCTAGTACACAGAGAAATAATGGACGTGGTGGAGAACCTGGCTAAAGTCTAAACACTCCAGAAACCTGTGATCTCATCAACACAGACACCTCCTCCACAACATTCATCCATACCTTCTTAACCTACTCTGCTTTTGTACCTACCTTCTGGTAAATCCTACACAGGGGATCCCCTCAACATGCTTGGGGCTTTCCTCCACATCTCTTAATGTTGCATGGATTGCAATGGAATATACTGGTGAGCCCTTAGTTTTGCAACATGACCAGTTCATTTCTTCTCATCTCTCTGCCAATAAGAAGTTTAAAAAAAGTTTAAAACCTTCAATGATTTATTTAAAGTGTTTAGTTTTATAAGCAATGTGCCTTCATAAGGGTGTTCTTTTGATGCCTCCCTGTGGAATGGAGGGGAGCCTGAGTTCTTAAAAATTATAGCAGTGGAGAATAAATTCAGTAAGGTCTCCCCCAGGTAGAAAGCCTTTAAGTGCAACTACTTTGAATAACTATATTAGTAATCTTAAGATTCACAGAACTAAGTATGTTGATAGAGGCACTAGAAAGCTGACCACCAGGTAATAGTTTGGGAGTGAGGAGGGAAGCACACAGTAATCCACAAAGTGTGTTTACCAAAGGTTTTGCCCTGGGATTGATATTTGTCAATGAGTGCTTAAAGTGTTAAAGTCTGGTAATACTACAATATTGATTCATATGAATTCTACAAATAATGGGTTAAATTAAAATCTTGACATTTGGTATCTTAATAATAGGCAATAAAAATAATATATACTTCATACCTTATGGATTAAAGAGCCCTTAACATACATTATCTACGTTACAATCTGTATATGTGCTTTAGGTATCCAAGGTGATGAGAGCTGCTGCAATAATAAGAGCAACCTATACCAATTTCATCCTGCTTTTGGTAGTCTTTTAGGGGAAGAGAAGGTAACAAGTATTTATTAAGAGCCTACTTTTTGCCAGGGACTCTGTTAAGCATTTTTGAAATATTATCTCATTTGATCATCACCATGACCCTATTAGGCAGGTAGGATTGTCATCCCCATTTTACAGTTAAAGAAACTGAGGTATGCAGAAGTTAAGTGTCTTGCCCAGGGTAACACAGCTAATGAGTATCTGAGGTCACATTTGAACTCAGATCTTTCTGACTCCAGTCCCAGCACCACCTAGCTGTCTCTTATAGAAAAGACAAGGTATCATTTTATCATTAGTTACAAGAGGAGTTGAGTTTGAAATCCCCCCCGAGGTGGCTCTTTACTCCAGCCACAGTAGTCCTGTCAAGGAACCTTTAAAACTCACTCAAAAGACTCTATGTTTATGTGTAGGAAGTTAAACCCCACCAAGACTTTGACTTTAAGAGGTCCAGCAGTCAAGAATCGATTTCTGACAGTACGATACAAAATTTTGCTTAGTATTATAAAAACTGAGACTTGAAGGTAGTAAGCAACTTGTCCAAAGTCACACACAAAAAGTAAGTACCAGAAAAACATTTCAAATTCAGACTCCAAATTCTGTGATCTTTCTACTACTTCATATCGTATCTCCTATGGGCATTAATGGTACATGAACAAGTCAAGTAAAATAGAACTACATTTCGGGAACAGCCACAATTAATGTACCTATCACACATATTTTTGAGAGCCAGGGCAGGGAAGAGAACTTTGAGATTAAATCAATAAAGTATTGAGCAAATGGAACAAGGTCTAGAAAAAAAATATTAAGATAATCCATAGGGAGTTATACAGTCCCTAATTAGGGAAAATAATGAATCCTGGAAGCTGTTGCATTATTCAAATTTGCACTATTTGAAGTTAAAGTAAGGTGATTGGTTTTAGCCCCATGGAAATATGCAGTGCTAAATTTGAGTTACATTTATTCACACTAATTGGGTCCTAGATGTAATAACTACAGCAATGGAAGGGGAAGTGACATCAAGTCCCATTTATTTTTCCTCTCCTTTTCTTCCTCTTTGATATACTCCCAAGTCCTGTCACCAAAAACTCCATTTTGAACTGGCTAAGAAGTAAAAAGCATTAATAAAGTGGTCACAAAGGGATCTCAACAATGGGCTGAGGAAGTGGGAGAGAGAGAAAGCAAGTGAAATTCTAAACACACACAACAAAGCCAGCAAGAGAAGTTACTGTGATCATTGGGATAACCAAGTTACCATATGTACATTAGAGACTGTCTGCATATACACATGTAGATATTGGTCACTTTTTGGGGGGAAATCTATATATCTCAAAGTATCTTACACACAGATGTCAAAATCATACAAGATTATTTAAAAGAAGCAACAGATTCCTTAAAAGAAAATGTTTTTTGATGACTTTCTGATCATTAATCTCAAACAAGATATAAGATTGGCTCACCAAAGTTATTTTGCAACCATCATATAACATTTCCACTAGAAAGTCTAAATAGAAAAGGGATTCCTTATAAATGGTGGTCTTTCAGATGCTCTTTTTTGTGCATGATATTGTGCTATTTGCATTATGCTAATTGTAAGCCCTAGAGGTTACTAAATGAAATCTATAATCATTTATAAATGTTTAACTTTGTTATCTATCCAGAAAAACAAGTAGATAGGTCATAGCCTACCATTCAGGCTATGATATGTAGTTGGATGACCAATGGAAAGAGCCTGTAAATATATCCGTCAGAAGATGAACAATGAGATGGGCTTAGGATTGAGCAAGAGGAGCATTGAAGACTAAATCATTTTGAGGGCATAGGGCACTGCTTTTAGTGAATCCAACCTTCACTCTTTTATATGTGAATTTTTCTAGTGATGCTAAATGACTATGAATTATGAGATACTAGAGGCTCTGAGGAATTAAACTTGAAGGTAATCCAAAGAACAGTGGAGGCATGTATAGGCTGCAACTTAAAATCAATAAGGAATTGTGCCATAGAAGCAATTTAGTAATTACCACCTGACTACAGTATCTCAGTCTATCACAGACCTATCTGTAGTCTAGTTATCTGTAACACAAGTTTAACAGTAAAGGCTCATATTTATATAATGCTGTAAGGCTTGCAAAACATGTATGTTATTTTATTTGATTCTCATTACAACCTTTTGAAATAGGTGCTATTATTTTTTCCGTTTTACAGATAAGGCAACTGAGGTTCAGAAAGTTTAACTGATTTACCTTAGAAGAAAATGTGTTTATATTTGAAGATGATAGTTGTTAAGGATAAAGATTAAAATATTCTTCATTGAATAGGAAGGTAGACACAAGTAGAGACAAAGATAAAAATTTTCCGGGTTAGTTTACACAAGAAAAGCTTATCTTGGCTTAGTTCAGATAAACAAGCATTCTTCTAAGACTGTTGTATCAATACTTCTATCCTGAAAGTTAGTGATATTTTCAGTTCTTAAAGAGCCATTGTCTTTAAAACTGAGTGGACTTTTCATTTAAATTAGGGGTACTTACCCTATAATCCACAAATCTCTGTGGATGAGATTTCAGAGAGTTCATGAATTTGGAATAGAAAAAAAATAATCTTTTTTCACTAGCCTTTGACTGAAATTTATCTTCAATTTCCTTCAATTATTTAACTAAATTATTCTGAGAAGGGGTTCGTAGGTTTCACCAGACTGCCAAAGGGATCTAAGACACAAAAAAGGTTAAGAGCTTTTTATTTAAATGGACTTAAATTGTTTATTCCTAAAAATATGAAAGAAATGAGACTGAGAATAAATTTTCTAAGTAACTCAGCCAAAAACCACTTTTATATTATATATTATATATTATATATAAGTGGAAATTAATGGGGATATTTTTGCCTGAATTATCTTTATAAACATTTCAAGTTTCCTATTTATTTTAGAGTTATTCCATATATAACTTTCCCCCAGCTTAGTTTTTCTCTATATTTGCTAAGAGACTTTAAGTAAGTATATTCCTGTGTCAATATCCTTAATTTATAAAATCAGAGCATTGGATTACAAGATTTAAAGAAATCCCAGAGGTCATCTAGTCCAACTCTTAGCTAAGGCATGAATGTTATCCATAATGTTTCTGATGGTAGTGATCCAGAGTCAACCTAAGGACCTCTACAGATGGTAGAGGTCTGGGATAACCCATTTTAGTTTGGAACCATTCCAACCATTCATTAGGAAGTTGTGTTTTTTTTTAAAATTATACTATAATATTACAGTGAATCTATGATAACATCAGTATGGGCAATCCATCCAATGCAAATCTCAACTCATCTACGGCTGTCCAGCCTTCACTACTCTTGTCCATGGCCTCCCATAAATCTGCCACAGGAAATCCATCTGACATACTGAAGGTCTTTTTTACATTCTCTTGACCTTACATGGACCCAACGTAGCATATGAACTATGCCTTGATTATCCTTCACTAATTTCTACATGACCAACCCATCTGCTTTTGTCTGATCATACATTCCTCAGATGATTTCCTTGTCACCATCACTGAATTGTGGTAGTGGGAAGCAACAGCTGTGGACCTAAAGGACTTTACCAGCCTTTCTCCCACTTTAAGTCTGTGTACAAACAGCAGATAAAAGCAGACAGAAGCAGTTCCCCTGGGTTGGTGTTACAGGCTGATTCACCACACAGCATTTATAGATTAACTTGGAAGGAGGATGAGTACAGTGATACATCTTTGTGATGATACATGTTGTTCCAGAGATCTGGTATCGCTGGGCAGATTTCCATGGGTGAATCTGTGTATGTCTATGGTATCAGGGAAAGTTTTGCAAACCAGGCCATGCTGCTCAAGGTCATGAATATGAAGGGCACCCAATGGTTTAGGTGCTGATGAATTTATGTCATGGGGTAAGCAAGAGAGATATTCTTGGTGTTCTGGGGGACTTAACAATACCTTCTTAGCCTTTCCCTGCTGTCTCAGGAATGCTTATGTCAGAGATGATAGGACATTGATATGTCATCCATTCCCTTGTATTATCTCACCCAATTTCTACCACCAGAGAAAGAAACTCCCTAGTTCTCCCCAGTTCGCCTCTCTCTCTCTTTCTCTCTCCCATTCTCTTCCACATTGGCACTATTTCTACCACGCCCTACAAAGGGAAAGACTAATTTTTGACCAAAGAAAAATCAGCGGGTGGAAGAGGCTAAAATAGATTTATGAAAGGGTTAATTACATTTTATTCTACAGAATTCATTTTATCCTTAACAGAGAACAGAATCTACTTTACTTACTGATTTAACCCAAATTCTTTTCAAAGTGTTTCCGTATTTGTTTTTTTAAATAATTATAGTTAGCATATATATTACTTTAATAATAATAACTACCATTTATGTAGCACTTCAAGGTTTGAAAGATGCTTTACAATTATTATCTCATTTAATCTTCATGACACTCTGAAAGGAAGGTACTATTATCCCCATTTTACAGAAGAAGACATCTGTAGACAGCAGTTAAGTAACTTGCCTAGGATCATACAGCTAGTAGTGACTGACACCAAATTTGAATCCAGGTTTCCTCACTATGGGTAAGCAGCACCATGTAGTGGCTTAGGAATCTGCCTAGAAATCATTCATTTCTTAGCTTTGTTATGAACTTTTTGTGGAAAATGCTATTTATACTTGGACTTTGTAAGAAGGAATAATTAAAGCTCATTGGATTGGCTCCAAAAATAAGAATATTTTCCTTATTCTCATTTTTGGAGATAGGACTTACAATGTAAAGATTAAAAACACAGCTGTTATATTTCAGAGGGTATGGTTTGACCAATGTTCCATCCAAACCCATGTTGTAAGGAGCTGTCATACCAGGATTCAATTATATCTCTGATGATACTAAATCACAGACAGTATTTTCACTCATAATTCAAACTGCAGCCTTCAGCTCTTGCTGGGCGTGTCTTTTTGCAGGAGAGCTTCGAAACCTCAGGAACAATGTTGCATATGGGAGCTGTGAGTGCTTGATGTGTTAGTATAATACAGGTGCTTCCTGTTGGTACTTTGAGTTCCCATGTGAGAGTCCAAAGGACCTCTGAGAACAAAACCTACTATGCTTAATTATATTTGACCAGGGTGCTCCAGAAGAAGTCATTGACCAAAAATAACATGTCTAAGTAATATTCAAGTTGTGATCCAAACCAGCAACAGCCCGGAAATTCAAAATTAAATCTGATCTCCACCCTTTCGTTGCCTTATTGTGCCCAAGCTTCACCAAGGTCAGAAATTAATTGGAGATGCTACAAAACATACTGTCTGCAATATTTCAGATCAGTGAGGTCAAGAGGAAAGCTTAGTTAACAGCTCATTAGAACAGCTTACAGAGAATCATTATTCTGAATATGAAAAATATACTTTCCTCTTGATGGATGTTTCAATGCCAAGTTGTACATTCAATGTAAGCAACATTAAGCGCCTATTATGCTAGACGCTGGATATACAAAAATAAAAATGTTACTGCCCCTGTCGTCAAGGAGTTTACATTCTACTAGGAAGTATACAATGCATGCAGAGGAAAAAGATATAAAAGAGGTTGAAGAAGTAGAAACCATAAGACTTGGCAATGGATTGGACACTTCAGGGAGAGTCGAAGAAAAGGGAATAGTCCAAATGACTCCAAGGTTTAGAGCCTAGATGATGAGGAGGACAGAGCTCTTCATTCCTCTCTGGGTGGCCCTCTTGATACTAGGGACTTTCTCTATAATGCCAGGTTTTCATCTCTTCCCTCTATCCCCATTTTTAGTTCCCTTTTATGTATTGTCTTTTCCTATTAGAATAGCAACTGGAGCAACTGTTTCTTTCTGTTTTATTTGTGTTGCCAGTATTTACAACAGAGTCTCACAAATAGTAAATGTTAATAAATGCTTGGTGACTTGACTGGGAGGACAGAGGTGTCATCCCTGGAAATAGGGAAGTTAGAAAGAGAAATTGGTTAGTGGCCAAAACAATCCTAAAATATAGATCAGAACAGTAAAGTTCCTTAAGAGCAAAGGCTGTCATAATTTTTTTTTTTTTGCCAAACGTGACAGCATAGATTAGATACCTGTGGTTTCAGGGAATAGATTTAATTGTCCAACTTCCATTAGCTTAGCCAGGATACATGTGACACTGACAACATGATTATACTTTAAAATTTTTCAAGGTACATAACTTTATGAGGTAAGTAGTAAAAATCTGATTAAGGCAATTATACGGATGAAGAAACTGATGTTCAGAAAGAATAAGTGTGACTTGCTTATGGTCACACAGATAGGAAATGTAAGGACTGAGACATAGGTTGTATAACTCTAAGACTGGTATTTTTTACACTATATACTTCCCTCTGAAATGATAGGATTGCAATAAGGAAAAAGACAAACCATACTTTTCTGCATTATTGAGTTCATTTTAGGGAAAAACCTAGCATCCAACCTCCACCTTATCCCCACCATAGGGCTCTAGGTCATTCCAGTTATAGTGTGTCTTACCTAGAAACTTCCATGACCACTCAATCAAGTTCCTCTCCTTAAATTAACATTCTGTAAAATATATGAGATAACTAAGTCAATAAACATTTATTTTTTAATATTTTAATTTAAAATTCTTTATTTTCAACTTTCAAAATTCTGAATTGCAAATGTGTTCTGTCCCTCTCACCCCTCCCTCACCACTGAGAAGGCAAGTAATATGTTATCAATTGTACTTGTGAAATCATGAACTTGGAGGCACATAGAGCTTTGGGAGAGATGTGGTCACTGCTCTCCTGGTCTATGCCTGGTCTTTAACCAGGAGGGGCCCTTGGTCCCCTGCAGCCACAAGTACTAGTGTTCTTCTTTGCCTTGGAACAGTGATCAGGGCCCCTGCTCCTTTGTGACCAGGTGCCAGCTCTTCTCTGCCTTGGAACTGTGACCAAGAACTACACATGGTTAATAAGAGTTGCTAATCAGCTCCAGCAACACCTAGTGCCAGCAAAAGGTCCCTTGTCATCTCTTTCTGCACAGTTTTCTGACCCACTTATCATCTCTGGGCTGAGAGCTCCCTAAGATGCTGCTTCTGCTTCTGTTCCCACGGAGGCATGTGTGAACTCCAGACAGGCCTCCACCCCACTACCACAGATTTCTCCTGACAACCTTCTAAGTATTCTTTTAAGTCAGCCTCACACAGACCTTTTGTTGGTTCTGCCACTCCAAAATTTGATTTGAAGAATTATTTTTAAGTTGTTTGGAGGAGAACACTGGGAGAGTTGGCCTTGGTGGCTGTCTGTAATCTGCCATGTTGGCTTCACAGTGTCTCAACAAGCAATTATTAAGCCCTTACTATGTGCCAGGTACTGGTCTAAGCACTGGAAATACACATACAAGCAGAAATCAAGACAGTCCCTGAACTCGGAGTGGATAGTGTATGGGACTTGTCAGGAAGACCTGAGTTTGAATCTTGCCGTAGACATTTATTAGCTCAGTTTGCTTGTTGCTAAAAGTTCATACTTTCCAGTCTTCTTGTGAAGCTCAAATAAAATAATATGTATGAAATGTCGTGTAAACCATTAAAATAACATATAAATGTTACTTATTACTAAGCGGTCTGTGTATGTACAGGTCCTCTCAGATAGCTGGCATGACATTGCTGATTCAGCTAAAATTCAGTTCCCTGAAGTAACAATGACCTAACTTGGTGTTACTGTGACTAGGTATGTGTGTGTGTGTGTGTGTGTGTGTGTGTGTGTGTGTGTGTGCGTGTGTGTATGTGTGTTTTAATTCAGAGGTCAATAGAAGGAAGGAAGACTATAAGTGTAAAGTGAAACTGAAGATGCCCCCTGAAAGCCCCATTTCCTGATTACCTGGGCCATCCTTTCTGACACGAGTATTTTTAGGAAAGAGCCAGTGTGCATAGTCTTAGCTTTAAATAAGGTTCAGGACTTCCAAACTATCTATTGTGCTTCTAAACTTCTAGAAAGATCATTTAGAAATATCATGGACAAGTTGTCATATTGTACCCTTCGATGTTTTGCTTCATTGTTCCTTTGATCGTATCCAAAAGGTGAAAGATTCTAGAACTGTAAAGAGTTCCTTGATCATATATACAAGTATAGTGTTTTTTGTCTTCATCCTATATCAGCCTTGTGTGGTATGATTGTATTCTGCTTCCAGAACTGTTTAAAATTCTATTCAGATCACACCCACTATCTTTCTTAACTCTTCATTAGCTGACATCTGATATATATTTGTTCTACTAAGTCAAACCTTGTTAGTTTCTTTACATTGTGAAAACTGTTTATCTTTTCTCAGCAAGGTTAAGGAAAAGGCTAAGAAGGAAGCAGCTGTGTAAGCTCAGATAAAATCACAAATTTGCACTTTTCACAGATTTTTTTTAAAAAAAGTTCTATAGTTCCATCTGGAGACGAAGAATAATTAGTACTCTGGACTCCAAATTTTCAAATCGAGGAAGGAAAAAGAAAATAGTGATAAATATATCTAGAGAGGCAACAATGTAGTACAATTATTAACTACTGCCCTGGACTTTCTTATTTCTTTGTTTGCCATTTACAAGAGGTCAAGAGATGAGTATCATATATATACATTTTACTGGACCTGGGATTTCATTGGTGTGGAGAACTTCCACTGAGGAAACTCCCTCTATTAATGCAGATCCTTATACTTGAATTATAGAGAGTTTCCTAGAACTCTGAGAGGTTAAGTACTTTTTCTGAGTAAACACAGGCAATATATGTCAGAGTCAGTATTGAACTCAAGTCTTCTATTACACCATGCTGCTTTTTGTATTTGTCACATAAATGTGGAGTAGTAACCTACACTACCAACCAGAAGAGGGTTCTGGAAAGACTAAACCTCAAAAGAAAGATTAAATCTTAACATATTATTGATGTGGAAGTTGTTATTGTTGAATGAATGCAAAAATTTTAAAATATGTTGGAAACATCCATCTTTACAAATTTCATGATTGTAAAATATGTCAACATCCAAACATAGATATTCAGCCTGAGACAGAATATACCACCAGGAGGCCATCATATATTTGGAAGGTTTTACCCTATGTACCAGGGCACCTAGGTGGCACAATGGATAGAATGTTGGGCCCAGAGGCAGGAAGATCTAGGTTCAAATCTAGCCTCAGACACTAGTTATTTGACCCTGCACAAGTCACTTAATCCTGTTTGCTTCAGTTTCCTCAGCTGTAAAATGAGCTGGAGAAAGATATGGTAGATGAGTACAGTATCTGCCAAGAAAACCCAAAAAGGGTCACAAAAAGTTGGACATGACTGAAAATGACTGAACGACAGCCTTGCGTACAAATAAAAGGCTAATTTTGTAGATCATGAGATAAAAAATCTGTATCTGGATGGCTTATTTTACAGTTGAGGAAAGTAAAGTTCCAAAAGTTTAAATGACTTGCCAAAGAACACGTAGCCAATGAGCATTAGATACAGCATTTGAGCTCACATTCTTTAAATCTAGAGTGAATTCTTGTTTCCGTTATCACCCTGTCTCAAAAAATCAAGTTAAAATCCTCAAATACCTTATTAAATAATGGTCTTTACCCAGAATTCATAAAATGTTTAAAAATATTTTGAAAACCATATTAGCATACAATTGGTTTCCTTTGCAATTCCAAGTATTTTGTGTTATACATTTTAAAACATTATTCTTAGGAGTCCATAGGTGTTGCTAGACACCCAAATGGCTTCATGCCATACTCAAAAGTTTAAAACCCTTATTATAAAACCTAAATCATATTACCTCTTTTTTTTTTCTGGTACTACTTAGAACACCATTAAAATCTGCAGCTTTCCTAGACATTCTGGGGTTCCACTTTGCAAACAAACAAAACTATGTTTATGCCAGTGTCTCATCTGAGATTTACCTTCCATTTTACATGTATATATTTGACTTCCATGGGTATTGTCTTCACCATGTTCTCAAGACATTTTTTGAGGAACACTCAGAGGTCTGGTCTGTTGCTAAGCACATGGATTCAGTATTCAGTAACTCCAGCTCTTTTGGCCTTTCAGTTCTCAGACTTTCCTTATTAAAATTAGATCAGTTGTCTGCCATGCTTCCAAACCCAAGACAAATACATGGCATCTACTCTATGGAAATTGACAGAGCCCTCCCCATTTTACTCAAAGAGTTATACAAGTACAATTCTGTATCCCCATTTTGAGGCACAAAGAAAGAGTCAGGGCCCATCCTGAACGTGACCTGCTGCACAAAATAGCTTTTGTTAAGAACCTTAACAGCCCTGCTGATTTCCTCAAATCAGCCATTGACAGAATTTCTTTTCCCACATGCATAATTTACAAGTCATCTAATTAATTTTTGATAAGTTAAACAATTGTCAAAATTAGTTCCTGGCCTTTAGAAAGAAAAAAAAATTAAATTTTTTTCCAAGTCCATCTGAAATATTTTCTTCTTCCCACCAGATGCTGGACAAAGTACCCCTACTTGAGTTCTGGTTTTGACCTTACATTGAACAGAGAGGCCTTACCATTAAGAGCCTATTGTAAAGGCAACTATCTGACCAGACAAAAGCAGTCACATTATGTGCACAGTTCTTAGTGGAAGACTGCTTAAGGGAAAATTCTATACCACATGATAAATCATTGACCTTTCTCCTCTGTTACAGAAAGAACAGCACTCCTTTTCCAAGGCCATTTATAGGGCACTTGACAAGGGCTGATAGTTTTAGGTTGTTCACACATTGTAGCTGTTATTATATAAAAAATGGCAGTCACAGGGAGAATGGCAATGGTTCTGAAGGGGAAAGAAAGAAAAAGCAAATCACAGTATATCTTCTTCCGCCAATATGTGATCCATACCTCCCAAATCATGCATAAACTACCCACTGCTCACTCTGGACTGGTTAGGAGAGGTAAGCAATTAATTGTGAACTGTAATAGATGATAACTTTCAGTTCCATACGCTGGCTCTCTATTTCTATCTGTTAAATACCTCTTCTCTAACACCCTGAATTAAATACTTTTATTTATATGGTACTGCCTGAGTTCAGTTGTTGACCAAAAATTGAAAAACTAATAAATTTAGACATGATACTTTCCTTTTGTTCAGTTTCTCTCAACCACTTTTCAGGAGAAACAGAAAATTTAAAATAAATGATAGCCTTATTACCGAGAAAGGCCCTGGTGTAATGGACTTTAGAGAGAATTTATTCCATCTCTTTGTCTAATAGAAGATAGTTAAGTTGTACAGTGAACAAGAAGCTAATCCTGGAGTCAGCAAGACGTGAACTCAAACTCAGCCTCAGATACCTACTTGCTCTGTGAGTGTGAACCTGGGCAAATCACTAAACCTCTGCCTGAATTAGTTTCCTCATAAAAAAAAAATGGGCTAGAGGCAGCTAGGTGGCACAGTGAATACAGAACCGGCCCTGGAGTCAGGAGGACCTGAGTTCAAATCCAACCTCAGACACTTGACACACTTACTATCTGTGTGACCTTGGGCAAGTCACTTAACCCCAATTGCCTTGCCTTCCCCCCTCCAAAAAAAGGCCAAAAAAAATTGGGCTAATAATTGTATGTGCTTCCCAAAGCTGTTGTAAGCCTCAAATGAAGCTCTTAAAACACTATATAAATGCTAGTTATTATTATTATTATTATTTAGAAATTCCCTACAACATACCTTGAAAAGTAATCATCCAACCTTGAACATATTTGGTGATGGAGAATATTACTTTGCAAGGCAACTTATTTCATTTTGGGATGTGTCTATAATAATAATATTAGGGCAGCTAGGTGGTGCAGTGAATAAAAAGCACTGGCCCTGGAGTCAGGAGGACCTGAGTTCAAATCCAGCCCCGGATACTTAACACAAAACCTAGCCGTGTGACCTTGGGCAAGTCACTTAACCCCAATTGCCCTCCAAAAAAAGCAAAAAATAAAAAAATATAATAATATTATTATTAATACTAACAACAACATTAATGATAATTAATATTAATATAACACTTTAATGTCTACCAGAAGCTTTGCATATATTACCCCATTTAAGCCTCACAACAATCCTAGGAGGTAGGTCCTATGTATATCATACATACATACATACATACATACATACGTACATTCATACATACTTATGTGTGGATGTAAGGTGGGGTACAGGGAAATTAAATTACTTGCTATGGCACCTAAGGTGATATATTCATAACAAAACCAAGATATAAAGCCAGGTCTTTCTGATTCTAGGTCTAGAATTCTATCCACTAAGTGATACTGAATCAAAATTTGCCTCCTTGAATTAATACAAATAAGACCAATAGTCATTCCACAATGTATAAACAGTCAAAGGATAGAAATAAACAGTTCTCAAAAGAACTACTGGAAACTATTTACAACCACATGAAAGATTGCTCCAGGTCATTAATAATAAGAAAAATTAAAACATATGTAAGTCGTTAACAGTGCATTAACAAAGATGCCAAAATATAGATGTAGTCTATATTGGAAGGACTGAAGTAAGTTAATACACTAATAAATTGTTGCTGAAAATATATATTGGTTCAATCATTCTGTACAGCAACTTGGAAACGTGCTGAGGAGTTAATGAAAATGTTCATACCCTTTTGACCCAGAGATGCTCCAGTAAGAACATATCCCATGGTGGTTAAAGACAGAAACTGGGGAATGTCTAGACCAATTGTGTCCTATGAGTGTAATGCCATATCAGTGTGCCAAAAGAAATTATTATTATGATGTCAGGAAACAATTATATAATGTAGAATGCAGGAAAGAGAACCAGGAAAAAAAAAAACTTTAATGACAGATATAAAGAACAGAGCAATAAGAATAGCAGCAAATTTAAGTATAATTGCAATGACGAACCTGCCTACAAGCAGACACTCATTAATCTGTTAAGGTGGGGTCATTCTCGTGGAAGTCAATAGGGAATTGCTTTCAGCTGACCTGAAGAACTGGCAAATGTTCATAACTCAGAGCATCTTCTGGGGGTTCTGGGGCATGAGCATCTCATCCAAGAGAGGGTATGATTTCTTCACTAACACCATGAAGTAAGGGAGGAGCATCTTAGGGTCTCTTCTTTCTCCCCTCCATGTAATCCCCAATAAATAGGCCTAGATTTTTGTATGATACTATCTTAGCAAATTGTGTCATCTGAATGTGTGTCACACCTGCTTCCCCTATCACATAACAACCAAGCTTTGCCTAGGGGGGAAAAGAGAAGAAAATGGCCTTCATACCTATCATTGAAACATCTGAGAGCTGTTGGTGTGGAATACTGTATATATTATCAGATGATGATGAATTAGTGTCTTGCTAACTTTATTTCTTTTGTTCTTTCTTTAAAAAAAAAATCAAAAGGGAATAGTTTAGAAGAGAAAATTAAAAACCTTACCCAAGTAAAGGACTCTGAAAATTAGACTAACTAGATCAAAATTAATAACTCCATGAGACAGCAGGAAATATTAAACCAAATCAAAAGAATGAAAAAATAGAAGTAAAATGTACAACATCTAATATATGAAACAACTCTCCTGGGAAACAGGTTAAGGAGAGATAATTTAAGGATGACTGGACTCTCTGAAAACCACAATTTTAAAAACAAACTTGCATTACCAAAAAACAAACCTCAAAACTTGGACTCTATGTTTCAAGAAATAACCAATGAGAACTTAGCTGATTTCTTAGAATCAAGGGGCAAAATGAAGATAGAAAGTTCTAACCACCAAAAAAAAAAAAGAAAGAGAAGGGGAAAAGGGAAGAGAGGAGGGAAGGAAGGAAGGAAAGGAGGAGAAAAAAGAACAAAGAAAGGGGAGAGGAGAGGAAAGGAGAGGAGAAGAGAGGAGAGGAGAGAAGAGGGAAGGGGAGGAAAAATAAGGAAGGAAGGAGGGAGGCAAAGAAGGGAGGAAGGAAGGAAAGAAAAAATGAGAGTACAAGTAATCTAGAACTTCCACATCAAAGAAAAAATATTTTTAAGCATCAAGAAAGAAGCACTTTAGGTAATAAGGAACCCCAAGTCACACAAGAACTGCAAAACTCCACTAGTAACGAGGAAGGATGTTGAAATACAACATTCCAAAAGAAAATAATATAGGTCCACAACCAAAAATAACTTATCCTATGAAGTTATGTATAAGCCTGCAGGGAGGAAAACTGTACCTTTACTATAGTAGGCAACTTTAAACATTCCTGATGCAAAGACCAAAACTGAGTAGGAACTTTGAAATACAAAACCAAGAGAAACCTAGAAAGGTATACTTATTTGATCAGTTGGATGCGGCTTTATGATGAATCAGTACTAATATTCTAATTGAGGGAGAAGAAACAAATTTCCTTTAGATCTAAATGTCTGCAAAGAGTATTCAGGAAGTTAAATTTAAATTAAAAAAAAAGAGAGAGAGAGAGTACCTAGAGGCTGAATTGGTTCTGTTCTGAAGCTTTAGAGAGGTAAAAGAAGAGGGAACCGAAAAGGAATAATAAACTGATATAGAAAGAAGGAATAAGGGGTAGAACAGGCTATTTCTAATAATTGGTTTGTAAAGGAAGAAAGGCATACAAATATGGAAGAAGAAGTGGAGAGAGTCCATTGAACTTATTTGAAACAGAAAAAGAGAGCTGAATACACACAGAAAACCATTTTGGTGACTGTGTGAAGGATGGATTAGAGGGAGGAGAAAATTGATGCAGGAAGAGCAACTAGAAGACAATTATAATAGTTCAAGTGAGAGAGGTGGTAGAATAGTGTGCTGAATGAGGCATACATTTGCAGCCATGACCAATGTATTCATTTTATTTACTTAACTGTACTCATTACAAAGAAAAGTTTTCCATGTGTTGGCTTGAGAGTATTACAAAGAATGACAATTTTTTTTAAAGCATCAATAAAACATAAAAGTTTTCTTCCCTCCACCCAAAAGAAAATCTGTCTCCTAAGAACTTACACTAATTTGGATATATTTTACCCACTCTGTAATTCACTACCCCCAGCAGGTGGAAGCAGGCATTGCCTTGTTGGTTGCACCAGCTGTCTTCTCATCAAACCTCCTAAAGTTCTACATTGCTCCCTGCAGGTGCTATAAACCATTGTCCTCCATCACAAGTTTTCTTTTTTTTAACAGTTTACTAAAGGGACCACTGCCTTTCTGTTTGGCAAAACCAATTCCACTGAGAAGGACAAAGCATTCTGTCATTGGACATCATGAATTCCTCTCACTTGACCAATCTTCCTTTGCCATCACTCCTGATAACAACCCTCTTCACAAAAGCTTGACTGGGAAGTAGGCCACTGCTACTTTCCAACTTCAACACTGTCCCAACTACCAAATCCAGATTCAAACATGGTGACCATACATTTTGATTTCAAAGTACCATAGCTATAGGATTGGAAGAAATCTTAGAGATCATCTAACCCTATTCTCTCATTGTATAGATGAGATGCTCAAGGTCATACAAGTAGGAAGGAGAATAGTCAGGATTTGAACTCAAACCCTTTCTCCCTTGGATATCTGAGAGGCTATTCAAATCACCCAGGGCTGTCAACAACCCCTGTTTCTTATTCAATTGTAGATAAGGCTGAATGAGTTACTGTGTGGGGATGAAAAACGGATCTCTGCTCCTGCTTAGTCATCTGAAAAGCACATTCTCAGGATACATTATTCTTTTTGATAAAGGTGAAAAAGGGGAAAAATCTTAGCAATGGCTATGGTTAATAATGAGCCCACATGGATAGAGGCTAAACAGGTTAATTTTTTAAATCTCCATTTCATATACCTGGAAAAGTAATTTTATTACTTTCCTGATGCCACATAAAGTGCCATTTAGAGCTGACTAAATGGCATTTCACGTTACATTAGGAAAGTCATAAAATTTGGAGACAAATTGGGCAGTTAGGAGGTTCAGTGTATAGAATGCTGGGGTTAGAGTCAGTAAGATTCATCTTCTTGAGTTCAAATCCAGCCTCAGACCTGTGTGACCCAGAGCAAGTCACTTAACCCTGTTTGCCTCAGTTTCTCATCTGTAAAATGAGCTGAAGAAGGAAATGGCAAACCAGCCTAGTATTTCTGCTGAGAAAACTTCAAATGGAGTGACAAAGAATTGGATATGACTGAAAAATGATAGAAGAACAACAACAAAAGAATGACTCCTTTAAACCATGTCCCAATGCCCTGGCTTGGTATGTCATTCTTTTGGGGGTTATAGCTGAGCAATTTTATTCCATATAACATAAAACAACCAATAGAACAGAACAAAAAGTGTTCCTTCCAGTTTTTGTGCAGAAATTACTCTAGTCAATGATCATCTTTGCTAGAGAAAGCCAGGAGAAATATTTATTAAGGTATTGGATTTCATTCCAACACAAAGTTCAAATACATAGATTATTTTCATTTCAAAATGACTTGCTCGTATTTGAAGTATTGCCTTTGTTCCGGTCTTAGTCCAAATAGTTTATATATTTAAAATAAGTGATCCTGGAGATATCTAAACTGCTTTTTTTTTAAAAAAAGTGACCCAGGCATTCTTCACTGGCAAAACCACAGCTTCAGATGGAAGAACGCCGAAGTATAAGCCAACTATATTATATGGCTTGGCCCTGAATTACAAATATAGATATCTTCTTTCTGATTCCTCACAAAGATAATGACAATAGAGATGTCTCAAACAATTGAATCACTGAATTCTTTTTTAAACTAAAGCACATCTAGGAAGAAAACAAACATTTGTTAAGTATTTACTTTGTGCCAGGCACTGTACTAACACTTTACAAATATTATTTCACTTTTATCTTCACAACAACCCTATGAGGGAGGTGATATTATGATCCAGATTTCACAGTTGAGGAAACAGAAGCAGACAAAGGTTAAATGAATTGCCCAGGGTCACACAGCCAGTAAATGCCTGAAGCCATGTCTGAGATCAGTTCTTTCTGACTCCAGACCCAGCACACTAGCCATTTTGTCACCTAGTTACTCTTACGTATACTTATTTTAGTCATACTTAATTGCAAGCATATCCTATCCCTTCTTCTCATTTCTCCTTAATTTCATTGCATTTATTATGAAGGCAGAAGCCATCATTTGTATTCCCAACTTGTAGGATAGGACCTTGCATATTTTTGAATCAATGATTCCAATGATTTTAAACAAATGATTATTGAATTGAATATGGGAACTTAATTCAAGGAATCTGTGTTTATAATGCTATGGAAACTCCTAATGATGCAGGGAAAGTATATGGAGTAAACATTTCTATGGCACCTACTGTATGCTATGCTAAGTGTTTTCTAGTAAGTGCTAACCAAGGATAATTTGACCCTGGAAATAACCCTGTGAGGTTATTTATCTGTTTTACAGTTAGAGGAAACTGAGACAGACAGAGGTTAAGTACCTTGCCCAGGATCATATAATAGGAGTCTGAGGTCAGATGTGAATTTAGTTCTTCTTGACTGTTGACCCAGTGTTCTATCCACTGTGCCACCAGTTGCCTTAATTTAACTACAGATAGTTATTCATCTATGCTGCCCATCCCTTTATTCACGGCCACAAGTATTCCCTTTGTGTGCTCCACCCACCATCCAACATAGACCTGTCCACTTTTGCCATTGATGTGTGCTTATCTGTGAGAGAGTGAGTGCTCAGCTATATGAGGAAACATCCTTCTGCTAATTTTCTCCCATAATATTCCACTAAATATCTTTGATTTGAAGTGATTAGGACCTCTGTCTAACTAGGAAAAGTAAATACATAGGGGTCTGGGAGTCTTGGTTTTGAGTGGATGAAGAAGATTCAGAAAATACCTTGAAACCTGGCATAAGATTTCTAAGTGGCTCACACGTGAGATAGGAGTCCAAAAGCATAGGTGGGCCCTGGTTAAAATAGAAGCTAGTGGGTCCCTTCTTTGTCTTTGATGGGCATCTTCCATGATCCATCCTGTTAAGTTGTAAATGGACCTCTACTAAGAATAGATTTCTAGTTGTACATTCTACAGTTACTAGAATGCTTATGGAGATGGAAAACCTGCTCAGAATTTTCTTCATCAAAACCCTTTGTTATAGGGGGAGGGGAGCTAGGTGGTGCAATGAACAGAGCACTGACCCTGGAGTCGGGAGGACCTGAGTTCAAATCCAGCCTCAGATACTTAATACCAAAAACTAGCCATGTGACCTTGGGCACATCACTTAACCCCAACTGCCCTACCTCTAAAAAGCAAAAAAAAAAAAAAACAACCCCAACCCCCCCTCAAAACAAAAACCTTTGTTATTAGTTAATAGAGCAATTAAATGTCTTCTTTTTAAAACAAACAATCCCAATTTAGTTAGCTTTCATTCAAAGGACCATTGCCCCTCCTGGTCCTTTACTCATTTTTGTCCATCTTGTCTGAACAAACTTTTTTTTCTCCACCTCTTTCAATGCATAGTTGTCTGAACCTGGTGAGAACATTGCCAGAATAGACATGTGACAGTTATTCTGTAAGCCAGGGACAGGTAGACAAGGAGACATCAATAAATGTAGCCAAGAGTCCAAGGCCCTCACACACTTTGCACACTCTTATAATTTGTCTTCTGGCTCTGCCTTCTAATACTGCCTGTGAACTTGAACTATGACACTTGCTGTAGATTTTTTTAATGCCATGATACTGATATCAACTAAAATGAGTATGAGTCTAATTTCCTCTGTCCTTGATCTTATCCTAGCAACCTCTGTTGCATCTTGCTTCCTGTTTGCTACTCTCCACATCCCTCATAGACTGATTTGTGTTTCTGGCCTCAGCCTAATAATCTGAACCTGACCCCTGACTATTCCCTTTCCTTGGTGGTGTGGTTAGGCATTCTTGGTGTTGGACTATATCCCAGCTCTTATTAACTATTCCATAGCTGCTCATCAGGGCCCATGTTTCTTCTCTCAGTGTAGCCACCAGAACTGAATGGAGTATACTCTTTAAGACCTGCTGCAGAGATAGTAGTAGAAGGCAACTTCCAGACTCTTTCATGTCACATGAAGTTTGATGCATCCCAGTATCCAGTTGGGAGTTTTTCATAAGAGGCTGAATTTTTTAACTTTGTTTCTAAGCCTTTTTCTGCTATGTTTGGACCAAACCAGTCTTTTTTCCAATGTGTTTTTTAAGTTATTGACTTTGCATTGCTGAATGTACCAGTTTTTACTAGTTCCTACTGAATTTCATCCCGTTTAGTTAAGCCACTGACCAACTCAATCAAGGTCAGACTAAATTTTATTTTTGTCTTCTAGAGAATTTTCTCTCTCACTTAGTTTAGTATCTTCTGCAAATTTGATGAGCAGCTTCTCAATTATGTTCTTTATTAGCTTTATTCATAGAAATCACTATGAGATAGATGAGTATGACTTTCCACATTTTGATGATGAGCAATTATGTTAAATATTTCATATATTTGAAAATGAGGGTGAGGGAATCATCAAAAATCAAGCACCTTTTTGACCATAAAATTCTCCCCTAAGAAGGACCTTCCTTATTGTAAGAGATACGCAAAATTAAGTTAAACAAAGTACAATTAAATAGTTATGATTAAGGAAAAATATGAAAAATAATTCTTCCAGTTCCTCCCTGTGTTACCTTGGGGAAAGTTATTTTTTTCTTTGGGGCTCTGTTTCCTCATCTGTAAAATGGGGTAGAGAGTTTGAAGAGACAATAGTTAATATCCCTTACAGCTTTAAATCTACAATTGATGATTCTATGATATTACTTAAAGGATATGGTTTTTTTCTCTGATTTTTGATTTCCATGATATAGGGTGCTCCTAGTGATGAAATCTTCTACCAATGCATATGAGCAATTGTCCTGTAACTTACAGGATGGGCAGTCTTAGAGACGTTCCTGAGAGTTTGCTGAGGGGTTAATGGCTTGCCCAGGGTTCTAGAGTCAGTAAGTGTTAGAGATAGGACTTGAATTCATGTATTTTTGACTCCAAAGCTGGCTCTCTATCCACTATACCATGATACTTCTCCTAAAGGATCTCTTTGACATAATGAGATGTTTTCTTTGAATCCTATGGATTATATATATGAAGGAATGATAGAATTAAATTTATGTGAAACTTTGAGGGTCTTAATTCTTTCCAACTAATACATTCATCATAAAATGCGTATTTTTTTATTCAAGTGACATAGCATTCCAAATGCTGAAATAAGCTTTTAAAACATTACTTTAGCTCCCACATTTAAAGAGAAATTGGATGAAATGTTATAGCTGTGAGTGTTCTGTGTAAATCCCACTTGAAAATTCACATAACAAGAGCAGCAAGTATCTCCATTCCTTTCAGAATGATTGTCATCCCTTTGATAAGAAAACAAGAAGCCAAACTGCATGCTGGGATTTTGTGTCTTGAAAACAGTCCATGTTTTCATCCAAAGAGTCATCTGAAAAGAAGCGTCGACAGCTGCAGACCCTGTTCTGTGACTCAGAAGAGCCTTCAACAGAATAAGTTATGAGGCTGCAGTCTGCACTCCATGGGGTAATGGCTGATCTTTGACCCTTCCTGACAGCCAGGGCTCTTGTCATCCTGCTGTCCAACAAGTCAAATTAGGCTATAATTACTCTGCAGACAACAGTATGCAATTAAATAACCCAGTCTCAGAATCTGGCAGGAGGGAAAGGGTGGGAGAATATAAGGAGGAGTCAAAGAGTCACAAGACAAACCTCTTTTTGATCGTTTTCACTAAGGGATGGTTGTGATGTTAGCTCCCTGAAAAGTAGAAAGTGTCATACCATACTGACCCAAGAAAAGTTGAATGCCTAGCAACTATCCTCCCATTCAAAGCACCATGAAGACATTACTAAATGCAAACTTCAGTGGGCTTAATAAATTCAAAGCACATCGAACTAACCCAGTTAGTAAAATAAAAGCTTACTGTGGTGTTCCACAAATTCCTTGTCAGTACCCCATGAGCCCTTTACAAGGCATTATTGATCTAACTCCTCTTCCCCCAAACAAAGGGGATCTATACAGACTCTAATTTTTTCTTTATGTTTTGCCACCCTTCCTTCATTTTCTGGCTTTAATGAGAGAAAATTCTTGACAAGGTATATTTACTATTATTATCATCATGTGTCACCTTTTCAGGACAAGTCAAAATTGTTTCGTGTGTTTTTATTTGTGATATTTCTGCGATCTAACTATTGGCTTAAGTGATAGACATTAATTTGGAGGGTAGGGACAAGATGTGTGGTTTCATTGGTGTGGGGAGACTCTCATTATGGTGACTTCCATCAACCTATGATGGACAGAAACTTCTCTGTGATGTGGTTGTCATGTTGTTATTTCTCAATCAGCAAAATTAAATTGTAGTCTTGGCAATTAAATGAAATAACATATGTAAAGCACTTTATAAGACTTAAAGTGTTACATAAATGTTTGTTATTACAGCAGTAGAACCAAGGAATGAGGGTACAGTAGGAAGAGAACTGGATTTGGAATTCTGTCTCTTCCAAATACTACCCTGTAACCTTGAGAAAGTCCTTTCACCTCTTTTGGCCTTTATTTCCTCAACCGTAAAATTAGAGGATTGGACTAGATGACCTAAAAAGCCCCTAACTGCTTTAAAGTTATGGTCCCTATGGTTGTACCTTCTGGTACAATAGACTACTAGAGCTAGTTTCTTTCTTAGGCACCTCAAAGAAAGGAAGGCACTTTACTGGAGAAACTGATGAAAACAAGAGGAAGGTAAGAGAGACAGCAAGGATATGTTCTGATTCCAGTCACAAGGATACTACTGGTGCTCCAGAGGGGCTAGATACATATATGACCTAATGATTTGAGGATGGGTTAGAGGTGAACGGGAGGACATTGTAGGATGTGGAAAGAATTCAGGGTGCAAGGGAGATTATTTTCAGTTCATGGCAGGAGGAAGAAGGCAATTGTTAACCTATCATTCATGTAAGGGATATTACTTTAGGTCACTCTTTACCGTTCATTATGGGCTGATAAGCCCAACAAAACAAGCTATTGTCCTTGTAAAAGAGCACATGGTACTTTATAGTGAGGGGCAAGGTCTCCTTCAGGTATATCTGAATGGTTTCCCACTTTTTATGTTACAGAAAGTTACAGACAAGCACCAATTAACCAAGAAGCCGAAAGTTTTCAGCCAGGAAGATTCCAGGATTGGAGTGGGTGGTACGAGGATTTGTTCTGGAGAAAAGAGAAAGAGACCAATCAATCAATAAAATGTATTAAGCACTGCACTAAGCTCTAGGGATCCAAAAGAAGACGAAAGATAGTCTCTGCCCTCGAGGATGCACAAGCTAATGGGGAAGGCAACAGGCAAACAAATATATACAAACTAGCTATATACAGGATAAATAGAAAACAGTTAAAAGGGAAGGCACTAGAATTAAGGGGTGTTGGGAAAAGCTTCTAGTAGAAGGTGGGATTTTAGTTGAGACTGAAAGGAAACCAGGGAGGTCAGTAGGTAGAACTGAGGAGCCTGAGTGTCTCAGGAATGAGGAACAGCCAAAGAAAATCAGAAGTGGGGTACTAGGTAGCTATAGGGGGACATGTTTCCAGCAGAGACAGTCATCTGCAAGAAAAGCTAGGCCCAGAAAACCAGAGTTTTTCTGCATTTACAGTTGAGAATCTAAAAACAAAAGCCAATTGCCAAAATCAGCTGGAAATGTCACTGGTATTTTGCTACCTGTGACTGAGTTAGCTATCATAGAAGGCCTCAATAGTAGCTTTATTGCATAATTTAGGAGCATAGAATCTTCACCTTGGAAGAGACTAATAAACTTCACCATTCTCTTTCCTCTGATGTGGTTTAGAGATGTTCATTTCCTTACTGAGTATTTCTTTTGTTGTAACTATCCAGCTATAGCTAATTTTGAAGAAGTTAGAAATCAGAGCTATCCTCATGTGACCAAGAATAAAAACATTCAACGCACTCAAAGAAACTAAGGGCTACACAATTTGTGACCTCAAAATGAAGCTGGGATCTTCTCTCTTATGCTAGTATTGAACCCATCAGCGCCTCAGATTTTGATGCCTGATTTCTGATTCAGAAATCTCTTTTTCCCCAGGAGCTTGGATCTGTACTGAATTTTCCATGCAACCAACTCCAGGTCCATATAAGCAATCTAAAGCTTCTATTCCCTCCTTGTTCAGGAAACTTTCTACTTCAGCCTTTGTTTCCCAGTTTGAGCTAAAAAAGGACTATGAAAGACCCTCAGCTCTAGCCCACCCCTGGTCTCAACCCAGGCCGCACCACCCAAAGAAAAAGTACAGTTTTACAATTAATTCCCTTAGCTCTAGCTACAGCAGATCTAATCTTTTGGTTAATAATCGCTGTCAAACCCAAGCCTACTTAAGCAAAAATAAATGAAAATGTGACCTTTGGGGGCACTACACTCATAGAGAAGGCCTAGGTATAAACTCAGCAGGACATTTTTGGGAGAGGGAGCATTTATCAACCCACTAAGAGTTCCTGAGATCTTTTCCATTTGGTCCAATGACATCTTTAGGTCCACTCCTCCGCTAAATCTATACGTGGATGACAGTTCTCAATGAATATAATAAAATAGTCTTCTTGGTCTACCAATTATGGAATGATAATAGAAAGGTACAGACATATTTCTTAGCTGTGCATGGAATCTTTACAGAAATTAATTGTGTACTGGGAATAAAAACCTTACAAACAAATGCAGGAAAGAAATCTTAAACATATATTTTACTTGCCAAAATGAAATAAAAACTATAAACCAAAAAGGATATTTGAAGAAATTATTCAAAATTAAGTGGAAACTAAGCACAAAGCATAGAAACCATAAAAGATTTTCTCAAAGAAAATGACAATAATGAGACAATATGTCAAAATTTATGGAATGTAGTCCAAGGGGTCATCCAGGAGAAATTTATATCTCCAAACAAAAGAGAGATAGAACTGATTAATATATTAGACATAAAATTGAAAAATATTCGATTACATACAAAAATATAAAAATCAATGATTAAAAAATTTGAAAGCAAAAAAACTATTCAATCTATAAATAAAACTAAGAAAAACCTAATAAAACTTTAATTGGATGTTTACAAAGAGAGGAAAGGCAAGTGGCAATGTAAAAATGAAAAAAGAAATGAAAAAAATAAGGGGCATTATTAGCAACTGCTTTGCTTAATTATATGTCAATAAAGCTGGTAGCAAATGAAATGGATGAATATTTGCAAAACTATAAAATAACCAGAATAATAGAATTAAATTTAGAACATTTACAGATTCAAATTTCAGCAACAGAAATTGTACAAACCCAAGTGAACTTCCAAAGAGAAAAAAACCCAAGTCTAGACATACTTATAAATTAATTCAAACAAATATTCATAGAAAAATAAATTCTACAATTATATAAACTACTTATAAAAGTAGAAAAATAAAGGAATCCTAGTAAATGCCTTCTATGATTCAAATATAGTTTTGATGTCTAAATAAAGGAGGGTTAAAACAAAGAAAACCATATACTGGTGTTCCTTATAAATATCTATACATAAGATTGAATACATAAAAGAAAACAGGCTTCAGTAATGTTTAATAATAAGTATATATTACGTCTTGGTTGGGCTTATGCTAGAGTGCTAAAGTTGGTGCAATATTAGGAAAATCATAAGTATGATATACGACATTAATAGCAAAAACGATAGCAGCAATAACCATGACTAATCATACCAAACGAGATCCAGTGAAGCAGGATAGGACTCATTTGTACAAAAAATATTCAAAGCAGGATTTTTTGTGATTGCAAAGATTAAGAAATTAAGGAGTATCTATCAATTGGAGAATGATTGAATAAATTATGGTATATAAATGTAATGGAATAAAAAATTATTGCCACAAGAAAGAATGAAAGTGATAGAATCAGAGAACACTGGGAAGGCTAATATGGATTGATGCAAAGTGAAGTGAGCAGAACCAGGACAATAATTTGTACAATGATTACAAGGTCATCTAAAAAAAGACTTAAATAGATGAGAATTATGGCTAATTCAATAACCAACTATGACTTCAGAAGATTGATGATGAAGCATACTTCCTACCTCTTGAAAGAAAAGTGATAAATTAGGGGTGAAGAATGAGATGAACATTTTCACATATGACCAATATGTAGATTTTTTTTTTGTTTCAGTCTGCTTATTTTTTACAGGGAAAGATTAAAAAATTTAAGAAGAGGGTGGAATTAGAAGGAAGAATAAAATAATAATGATGCAAAAAATGAAAATAATATCAATGGAGCAGTTTAAATGTATTTTAAAACGCACAGAAGAGTACCTACATTTTGATCCAACCATCTCTGCTAGGTCTGTAACCCAAAGAAAATTTTTAAAGGGAAAAATCACAGTTTCATATGCAATTTTCTTTTTATCTTCTCTGTACATGAAAAAAGGCAGTTGTTGTGTCAAATTCAAATAGAAATGAAGGCCACTCCATATGTAAGGATCCCAGTAAACCACATGTTGGTTTAGAAAACTGCACATGTTTACATATTTCTTTTTTAAGTAATACATCAACCCATTTAAATGATCTAGGAGCTAGCTATAATTAATATATTAAAAGAAATCTATTGTTATTATGAATTTTCTATTTTTCAATATTTTATAATAATAATAGCTAACCTTTATATTGCGCATACTATGTGCTAAGCACTTTACAATTAATACTTCATTTGATCCTCACAACAACCATGACAGATAGGTGTTACTATAATGCCCATTCTACAGATAAGAAAAGTGAGACAGACTGAGATTAAATGACTTGTCCAGGGACACACAGCTAATAAGTGTCTGAGGTCAAATTTTAACTCAGATTTTTCTGAGTCCAGACCCAGCATTCTTGACAACCAGGTACCAATCTGCATTTTATGTATACATATGTGTGCATATATGCTATGCAAATATATATACTTATGCATATCTGTATTTATTCTATTTATTGCATAGATTTAATGTACATGCATACAAATCAGGTAGGAACTAATTATAGATAAAAAAGAAGCATAAATTTTGCTTTAATTTCAAGTAAATTGAAAATCATATAAAACAAACATATCACCACAAAAGATTCAAAATTAATTTAATATTGTTTGTTGAAAATTTGTCATTCTTGCCAGAAAGCACTTTATCAACATAGGATATAAACTTTCGTGATAATATAGTTTTCAATATGAATGGTAAATGTTCATTTGCTAATCTCACTCTATATAAAGTTTTAATAGTCTTTAGGAGCAAAAATATCTGCTCACATAGGTAAGTACTTTCAAATATTTCTAAGATTCTTACACCAAACATAAACATTTCAACAAAATGACTTGGCAAGGAAGAATAAAAATCTGAAACACTAACTTCTTTTCTTTTAACACTGTGTTACACTGAATTTCAACAAGTTCCATTTGAATGTTTTTTTACTCTCTCCAAATCAAAAGAAAATGGTTCGCTGAATAGTTTTTAAAAAATTGTTTTCACAAATTTTGAAGCCTTCAAATCACCTTTCAAATTCAAATAGTAATTCCTGAAGATTTGAGGCACACTTGCTGAAATTACAAAAAACAATAACATTATAACTTTTACATGTGGGTAAATGGGTCAAATCACAATTTTTCAATTGCTTTCCCCAAAGACCAAGTTTTATCTTAAATGCTTTCATGCAGTCACACATAAATGTTACAACCTGATTTTGACCATGAAGTTTTAAATTCAACTAATCTAAGTGCTCCAAATAGCTATAATCAAAACCAAATCTTATTAAATTTTCTACTGTCAACGTGAATTTCACAGTTTTTTTTCAATGACAGCTTTTTGTGATAATGAAATATTTTGAAAACTTTTCATTTGGGAGAGACAAAAAATTTCAGCAGACAGTATGGTCAAAGAGTTTGGACATTTATTTCAAAACTTGTTCTTAAACATTCAAAGTGTTCTTGTAAAGACGAATTTGTGAAGGAGTTGTATGGTAAAAACTGCTGACATTATTTGTTGTTTTTGAAGTACAGATTTCAAATTTCTTAATTTATTTTCCCTTATTTTGCCTGAGTATTGATCATATGCAGAACATTGTATTTCATAGTGGCACTTTAAATTATATTCCTTGGAACGCTAATACTATTTATAAATTAAACATGAAGTCTTGCTTTTTTACTTTGGAAAATATATTATTACTATTATTATTAAATAGTGCTCTACTTCCCATCTTGTCTGAAAAAAATATCTATGTTCTTCTTGTATGGATTTTTTCATATGGCTCTTAGGATATGTCATGATTTATACCCTTCCTATAACACAAAAGTAAAATAAATAATTTATAATTGTATATATCTCTTATAAATAAATTTATAATTTTCTTATCTTGCATATGTTGCAATATTCTCGTACCTCTTGGACTTATAGTAACACAGTTACTATCTATCTATACATACATACATACACACACATACATATATAGTATGTATACATATAGTGTATATACACACACACACACACATATATACATATATACATATATGGTAGCTTATAGGTATATAGAACAAACCCATTCATCAAGGGAATTTGTTCTGTGAAGTTTGGATTCAGTTCAAGGGCCACACTTGAGGACCTAGAGCAGTAGTTCTCAACCTGTGGGTCACGACACTTTTGGGAGTCTATGGACCCTTTCACAAGGGTCACAGGGGTTGCCTAAGACCATCAGAAAACACATATTTCCGATGGTCTTAGGGACTGAGACACTGCTCCTCTATCCATCTCCAGGCAGGTCTGCCCACATGCAGATACACCCACATACAAGTATTAAAGGGTCACAGCATTGGGAAGGTTGAGAACCACTGACCTAGAGGGACACATGCAGCCTTGAGGCAGCAGGTTCCTGTAAATGTTAATGAAATCTGAAGATCTTCCATGCCCCTTTGTATTGGTAAGTAAGCAGGCACTTAGCACCTTATTTCAAGTTAACACCTTCTTTAAGTTATTTAATTAACAGAGAAGTAGTTAACACCTTGGGAGTATTTAACACCTTAACAGGAAGGGTGAGAATGGAGAGGAGCTATACTGTATATAAGGAAGAGAACTAGTAGGACAGTCAGATTTTCCTCTCAGTGAGCACCTGGAGGCTGCAACTTTTTGCTGAGACCCTCCTTCTGCAACTTTTGCCAAAATCCTCCTTCTGGGAATTTTTTGCTGAGACCTTTCTTCTGCAACTTTTGCTGAGAACTTCCAAGAACCAGGATGAGGAGCTACTGTGAGTGAGAGAAGGATCCCTTTTGGAGGGAAGCTGTTCTATTATGGAGGCTTGGGAATGTGGGTATTCATTGCATTTACCATGTGTATCAACTTCATGACTACTGTAATGACTTTGGCTTTCTGGTTCTGGGACATGTCCTTTTGGTTCTGGGACTAGGTTTTCTGGTATTTGAATAAAGACTTTGCTTCTGCCCTCCATGTGGAGAGTTTGCTACATTTTGTGATTCACAACTATACTAGCATATTCATAAGCACCATGGGTGTTGTAAATATTGTGTTATTGTTATAGTTCTCCATCCCTGGTATAGGCGAATCAGTATCTATGCACAAAGATTGACGGTATGACTAAGGGTTGAGATTGCCATAAGACTATTAGTCAAATGGAAATACAGAATTTACAGCACCACAATAACAGCTATAATGCCAAGGAAAAGTGACTTGTCCACTTTTTCCTAATAGACCTTCAAATACTAAAAATATCACTGAGTTCTGTTTAATAAATGGTTTTTTTTCTGCATTTTTCATTGAAAACAGATTGTTATTTGTAAAGACAAGATCTTGACTGTGAACCACAAGACTTCTGGGATTCTTTTGAGACTTTGCTCATGCACTTGTCTATAAGGTTCTGACCTCTGCCTTCCAAGTACACAAATATTGCTCATATTTCTGCTACATGTGCCAAGCTGGGACTTCCTCCTATGATTACTCTCCCCATCATCCCTCTCTGAGTTTCTTTCCCACCAACCACTAAATTATTAGGCAAACTACCTATTCCCCTCCTATTCCATCTTATCATCCTACTATCTCCTTCAAATTACTAATAAGTAGATATTTCGGAGAGGAAAATTCTTATTTTAAGATAATCCATGGCCATATCAATCACCTATAGCAAATAAGAATTAGCAAACAAGATAAACTAATGTTTATAATCATAAAACGACATTTGAAGAAAAGCTGAGGGTTTTGTTCTAAAATGTAATATTATGTATATTTTATTGTATGTATGTGTGTATATATATGTATATATATATATATATACATATATATATATATACACACATATATACATATATGTAGTTAGATAATTCACAACTACTATAATTCCCTTCCTAACTCAGCAGAATTTTTGGTACTGACCTTATGCTTGACAAGACTGATATAAGGCATTGGAGAACAGAGTTGCAAAGACCTTGTAAGAATACTGAAATAGCCAATGAATGTATTCATAGGGTTGGCATATATCCAAGTCATTTCAGTAGGAAGGAGCAATGAGGGAGGTAGAAGGTATTCTAGAATAGTATGAATCTCTAAACATGTCTCTAAGGAAGGAGGTGGTATCCAGACAGAAGGGTTCATGACACCTTTGTTGAAGTGTCAAATACTTCAGACATAAAGACCACATAATGATGGCTAAAACAAAGAAGACTATTGGATTTTGTATTTGGCATATCATTGGTGGCCTTTAAGAAAGCAACTTCAGAAGTGTAATCAGGGTAGAAACATGGACTAATATGGTATCAGGAGTGAAGGTCCCAAGATGGCAAAGTAGAGAAAGCAATCAACTAAGCTCTACCAATATTCCCCTCCTAAAAACTTTAAAATAATACCTCTAATCAAATTATGGAATGGAAGAGCCAACAAAAGGTCAGAGTGAGACATTCTTCTAGCCCAAGACAACTTGGAAGGTTGGAAAGAGAAATCTGTGACATGGTGGTTGAAGCTGAGCCAGAGCCTATGTGGATGAAACAATAGAGGTTGAACTAGGTGGTGGTGACAGAAGTAGCAGCAACTCTGAGAGTTCTCAAACCAGAGACAGTAAAGGGACCTAGAAACTGTTCAGAAAGGCAGTATAAGAGACATTTATGATAGCACTGGACATAGAACCAGACACTATTTGGAAACCATTGCCTATATCCACTTCCAGGTCAAAGTTCAAGGGCCAAGGAGAGTCAAGAGGGAACAAGACCCCCTGGGGAACAGTATTGCTTTTGATCTTACAATTATATCAATAGATGCCGGAAAATCCTTTGACAAAATACAACACCCATTCCTGTTAAGAATACTAGAAAGCATAAAAATAAATGAGACCTTTCTCAAAATGATAAGTAATATATCTAAAACCAAGAGTAAGCATTATCTGTAATGGAAATATATTTGAAGCTTTCCCGATAAGATCAGGGGTGAAGCAAGGATTTCCATTATTACTCCTATTATTCAATATTGTGTTAGAAATGTTAGCTGTAGAAATGAGAAAAGAAAAGGAAATCGAAGTAATAAAAATAGGCAAAGAAGAAACACACTCTTTGCAGATGATATGATAGTATATTCACAGAATACTAAAGAATCAACTAAAAAATAGTTGAAACAATAGCAGTAGAATTGCAAGATACAAAATAAAGTCACAAATAATCACATTTCTATATATTACCAACAAAATTCAGCAAGGTATAGGAAGATAAATTCCATTTCAAACAGCAGCAGACAATATGAAATACTTGGTAGTCTACCTGCCAAGACAAACCCAGGGACTACATGAACCCAATTACAAAACACTTTTCTTAAAAATAAAGACAAATCTTACTAATAGAGAAATATTATTTACTCATAGGTAGGCTGAGATAATATAATAAAAATGACACTTCTACTTAATTTACATATTCAGTGCCATACCAATTAAACTACCTATGAATTATTTTGTAGAGCCAGAAAAAATAAAATTCATCTGGAAGAACAAAAAGGGAATCAACAAAAACAATGAAAGAAGGTGGCCTAGCAGTACCAAATTTCAAGCTACATTACAAAGCAGTAATCATCAAAACAATTTAATACTGGTTAAAAATTAGAATGCTGGATCAGTAGAATAGATTAGTTACATAATACAGGGTAGCAAATGACCACAGAAGTCTAATGTTTGATAAACCCAAAGATTCAAACTTTTAGGGTAAGAACTCATCATTTGACAAAAATTTGGAAAACTGGAAAGCAGTTAGGAAAAAACTAGGCATAGACCATCATCTCACACTATATCCTAAGATACGGCCAAAATAGATAAATGATTTAGATGTATCATAAGCAAAGGGAACACGGAAAAATATACCTGTCAGATCTCTGGGAAAAGGGGAGAGTTTATGAACAAATAAGAGAAAGAGAAGATCAAGGATAGTAAATTTTGATTGCATAAAATTAAAAAGTTTTTGCATAAATAAAACTAATGCAGTAAAAATTAGAAGGAACACAGGAAATTAGGGGAAAAAAACTTTACAGAATGTTTCTTTGATAAAGGCCTCATTTCTCAAATAGGGAACTAAGCCAAATTTATAAAAAAAAAAAAATAAGAGCCATTCTCTAGTTGATAAATTGTTAAAGGACATGAACAGGCAGTTTTCAGAAGAAGAAACTGAAGCTATTAATCATCAAATAAAAAAAGTGTTCTGAAATACCACCAAATAAAAGAATGTAAACTAAAACAACTCTAAGATACTACTTCCCACCTATTAGATTGACTAACATGATAGACAAGGAAAATAACAAATACTGTAGGGCATATGGAAAAAGTGGGACTCTAATGTTGGTAGAGCATTGAACTGGTTCAACTGTTCTGGAGAAAAATTTGGAACTGCTCCCCAAATACTGCAAAACTGCGCATGCCCTTTGCCCCAGCAATTATACCACTTTTAGGTCGGTATCTCAAAGAGATTTTTTTTTAAAGGAAAATGATTTATTTGTACAAAAATATTTATAGCGACTCTTTTTGTTGGTGGCAAAGAATCGAAAATTGAGGGAATGCCCGTCAATTGGAAAACGGCTGAATCAGTTGTTGTACATGATTGTGATAGAATACTATTGTGCTATAATAAATGGTGAGTAGAATAATTTCAGAAAAACCTGGAAGACTTATAGGAAATTATGGAAAGTGAAGTGAGCAGAACCAGAACCCTACACAAGTGTGATATTGTAAGGATATAAGCAATATTGTGAAAGCCTTGGCTACTTTGATCAAGGCAATGACCTTAATCCAATTCCAAAGGACCCACAATGAAAAAAAATATTATCTACTTCCAGAGAGAGAGAAAAACTTATGAACTCTGAATGCAGATTGAAACATACTTTTTTAAACTTTATTCTTCTTATATTATTATGTCTGTTTTCTTTTGTAACATGGCTAATATGGAAATATATGTACATGGCTTCACCTGTATAATCAATATCAAAGTGTTTGCCTTCTCAAAGAAGGGGAAAGGGTGGGAGGGAGGGAGAGAATTTGGAACTTGTTTTTTTTAATGAATGTAAAATTTTTACATGTAATTGGAAAACACTTAATGTAATAAATAAAAATATTTTAGAAAGGTAAGGAAAAAAAGTAGCAGTTTCCATGAGATGATGGTACTACTTGAAGAAATCCTTAGTGGAGCAGAGCAGCTTTTCTCATTCTAGGCAGTTATTTATGCTTTATTAGGTAAATATAGAAATAGTTGAAATATAAGCAGTTGCATATAAGCCAAAAATGCTAAAATTTAGGGGAGTATTTAGGGGTAGGAGGACCTGCTGGGTGATATATACAAAAAATTAGTATAGTGGCTTTTTTTTTAAATTTAGAGAATCAGGGGGTCTAACTTCTAGTTCCACTTTTATCATTAGCTTGCTGATCATGAGCAAATTACTCAACCTCTCTGGGAACAAGATTTTCATCCGTAAAATGAGTATGTGGCCTGCATGATCTCTAAATCTCTTGTAGTTCTAAAATTATGATTCTATGATTTTCACACACTAGATTTCCCAGAAATGATAAAAAGAGTTCACACCAGTAGCCTTCAGTTCATCAATTCATGTGTTTATTGAACAAACATCTATTGAGCACTTATGTAACTTTGCTAAGCACCCCAGGAGTTATAAAGGTAAATGCAGTAGGCCCACTGACTTCAAAGACCTTGCAACCTAAGGATACTCCATTTCTTCTGACTCATATTAATCTATCAACTTAATTATAATTCCATAAAATGATAATAAAGGAATATAATTTTGACAGCAGTGAAAATGTGAAAAACAAGTTGATTCTTGGCATCAAAATATATGATTCAATTACTTTTGGCTGAGCCTTCACTGTGATTCTTCAGATTTTGAGGAGGCAAAAATAAATCTATTTAAAATATTTTCATCTCTCAGAAGTTTCCCTTCTTATTACCTTAAAATGGCTATTCCTTAAAAGAAAGCTATCTATCACTGCAAGTAGAGAAATTTATTAGGCTAGTATAATTTAATCTAATAATCCTCAGCAGACTTCACTTTGCTTTTGAGATTGTTTGTACAGTAGTTAGGGATGTAACCATATTTAATTGTTTCAAGATGTTTGCTCAGGCTTGAACAACACTGACAAGCTGGCCCTTGCCCAGGGTTGGACAATCAGGATAGAGAGGAGATACAAATTCTTATCAGTTAGGAATTAGTGAAAGATCTAAAGAAGTTTAGTCTGAAGAAAACAAGACTTTGTAGAAGGATCATAACAGCAATGTCCAAATATATGAGGGGACGTTATATATAAGAGAAATTAGATTTACTGCATTCTGTATGACTCTAGAGAAAGAACTGGGACCAATGGGTTGAAGTTAAAGTTAAAGCTTTGCAGCAATTAGGGTTGTCCAATGCCTTGTGAAATGGTGAGATCTTTGTTACTGGGTATTCAAACAGAGAATGAATGATGTCTCATCAGGGATATTTTAGAGGGATTTTTTATATCAGGAAAAGAGTTGAACTAGATGAATTTTAAAATATTGTTACAGCTAATTTTTGTTTCAAATGTTTCACAAATCACCAGAGTACAATACCTGAAAACAGTTAAGCAAACAATGTACAAGAATGACCACGACTAATAGTA
>CM053580.1:101269372-101298142 GCA_028627135.1 Pseudochirops cupreus | reverse complement strand
CTCATTGTTTAGGTAGGATATCATTTCATAATTTCCATTTTTGTTTGTATCCTATGTTCATATTTCCTTTATCAATCATAATTTTGATTACATGGTAGCTTGTAAAGGATGTGTATTTTTTTCTTTTTGCATTCTTTAAATTATAACCTATCACACAATTAGGTTTTATATAAGTCATGTATAGGCCTGAGAATTACATATATTCTCCAATATTTCCTTTCAAAAATTTCCACCAACCAATCAAAAAGGGTTTTTTTTCAATATTCTGTTTAAGTATGTAATTTTCATCCTATTTACCTTTCCATTGAATTTTGTAAAATCTCACAAAGAAACTTTAAGGTACACTAGAATTAAGGTTTTACCATGCAGTTATATTTCACTTACGTTCTGATCTCTCTAACCCAACGTTCTTTTAAAATTTTCTATTTCTTTTGAAACCCACACCATTCTTTTAGTTTCCTAGGATTGTAACCTTGGCATTATCTTCAACTACTCGATCTACATCACTCTGTGTATCCTATGAGTGCCAAATCTTGCCATTTCTACCTTAAGAGCATGTCCCTCATGTGAATTCTTCTCTTCATTCACACAGCCCTCACTTTATCACTATCTCTCCCAGTTTACTGCAGTGGTCGCCTAATTGTTCTTCCTGGTTCAAATCTTTTCCCACTCCAATCCAATCTGCACACAACTGCCAAAGTGGTTTTTCTCAAGCAAAGATCTAACAATTTGATTCACTACTCAATAAAGGACAATAGCTTTCTATTATCTATAGGATTTATACAAACTCTCTTCTATGGCTTCTAAAAAACTTTACCCTCTGGCCAAAACCCATCTGTACATCACAGGATTATCATTGCACATTACTGATCTTCCTACACTACCTGGTCCAAACTAGCTTTCTCCTTGTTCCTCAATATAACGTTCCATCTTGTCTTTCCTCAGTATTCACTGACCATTAGCCATGCTTGGAATATATTCTCTCCTCAACTCTCTCTCTTCCTTTAGCATTCAGTTCAGACACCAACTTCTACATGAAGTGTTTCCTCTTTCTTCTCCCACCTGCAATTGCTAGGGTCCTCCATACCTACCTTATGTTTATTTCATATTTATTCTGTATACATGTACATTTATCAACAGATAGAATATAAGTTCTTTGAGAGAATGGATGATTTCATTCTCTGTATTAGCGTCCCTAGAATGCAGGTTGGTATCTAGCATATAATAAATACTTAGTCAAGTCAAGACAAGTTAACAACATTAATTAGGCACCAGACACTGTGCTAATCACTGCAGAGAAAAAGACGGACAAATATAGTCCCTACCCTCGAGAAACTAACAATCTAATGCAAGAAGACAATATGCAAAAAAAAACTGTGTGCAAACTATATGCAAGTTAAATTGGAGGTACTCTCAGTACGAATGCACTAGCATTAAGGGGAGTAAGGAAAAAAGTTCAAGTGGAAGGTATGATGTTAGCTAGGATTTGAAGGAAGCTAGGGAAGCCAGGAGGCAAACTTGAAGAGGAAGAAAATTCCAAATGTGGGAGACAGGAAGAGATAGGAACTGTTGTAAGGTACCAAGTTGGGAGGTAGAGCATCATGTGTGAAGACAATCAAGGAGGCTAATGATACTCAAAGAGCACATGGAAAAGAATAAGGTATAAAAAGACTAGAAAGATAGAAAGGGACTAGCTTGTAAATGTCTAAAAGCCAAATGGGATTTTTTTATTATGAAAGTAATAGGGAGTCACTAGAGTTTATTGATTAGGGGAGTAACATGCTTGGACCTGTGTTTTAGGAAGATCATTTTGACTACTGAGTGGAAAATGGAATGGAGCGAGTAAATAGAGTCAGAAAGACCAATTAGCAGGCATTTGCAGTAGTCCATTAATTGATTTTTAAATCATATAGTATTTTCTATGTCACTTGGCAACAGATATAAGTGTGTATAGTTACATATGTATGTGTGTATACACAAACATGTGTATACATACATATATATATTATTCCATCTTTTCTGAGGCCTTTAAATCATAATATCATTTTCTCGGTTCTTTCAAAGATATCTACTTCTGCTATTTCCTTAACAAAAATGATAATTAAAATTTCCACTTTTTTTAAAAAATCAGCTAAATCATAATCATTTTTATTCCAGCCATTTGCTTTGAATCTATATATGTCCTGATGTTTTAAATATATTTCAGGTAAGTAGAAATATTTTTTTATTTTTTATCTGATTAATTCTGCAATTCACTTTCTTCATATTGGTGATTGCAATCCATTAACATTCAAGGTTATGATTATTCATTTATATCCTCTCCATTATATTTTTATATTACAGCCAACACCTAGTGAAAAAAAATGTAGACCAACCTAGTCTCCTAATAATCTACTTTAATCTTTCCCATCTATGCCCTACCCCTTCTAATCCTCTTATTGTTATTAATATTTTAGTTTTGACTGATCAAAAAGATATGAGTGGCTTAGAAATCATCTTCTCTTTCCAATGATCATCTTTTAAGTAGATTGACCTTTACTTGCAGTACCTAAAATAGAGAACTAATATTTTACTTCTCTTCTAATTCTTTCCCCTCCTTTAGGTTCTCCAGTTTTGTTTCTTCCCATTCATGGAATTCTTCTCTGAAAAAACTAGCCTTTATTTTTTCAATAATCCTTATACTAAGTATGTCTTAAAATTGACAATAAACTCTCACCTGTTTTTATAGCAGAGTAGCTTTCTCACTCTTTACTACTCACTTGCATTCAACTCTGGATTATCTTGTAAAATTTCAAAAACTTGGTCAGTCGAACCAGATTTGGATTTTGAATCAAGCAATTACTGGATCCTTTAAGCCTCTTCACTTGTTGAATAGTCATATACATATATACACCCACATGCACATATACACATATATGTATATATGTATGCATATGTATGTGTTTGTGTATATGTATGTGTATATACACACATTTACATATATGCATCTAATTATATATAATTGAATACATTTATTTTCCTCCTTATTTTTAATATTCTTTAATGCTGAACAACTAGAACTTACCAACTACATTACTGAAATGGATAATGGGATGGGATATGAGGTTTGGATGATGATTTACAGGAATTTAATATAGTTTTTTTTTCTTTTCCCCCACCAATTATCACATTTGCTAAGGCCCTAATTTTTAATATCTTACCCAGAAATACCATTTATATTATAGGAAGAAACTGATAAAAAAAAATCTACAATCTTCCATGCTCAAAATGTTTTCACATGCAACAGAATGAAGAGTGGTTGGAATTGAATATTTCTTTAAGGTATATTCTATAAACTCCTATAACTCCCAGAGCAATGCCACCAATGGGATAGACACTAAAATGTTCAATATTGATGAATTTATGATCACCATTTTCCAGTGACCTCACTGGATAATAAATGCCCCATGGTTTTTAGTATTACTGTTCATTTATTCTTCCAATATCTTGCAACACAAGTCATCTGGAACTGTGATTAATTGAGAAATAAACAAAAGCAAAGTACTAGCTAGGGAGGCATCACAAAGAACTGTGACAAAATTTATGGTTGTTTTTTTTTTTACTACATCTTAATGAAGTAGACCCATTCCCTCTCTATCAGATTTAAATACACACCCACATTAAGATTCGGTTATCTTATTTTCCAAGGCAACCATCAGTTCTGCCTCAGGTTACAAAAAGAAAGCTAAAAATAGTAAAGATTAAGACAGATGATTGGAGAAAGGGCTTTGTAGGTGGAGTTAAATTTCAAATGGTGAATTTCAAAAATATAAATCAGTTAGATTCTTGAAATTTAGGTCAGATTTCTTCCCCAGCTACCCTTCCTCAACATTCCTACTCCAAAAATTATCATGATGTATTGACATTTCTAGGTTCTCAAAGGTTAGAACAGAGGTGGGGAACCTCCAGGTCACATGTGGCCCTCTAGGTTCTCAAGTGCAGCTTTACCAAACAATTTGTTCTGTGAAGTTTGGATTCAGTCAAAGGCCTTCACTTGAGGACCTAGAGGGTCACATCTGGCTTCAAGGCCACAGGTTCCTCACCCCTGGATTAGAAAGATATTAACAATTGCCCTAGTGGGAAATGGTCCCCTATATGAAGAACAGTCTAGCTAAGTACCAAGTGTACAAAACCAAAAGGTTGGTCATTGGACAAAGGACATTCAGTAAATCACTCATGAAGCAAAGAATTTAAAATGGCATCTGGTGTGGTGGTGGCAGACGAATAGAACGGTGGCAGAAGATGTGAAAAATTACATGAGTTTTAGGCTATGTATAAATGTTAATTTAATTATTGGCTTTATACATGTTAGAACCATATTCAATGACCTTGTTGGCATACTATTAAGGGAGATAAATGGTGTTACTCTTGATAATTTTGGCATAAAAACCAAAAAGACATAAAAGGCAATTGTAATTAAAAGGAAACTTGGCTCATAGGCACTCTTTGGAGAGCAAAATAAAGGGTCTAGAAGAGTTGCTTTTATCATTCATCCAAAGGCAACAAGAAGAATCATGTTGTAGGATGCTTGGCCATCTTGCCTTGTATTTTTCTTCATGAACATGAGCAAAACTGATTATCATGAAGATAATTATAACTCATCTGCAAACATCTATTGTAGAAAATGAAGAGGAAGAGAAAATCTTTGAAAAGCTGGCAAGATCCTCCATACAAAGTCAATATATCCATTAATATTCAGGAAACTCAACATAAAGTAAGCACAGGGAAAGATGAAGGCATTCAAAATTTAAGATGTCAGAGGCTTAGAGACTACATAGAAGCTTCCTGCTTGAACAATAGGAGGTTTTTTTCAGAAGATTCAGAATGAATAGGGCATAGGAAAGAATGAAAATTTTCAAAATTTTCAAAAATATATCAATTATATCTTAACAGATAGTAAAGCTCATAGATAATGCCTTGAAAGACACAACTACAGAGATAACTTTGTTCAACCATCCCCTATCAGTATTTAACAAAGCAGGGAGATGTGCCCATGAAGAGTAGTCACAAGTGTTAGAATTGGCATTTTATCAAGTTTTACATGTATTATCTCATTTGAGTCTCACAATAATCCAGTAAAATAGGCACCAGGTAGACCTGGCAATACTAACAATAATTTATTATAATATTGTTAATAATAATTATCAAAAATTAAAATATTGATAGTTATTAATATGATTATTATTAAATATAAATAAATCTCTTTAACACAGATTATTTTACACCAGAACTTCTTGTTTCATCTTTTCTCTTTAGCCCAGACTCACATTTTCAACTGTTTTGGCTGATATTTTCACCTGTATGTTCTATCAGTTCTTCGTATACAGTTTGTGCAAAATGCAACTCATTACTTGAGATTCCCACCAAAACCAGCTTCCACTCCTGACTTGTGCATCAATAAATGATGCCTCCACTTTTTCAATCACCCAGGTGTAAAATATAAATCACATTTGAATCCAACTCCCTCTACTCTTCTACCTTATAATAAATCACCAATCCTGTGAAAACTAACTCCAAAAATTCTCTGGCATCTATCCTTCCCATTCCAGTAATGCTGCTTCTGTTCCTATTTTTATTAATTACTTCTACTTTTACATCTAAATTACTTTTACTGGGACAGCTAGGTGGTGCAGTGAATAAAGCACCAGCCCTGAAGTCAGGAGGACCTGAGTTCAAATTCAACCTCACACACTAAACACTTCCTAGCTGTGTGACCTTGGGCAAGTCTCTTAATCCCAATTGCCCTGCCTTCCCCCCTTCCAAAAAAACCCCAAAACCATGCAAAAATAAATAAATAAATAACTTTTACTTCACTAATTTCTTCCCCATAACTACTTCTTACTAGGACTACCATAACCTCTTAATTGGCCCTTTTGCGTCAAGTCTTGCTCCCTTCCATTGAAAACTGTACAATCCTGATGTATTAATTTTTCTAGAGTGCAGTTTGGAGTACATCACTTTACTTCTAAAATCTGTCAAAAGCTCTGAATAAAGTTAAAACTTTTTAGCATAACATTGTAGTTCTGCCATGATCTAGTTTTGATATGTCTTTCTAACTGATAAACGCCAGTTGGACTCAGCAGCAGCAGCCAAATGTGTCACATAGTTCCATATAGTGGTATGAGAAGTATCAAAGATACTGAACCAATCCAAATAGATACTGAACCAATCCAAATGTCTCCTTTTCTGAACTTGAAAGTAATTAGTATATTTGTGCAAGAACAGGAATTTCTCTTACACTGAATAGAGACTGTTGGAAGTACTCCAACTTTCCTTGTCTACCCCTGGACATAAAATGGGTCCTACCGTATAGACACAAAATATGACCTCCCCTAATTGTTCTGGGCCCATTCAGATCTAAGCTGGAGTTTGGGGGAGGGCTAGTCTCTCCTGGATATGTGCTTTCATTTCTCCCAGGAAGAGATCCACATATTTAGGAACCATAGTAATGAGATGTGAACAGGGTACATGTCTTTTTGTAACCTTTGTTCATGAGAATAGTTTATATGTTAGCAATAAATCTTAATGGCTAAATCTTAAGCATAAAGTCATTTTTTCTCTTGCTTGAAGCCTTCAAAGTGGCCTGGAATAGGAATCTTTTCTTCTAGTGCTCTTAGGGTTCACTGTCTCTCATAACCAAACTACTCACCATTTCATGAACATGCCCACCACCCTTTCTTACCTCCAAAGTCTGAGTCATACTGTTCCTCTTACCCTTCCTTTACATTTTTACCTCTCAAAATCCTACACAAACATCACCTCTTCCATAAAAGGCTTTCTCACTTCAAAGAAAAGTATTCTCTCCTTCCTCTCAACTATAAAAATATTTTTTGTATATAGTTCTCTTATAGCTCTCTGTATTTCTTGGTACCATCTCCCACAGTATCTAACACAATGCCTTGAACATAAAGGCACTAAATAAATATTTCATTGAATAAATGAACATGTTTATATATATATACATATATATATATATACATACACACACACACACACACACACACACACACACACATGCTTGGCACTTAGTCAAATAGAAATTTAAATGGTTTTGCTGTTCATAATATTCCTCTTTTTGAAAGAAATACCCAGAGTTGCCTCTTGCAACTGCTCAAGGGGCCAGTATGGGTCATAGGCAAGTATTGAAAGTAAGTCTTACAGTCTAAGTTTTGTTGCCATTCAGTCATTTTCATTCATGTCCAATTCTTCATGATCCCATTTGGAATTTTCTTGGCAAAGATACTGGAGTAGTTTGCCATTTCCTTCTCGAGATCATTTTACAGATGAGAAAACTGAGGCAAACAGAGTTAAGTGACTTGCCCAGGCTCACATAGCTAGTAAGTGCCTGAAACCAGATTTGGACTTATGAAGAGGAGTTTCCCTGACTCCAGACCCAGCACTCTATCCACTGTGCCACCTGTCTGCACTGAGTCCAAGGTTGGTTGTCTACTAGTCTGCATTCCCTCATCTTCTGAGTATATAGTAGAAATGAAAGTATTTTAAGAATGTCTATAATCAATCAGTTGAACTGGACATGGTTCCTTTCATAATAACTTTTCAAGCATCTGTTTCAATTAATTTTGTTGAAAGAAACAACCAAATTATCATTCAATTTTCTGATATAAATGTAAAGTTAATAAAAAAGTTATCCAAACCAGTCTGTTCTTTTAAAATGCATAACGTCTGCTTCCTGAAAGTAAAAACTTTGACTTTTTGAGATTATAAAAAAAGAAATACTGAGGTTGTAACATACCACAAGAATTCACTTTTTATAGAGAAAAAATTAAACTGAAACTTTCCCTTAGTGATTGAAATCAAATCTACCCACCCCAGACCACACAACATAATCACACCCACTTGGACTAACATAGTAGCTGCTCTAAATGAATGGCTCACTTAAGTGTGCCATCATCCTGGGTATTGCTCAGTAATCTCCTAATTGTGGAGAACACTGAACAATACTGGAGCTGAGGAAGGAAAAACCTCAGAGAGTTAGACCACACACCAAACAAAGCTAGCCTTTCAGTTTGGGGGGCAGAGGGAAAGAATGACTCCCCATCTCCCACTTTTCATAAGCCTGTGATAGGGAGAGAGATGGCTCCCTTTCCTGTACCCACATACTACCTGGATTAGAGGGTAGATCTTCATAATTATGAGGTTATGACAATTTCCCCTTTAAACACCATCACTGCTTTTCTTGTTGCTACATCTGCTGCTATTTCTGGTTGTGATGGTGACTGTGAGTCAAGTTCAAAGATGCAATGGTGGATGGAAAAATTCTACCTGCCTTCTCCCCATTGCTCAAACACTTCCCAGGATTTGCCTAAAACTAAAGCCAGTCCTGAGAGGCAAAATATAAATCAAACAAATCTCTCAATCATTAGAACCTAATGGAAAGACTTATAAAGGAAGCTTCAACAGAAGATGAGCCATAGAGCCTACATCCATTTTGTTAACAGGGGGATCAATTTGACTGCATTTTACAGATATTCCACATGGCTAAGAATTTTAAAAAGAGATTATACTAAAAAGCAGTCCCCGGGGCAATGATATGCAAATCAGATTTGCCATCCCTTTACTAATAAAATATTACTATTTTCAGTAGATTAATTTTATTACCTGAAAACTGAGAACACGTACTAAACCTAATAAAAATGAGACTGACACATTATGATAAAACCAACTAGTCATTGGCAAATACAGATAAAGTCAGATTCAATAAAAAGAATATTAATCCTCCATGTCAAATTATATCCACCTGGAAAGATTTTTCCCTCCTCTCACAGTATGGAAAATGACAGGTTTCTTTTTTTTAATTATTATTATTAAAGCTAGCTTTTAGAACTTAAACATTTTCCCTTCTTCACTATTGTCAAACAATGAGAGTTAAAGTTTCTGGACTCTCATTTATGTGGCATTTGTTGTGATTTTCCCAAGCAATAATACACAGTAACAGATACAGATGAGAGCCCTGTATCATCCTTACCCTCCAGGGGAAACAGCCAAGAACAAGCCTCTAATGAAAAATCCATACAACATGAAAATAAATAATAGGAGAAGATAAAATAGGTCCCAAGCTCTACCATCATAAAGTATGGAATGAATATTCAATTCAGAGCAATTGAACGCATTCCCCACACTCCTGTTAGACCCCGGCACTTTGGCTCATTTGTTTAATTCTTTCTCTCCTTCTAAGGCTACACCACAATCAGATGTTAACTCCCATGGGATTCCACAACAACATCTACAGGACTTAATTTGCAATATCATTAAAGCCTGAGTGGTTCCCTGGAGCTTTTAATTTAGGGTGAGAGTTTTTAATAAAAAGAAAAAAAAGTTCCATCAGGTTTTGGTTACTACCTGCTGAGTCCTGGCTATATCAGCTGGCTCTGAGGTTCCTTGTTGTTTGTGTGGGTTTCAAAAATTACAACTAATCTTCAAATTAAGTAGGATGCAGGAGAGAAGACATGAAAAGAGGTTCTCATACAAAGGCACTAAAAAATTTATCTAGGAATGTCTGTATTTGTATAGATGGGTGAATATTTACATTATGGTCTTTTTCTCAAACCCTGTCCTTCTCCCTCCCCCTCTGAGATAATAGCTCACATGTATAGTTCTTTATAGACTACAAAGTGATTTTCTCACACAAATCCAATGAAGTGGGTAGAGCAAGGATTGTTATCTCTGTTTTACATAGAGAGAAAAATGTATACTCTGTGAAACTATAGACATGGAATTAGAGGACCTGGGTTTGAATCCTATCTCTTCCTTACTTCACAATTCTGGGCAAATCACTCAACCTCCCAGGGTCATCTTTTCTCATTTGTAAAAAGGAGGGTTCAGGGTCAGACTAAATCACCTCTAAGGGCCCTTCCAGCTTTAAATTTATGATCCTATTAATTTGTAGCAAGTCTATTATTTAAGCTGCTATGAAAAACATGAAATGCAATGTCACCCAAAAAATTCTACCACTTTTCTTTGTAATTATGAAATCATAGGATCATACATTTGGAGCTAGAAGGGAGAACAGAGACCATCTAGTCGAAACAGCTGATTTTAAAGATGAAGAAATTGAGGGTAAAGGAAGTTCAATGACTTATCCAAAATCACACAGAAAAGGGGCAGATCTGAGATTTTAACCCATGCCTAATGACTCCAAATCTTACTACCTATAAATAACTATACATAACAATTTTGTAAATACACACACATTTATAGTATAATATGTTGCCATCTACCATTTTATAGTGTCATATCTCTGATATGTGGATCTCTGCTTTTCTGATCTGAAATATTAGAACCAGAAGGCACCTTAAGAGTCATCTAGTTACAAGTTCTTAATTTTACATATGGGAAAATGAAGACATAGAGGTTATGTGACTTGCCAGGGATCACATAGGAATTTGAGTGGCAGGTCCCAGACACAAACTCACGTCTTCTTCCTCCAAATCCTAAGATTTGACACTTATACTATGAGAACCCATACCCTCCTCATTGTTCTTGAAACAACTCTCTTTCTTTCTGTCTCTCTTCTCCTTCTCCTTCACCTTCTCCTCCCTCTTCTTTCTTATTCTTCTTATCATCATCATATTCTTCTCCTCCTCCTTCTTCTTTTCTCTTTTTCTTTCCTTTCTCTTTTCCTTTGTCTGTCTCTCTGTCCACTTCTTTTTCTCCTCCCCCTACTCTTCCTTTCCTCTTCCTTCTCCTTTCTCTCTCTCTCTTCCTCTCTGCCTTTTTGTCTTTATTTCTGTCACTCTTCTTCATTTTGTTCTTCTTCTCTTCCTCCTCCTCCTCCTTTTCCTTTCTCTCTTTCTCTCTCTCTCTCTCTCTCTCTCTCTCTCTCTCTCTCTCTCTCTCCCCATTCCCCCATTCCCTCCTTCTCTGCCTCCCTGCCTCCCTCTTATAAACTGCTCAAGTTCTGATTTTCCTAGTCAATATTGTCCTCTTTTCTACAACTTCTTTTAAATGTGACCAGAAGACAGAGATTCCAACATGTTTCACAAAATAATCTGGCTGTATTGACTTCTGCCTTAGATCTATGCAGAAAAGGGAAAAGAAATGAAAGATAAAAAGGATAGAAATTATACTTGCCTGTTCATGCCTGACAGCAATGTCTGTTGATCCTAGAGGAATTGGGTAGTTCTGAGAATTAATGGAGAATGAAGAACTAGCTCTAAATGAAACTGTAAAACTGTAAAACAACCTGATCACCCACTCAACCTTTCAGCATTTCTTTTTTCTCCATATGCCCCCTTAACACCAGAATTCTCCTTCATGTTGACCCCTTCCTTCTAAGACTCCACTAGGCCATCTTCCCTCTGTTCTCTCCTCGACTCCAAAGTTCTATCTAGATTTCATTTACCTGTGCAGTGAGTAACCTATGGGAAGCAGTGAGGAAAAGTGGAAAGTTGGACTTATATTTAAGGTACCTGGGTTGAAACCTGTAATATTAATGGAATCTGAAGATTTGTCCATTTTTGCCCATTTGTATTGGCAAGTAAACAGGTACTTAGCACCTTGTTTCAAGTTAACACCTTGTTTAAGCTATTTAATTAACACAGAAGTAGTTAACACCTTGGGAGGAAGTTGTGATGTAACAGGAAGTGGCAGAATAGGGAGGAGCTAAGGCATATACAAGGAAAAGCCTCAGCTGGGAATGGCAGAATTTCCAGGGGAAAGCATCTAGAAGCTAAAACTTCTGCTGACACTTTTCTTCTGGGAACTTCTGCTGAGACTTCTCTTCTGGAAACTTCTGCTGATACCTTCTTCTGGGAAATTCTGCTGAGACTTTTCCTTTGGGAACTTCTCCTAAGAACTTACAAGAACCAGGCTGAGGAGCTACCATGAGTAAGAGGGGAGGATCCCTGCTTGAGGGAGCCGTTCTGTTGTGAAGGCTTGGGAATTGGGTATTCACTGAGTTAACCATGTGTATCAACTTCATGGCTACTATCACGACTTTGGCTTTCTGTTTCTGGGACTTGGTTTTCTGGTATTTGAATAAAGGCTTTGGTTCTGCCCTCCATGTGGAGAGTCCGCTACATTTTGTGATTCACAACTATACCAGCATATTCATAACCACCGTGGGTGTTGTGAATATTGCCTTATTGTTACAAAACCCTACCATCGCATGACATGACAGCTGTGTGACCCTAAGATTCAATTTGCTTATCTGTAACATAGGGATCATAATAAGACTTTCCCAATACTTGTAGAGATATATTCCTGTGATTATATTTGTGAAGAAAGCACTTTGTATATAATTTAATTTGTTATTATCAATGCCTCCATTTGCTTTAAAACATAACTGTCCTATAATCTAAATTTCAGTCTTGCCTGCAGCAAACTGCCCTCTAAAAAAATCCCATAATAGCTTCACGTATAACTTCATATATGGATAGATAAAAATAGATATAGATAGAAATACATTTTAACAAATTGTACAAAGGCAAACAGAATGTCTCAACTGAAGAAATCCTGGGCACCCCAGCAGGTCTATGCAAGAGAGATTTTGAGTCAGAGGAATTTCCTGGTGCCCTCAAAATCATAAAGATACTACATAGGGAATATCTCTACTTGGCTGGTCTTGGTTACAGTAATTTAGAATGCTGGTAGGAGGAAGGAAGACTATCAAGGAAAGGGCAAGTGATAGGAAGAGAAGTTGAGGTGTTTTCTTTTTTGTTTTAAGTATCCTAGATGCAAATTCATTTTTCTTTCCTCAGAGAAGACTACAGAAATAGGGTATGTTTCATATAGCCTGTTATTGTCCCAGCTTTCAGATTACTTTCCAATTACTCTCCAGCATTACCTTAAGATGATTTTTCTGCCTGTGGCTATTTTTTAAAGTAGTTCTTTCAAGAGTTATCACTGGATTATAACGTATGTATTATGATGCTTTTTTTTTTGCTTTGAACATAGTAAAATCCTGTTCTTTGAACTGTATTTTTTCTAACCCATTTAAAATAGCAAGATATTCTTTCAAATAAACCTTGTTTTTTAGCATGTGCCTTTTACCCAAATGACTGTAAGATTATGTGAAAAGAAAAAATTAATTTAAAAAATCTCTATCTTCCCACAAATGGTATATGCTTAGTTACAAACTCAAGAAAAGCTAAACATTATTAAGAAAATTTTGAGGAAATAACTTTTTGCAGTAATTGGAGTATTCAATTACATCAAATATAAAACACTTTATTCTCATTATACTTTATATAACATGTACTTCTGTAATTTTTATTCTACAAATGAAGGAATTTTAAAAAATAAAGTCATATATAAGATGGTGACATGAAGTATGGCATTTAATGAATCCCTTAGAATTTTTCATAATTTTTTCACAGATTTGATACAGGAGAACATAAAAATCTCATAGTTTGCATTTTAAATATCTCTAAAGCTATATTTCTATTTATTAATCATATTGCCTGGTGAAATGAAAATATACTCAATTCTATAAAAGACATGACAATAGTTTATAACAAGACACAGGATATATAATCCAAATAAGATCTACAAGGGTGAGATTAAAATTGAGAGACATTTTGTATATTGACCCTTTTTTATTCTTTCCTCTCTCTTTTTCCCTTTCCACTTTGTTCACCTTTCCCCCTTTTGTCCTGTTATTTAATAAATAAAAACAAAGTATTTGAAAAAAAATATCTAAAGTCAGACTCATTTCCAAGATTGGCATTGCCTATAGCTATCATCTAAGGAAAGCCTAGGCTGACTTACAAAATCATGAAAAGCTAATGCCTCTTTAGGATATAATAAATACAGGGAAACAGCATTTCATGAGCATAGCTTGATTGAGGAACATAAGGAGAATGGGAGTAGCCTTAGAAATTCAGGAAAGTATGTATGAAGGCTGGCACATGCACAGAATATATCAGAATGCTCAGAGGCTGTAACATTACCCCATTGGGGAGCCTAGAGAATCTACTCATGGGAGAGTTATGATAACATGGGATGGAAGTGCCCTGGAGAGACATTCAGCAACTGGGTTCTAATCTACTATCATGTCATTAGGAAGTCTTTTTGATTGGCTAAATAAGCAGAACTGGAGGTATCTTTACACCTAAGTCAGTCTTAGCCTGATCTCTTTTTCCCATTTTCTTCACTTGTGCTTGGGTGCTTTGACTTATTGGTTGAAGATTCCTGGCAGCTAGTGGCACAGCAGATAGTCCACTGGGTCTAGAATCAGGAAGACCAGTATTCAAATCCAGTCTCAGACATTTACTAGGTTTGTGACTCTAGACAAGTCATTTAACTTTTGTTTGCTTCACTTTCCTCAACTTTAACAGGAAATAATAATAGCACAAACTTTGTAGGTTTGTTGTGAGTCTCAAATGAAATAATATTTGTGAAAAGTGCTTAGCACTGTGCCAGGCACCGTGCTATATAAATGATTATACCCTTTCCCTGTTCCTTTCTAGCCAAAGAAAATGCTTCAAGAACAAAGGCTTTGGGGTTTTCTCCCTGTAGAAGTCATGTAGTTCCAAGTAATGAGGCTTGATATCCATTCTCTGCATTTATTCTTTTCCATTCTAGGCAAATGGATGGGAGCTTCCAATCTAGTCCATTTGAAAAAGTCAGAAAGTTATGTACCCAGGCTTTCTACCATCCAAACTATGTAGGCAGTTCCACATCAGTGGCCTCTAGGGCAGGGTGACTTTCAAAAGTTACTTTCATTATCCAAAACAGGGGAAGCTGAGGTGATTAGTCATTAGGCAATCATGCTGTATCTACAGGTAAATTTAGTAGGTCTAATGTTATACAGGAATTGAACTAAATTAGAACCTAGTTTCCAAAGCAACAGGTGGGAGAATGTGCCCCCTTAACTGTTTTACTTGTCTTATTTTGATATCTTCAAAGTAAATATCCCTTTTTAAAAAGTTAATTGATGTTAAGTGGCTGGATGATTATGAGGCACTAGTTACTGGTATCTAAGAATTGAAGGAATGGGAGAGGTACAGCGGGGAGGGTCCTCCATCTGATGGCAATAGAAGACACAACTCCTTAAACAGTCAGAGTATGCTAGAAGGTTCTAGCATTAACCTGAGTTCCCTGAGAGAGAGTGGTAACCTGCCTGACTCTGGGATATTGAACCAGAGAATACTCATTACACTTACTACCATCAATTGCTAGCAACAGAGCTGAAATCCATCAGAGACAACCCTAGACAAAATTGTAAAGTACATAAACTTTATGGCGGTTTTATTACTTTCTTCATAGTATTTAGAGGCAGATGGAATATTATTAAAGGTCATCTGATCTAATCCCATCATTTTATAGATAGGGAAACTGAGGTTTAGGAGGCAGCATAAATTGCCTAAAATCATATAGGGAATGATATAACTAAGTAATTCTCATTCTCTCTCTCTCTCTCTCTCTCTCTCTCTCTCTCTCTCTCTCTCTCTCTCTCTCTCTGTTCTTCTCTGTCTCTCTGTCTCTGCCTCTCTGTCTCTGTCTATCTGTCTGTCTGTCTCTCTAACATTTCTTTTGCCCTTGAGCCTTCCCTGTCACTCATTTTTATTTCCTTCTAGGCAATTGCTGAAGGTACCACCATCTCACTAAAGGATGGGCATTAGGATTGAGAATTCTTAAAATCTAAAACTTATTCTAGAAGAAAAATTTCTACATTGTTTACACTTTCCTTCATTGTTCGGAACAATCCATTCCTATGGCTTCAACTTACAGAACTAGGATCTATGAATAGAAGCTTCAGGGAGCCAGATTTAGGCTTACTCTAAGGAATAGATTCTTAACCATGGGACCCCAAGGAATTCATGGATAATTATCAGGGAGACTGTGGTCTTAGATGAGAAAAAAAAAACATATTTACTAATCTCTAACTAGAACTTAGAATTTCCTTCAATTATGAATATAGGCAACACACCACAGTAGTATTAACAGTACTTGTGACTTAATAGAAATTACAGATAATTCTCCTATCAATTAGAGTTGTTGGACATATCTTTTTTTTTATTATTATTATTTTTTGGAAGCAATTGGAGTTGTGACTTGCCCAGGGTTATACAGCTACTAGGTGTCTGAGGCTGGATTTGAGCTCAGGTTCTCCTGACTTGAGTGCCAGTGCTCTATCCAGTGCACCACCTAGCTGCCCCTTGTTGGAGACCCTCTGGGGTCTTCAATGCAAGTACTGAAATTCTGAAAACTATCATCTCAATTCTGTAATTTACCCAAACTATATTTCCAAATCTGCCCTGCTGGAAAAGCTACAGCTCTATCCAGACCTCTAATTTCCATTTAATATCTTACCATCACTGCAAATTCAGCCTGTCCCAAACCAAACCCATGAACTTCCTCTCAAATGCATTTCTTCCCATCCCAACTTTTTCTAACAAAGGCATCAACATTATCCTCACAGCCTTATTTGCCTCCATGTGCACTTCATTCAAACAGCATGTTCCTGCTCTAATGGTCTGAGAGTCCTGTGTCACTATCACACCCCACGTTCCCCTCCTCCCACTCCCATCTCCAGGGATTAACTAGCAAGGTCAGGGGTAACACATCATCAACTGATGGTCTATGACAGGGAGACATGCCATTGTTCTTGATTATTACTTACAGCATTCTGACAATGCACGCCAGCCTGTACAAGAATAAAAGATTGCACTTTGCCCTGAGCACTTATAGCCTAAGCTAGGAAGACAAAGTAAATCAGGCATGAAGTACAGCACATACGGGAGTGTTTAAATGTCAGCAACAGAGGCCTTATTATTATTTATTTAGCTTTCTGGCACTACTGTGGGAACCTTCCATAGTTATCCCTTTGAACCCCAGAATTGTAATCTTCAGGAAGAGACGCAAGACACACCTCTTGTCCCAATCCCTAAGCTTAGCTCAGGAAACCAGTAAACTACAGACTACAATCCAGGATGTTTTGGTTTTTTCCCCTAACTCTCAGCATGGAATGAAACAGGGTGGTGTTTATTCTCCATCCCTGTTTATGTCCTGTTTCTAGCCAACAATATCTTTTGAGGTATCTAATAGCAAAGCAAACAGCTGAAATAAGAACAGAACATACATTCTGGTGAAATGAAATGGACAATTGGATGGTTGTCTTCCTACACAGAAGAAAAGTGAGGCCATTATCAGATAATGTAATGAGCTGAAATGGGCCACTACAAAGAAGGAGGGCAAAATAAACACTTTCAGAATTACTGAAGCTACAGTCTCAAGCAGGGAGGCATTATTGGGGATCACTGGTCACACTGGAATACAACTTTGAAGGATATGCCTCCTTTTTGTGAATAGACTTTTGGCTGACCATGAAGCTAAAAAGCAGCATCACAAAAAAACAAACAAAAAAAAAACAAACCATGGACTGTGCCTATACCCTTGTCTGCTAGAGACTGCAAAGAACAAACTCTCCAGGTACTTAACATAGGCTTTTTAAACCACATTCCAAAACCTAAGTCTGATGATGCCATTCGTTTCTCAAGAAGTAGCTCCCTATATTTTTTTGCTTTTTGGAGGGGGGAGGGCAGAGCAATTGAGGTTGAGCGACTTGCCCAAGGTCACACGGCCAGTAAGTGTCAAACGTCTGAGGCCACATTTGAACTCAGGTCCTTCTGACTCCAGGGCTGGTGCTCTATTCATTGTGCCACCTACTCACCCCTAGTAGTTCCCTAATGCCTTAGGATCAAATACAATCTTCGCTATTTGGCATTGCTAAACCTTCACAATCTGGCTTCAAATTGCTTTTCCAAGCTTATTGTATGTTACTCTCCTTCCTATACTATACTTTCTCGACAAACTGATTTGCCTGCTATTTCCTGTACACAATCTTCTACATCTGTGACTTTGTAAAGGTTGTCTCCCATACTTGGAAAGCCCTCCCTCCTCACCTCTGTCAACGTGTTTAAGGTTCATCTTAAGTATCTCCTTTTATATGAGGTCTATCCAATCTCCCTAATTGGTCATGCATCCCCTTTCTTTCACAGTTATCTGTTCCACACCTCAATTAACCCTATCATGATTTTGATAAGTTGTGAATCAGCATAAGAAATTAAGTGGGAATTTTGGTGGAGTTTTACAGAACCCACAGATGAATCCACAAAGGCCAACAGACAATGCAGAAAAAGTTTAAAAACTCAGAAAGGCATAAAATATATGTATGGTATTTTATCTTTTAATACAATAATAATTCAGAATTCCCTGGTACAATGGAAGGACCAAAAAGTTTTACTCAAATTTTCCATATTACAGAGGGCACCATAATCCTAACCCTCACAACGTGGAAGGGATAAAAGTACTTGGTATCTGCATTTGCATATATTTTATACTTACATATCTTTGCACATATTTTCTCTCCAAAATAACATAAGCTCCACATAAATAATTTGCATTTTTATATATTACTAACAAAGTCCAACAGCAAGAAACAGAAAGAGAAATTTCATTTAAAGATACTGTAGACATTATAAAATATGTGGGCATCTACCTGCCAAAACAAACCCAGAGACTATATGAACACAATTACAAAACACTTTTCACACAGATAAAGTCAGATCCAAATAATCAGAAAAACTTCAGTTGCTTGTGGGTAGGCTGAGCTAATATAATAAAAATGAAAACTCTATCTAAATTAATTTACTTATTCAGTGCCATACCAAACAAACTATCAAATGATTATTTTTTAGAGCTAAAAAAAAATATCAAAATTCATCTGAAAAAAATTAAAGGTCCAGAATATCAAGAGAATTAATGAAAAGAAATGCTAGGAAAGGTGACCTACCCATACCAGATCTTAAATTATATTATAAAGCAGCGATCATAAAAACCACTTAGTATTGGATAAGAAATAGAGGAATAGCTCAGTGGAATAGGTTAGGTATATGAGACATAGTAGCCAATGATTATAGCAATGTATTGTTTGATAAACCCAAAGACCCCAGCTTCTAGGGTCACTGTGTGACAAAAACTGCTGGGAAAACTAGAAAAGAGGAGGCAGAAACTGGGCATAGACCAATATCTGACACTATATACCAGAATCAAGTCCAAATGAGTACACAATTTAGGTATAAAGGCTGATATTATTAACAAATTAGGGCAGCATGGAATAGTTTACCCATCAGATTTATGGAGAATGAAGGAATTTATGGTCAAAGAAGAGATAGAGAACATTATGAAATGCAAAATGGAAAATTTTGATGACATTAAATTGAAAAGTTTTTGCAGGAAAAAAAACAACGCCACCAACATTAGGAGGGAAGCAGAAAACAGAAACAATTCTTACAACCAATATGTCTGATAAAGGCCTCATTTCTAAAATATATAGAGAACTAAGTAAAATTTATAAGAATACAAGTCATTCCCCAATTGATAAATGGTCAAACATGTGAATAGCAGTTTTCAGAGGAAGAAATTAAAACTATTTATAGCCATATGAAAAAATGCTCTAAATCACTATTGATTAGAGAGATGCAAATCAAAACTACTCTGAGGTACCACATCACACCTATCAGATTAGCTAACATGGCAAAACAGGAAAATGATAAGTATTGGAGAAGATGTGAAGAAGTTGGAACACCAATGCATTGTTGGTGGAGCTGATCCAACCCATTCTGGAGAACAATTTGGAACTATGCCCAAAGGACTATAAAAAAATGTCCATACCCCTTGACCCCAACAATAGCACTTCTAGGACAGTATCCCAAAGATATATATATGGGAAAAGGACCCATATGTACAAAAATATTTATAAGCAGCTCTTTTTGTGGTAGCCAGGGACTGGAAATTGAGGAGATGTCCAACAGTTGGGGAATGGCTAAACATGTTGTAGTATATGAATGTAATGGAATACTATTGTGCTATGAGAAATAATGAACAGATGGGCTTCAGAGAAACCTGGAAAGACTTATATGAACTGATACCGAGTGAGGTGACCAGAACCAGGAGAACATGGTACACAGTAACAGCTAGCATGTGTGAGGACTGATTTTGATAGACTTAGCTCTTCTTAGCAATGCAAGGAGCTAAAACAATTCCAAAGGACACATGATGAAAAATGCCAGCCACATCCAGAGAAAGAACTCTGGAGTCAGAATGCAGAATGATGCAGACTATTTTCTTTTTCTGTTTTGTTTTTTTTTCTTTTTCACATTATTCCCCATTCATTATACTTCTTCTGTGCACCATGACCAATGTGAAAATGTGTTTAATAGTAATTATGTGTAGAGCCCATATCACACTGCAAGCCATCTTGGGGAGGGAAGGGGGATGTAGAAGGGGGAATTTAAAACTTATGGAAGTGAATGCTGAAAACTAAAAATAAACAATTAAAACAAAATCAAATAACGTAAGCTCCTTGAGGGAATATATCAACATAATACAATTGTCAATATAATAGAAGATATTTAATATATAGTGAAGGAAAGAGAATAAATTTCCTATGGTATCTACTATGTGCTAGATACTGTGCTAAGCACTTTTTACAAATATTATCTCATTTGCTGTACAGGTTGAATGAATAGATGATCAGCATTAGTAACTTTGAGAGGGAAACACATGCATATACAACAAAGATAACACACATAGTTGGGAAAATGGCTTATTCATGCTTCTAGAACATGTATAGGAAAGTCAAAATTACAGTTAAATTCTCTCTTTTACTTATGACTCTGAGAAAAGGTTTAAAAGTTTAACTAAACATAAAGGAGGAATTCTGTGTCGTGATTGTATATAAAATAAAATATAGTCCATGCCTTGGGCAGCAGAAACAGGTGAAAGCCAATATACCAATTTGCTAATTGGGATTTTGAACACCTTTGACAAAATATGACCCCAGCATCATTCCAAATAAGGTAAAATGTCATTCCCTAGCTCACTTAATTCTCCGTTTTCTTCCTCATAAAGCTTAAAACTCTAAGGTTGTCGTTCAAGCACCCACCTCACCCTCAAACAGACTGCCATCAAGCTGCTTTTATCACCTTTTTACACACTATTCTTCTTCATATATTCATCACTTCAATGAAATGGGAATACTTACCATTCACTGAGCAGATGCTCTTTCCCCCACTTTTTGCTCCTTGATCATGACCTTGTCTGCCATTCTACTGAAATGACATCCTACCTCTCCCCATTTCTGCCTATGGAAATTCTACATGTCATTCAAGGTTCAAACATCACCTCTTTTGTGAAGTCTTTCCTGAACCTTCCAACTGGAGATTACCTTGTCCTCTGAATTAATGTAGCAATTAGTTAGACTTCTTTTGCACACATTAAGAGCCCATCACCTAATAATGATATGATTTTGGTCTTAGGGTCAGAAGACCTAGGTTGAAGTCCAAGGCTCTAACGCTAACTTGCTGTATTTTCTTGGACAAAATATTTTATCTCTCTGAGTCACGGTTCCCACGTGTGTGAAATAGACATACCAAATCTTTATGATTCCTATCTCACAGGGTTGTTGCTAAGATCAAATAATCCAGGGCATGTAGGGGGTTATTTTCAACCATAGAATAATTCATGTATATGAACTATTATTACCACATTCTGTTTTGTATGATGGTAATTAGCATGTGTGTTATATCCTCCTAGTAATACATAAAATTTTGGAAGACAATGACTATGTCATGGGGGGGGGGGAGGCTTAGGATGGCATTTTGCATATAGGAAGCATATAAGAAATGTTTGTTAGAAAAACACATTTAACTTTCCTAAAAATATCTTAGATGTTCTTAGGACAAAGGAATAGATGTGGGAAAGTATACTGATTCCTATATTTTGACATCCATGTGGGGTTTTTTTTGAAATAAATTTAAATTGGTATGTTTTGCATTCATTTCAACAGCTCCTAAATCACTTCCTTTCAGTTACATTTAGGAAATTTTTTTCCCTTAAAACTAGGTGGTCACATTTTTTAGTGTGAAAGAAACACAAATAGCAACGTTGGACTTAAAACCTCAAATCCACAAGATTTAATTGTTTTCCAATGGCTTAAAGGGTGTAGTCATACAAATTTTTTGTTTGTTTTGCTCTTTTGCCCCAAATATCTAGCTATGACTTTATCTTTAGGAAACCTTACTTTCTGACTTTGGATACTATTAAATTAAATTAGCAAGTATGTTGTTTCTAACTTTACTCAAAAGTTTTCTCAATGAATGTGCTTGACCTCAGACTAGAAACAAAAAGATTTCAAAAAACTAAAATTATTTTACCTTTGGAACAGAAAAATAAGAGTCCCCAGACTCTGATAGTAGCCATTTATCTCACGGGGAAAATATTTTTAAGTGTTTTCTTCTCCTTTTCATTGCTTTTTTTGCAAATCTCCCTGTGTGGCTATAGTTATATTTTGACCACAAAGCAACCAATTAATTAATTCAAAATGGTCCCAAGTTAATTGTGTGCATAGATGAATGTCTCTACAAAAATGTAACACATCTCAATTGCCTCTTACCGATACATATTAAGAAGCAATTGGTAGCTATATAATTTCTAAGAGACAGAAGGATCAACATAGTTTTATCTATACTCATGAGGAGATCTTGGCACATTTTTTTAAATCCCTAAAACCAAAAAAGAGAGTAATCATAAACATCTACTTTTCTCTGTTGTTTCAACAAACAACTATTTTTGATGTGCTAACACTCCTAAATAAATAAATTGGGAGGAACATTGACTAAATTTAGGCCTTAACTCCTTTGCTGGTTGTCAGCTGCTGGACATTTCTGTAGAATCAGCCAAACATATGACAAAATCTGATGCTAAAGTCATAAAAGAAAACATGAATTTTTTTTCAGAAAAAAAATGCCGATAAATCTTTCATATCTGCACTAACTTTTAGTAAATGTCTCAAATGATGTTGGGTATCATCAGTAAAATGCAAAAAGCTTCTAATTTTCTTCTTCTAATTTTCTATATGTTTTTCCCATAACTGTTACTTTACAAAATAAATCTAATTTGGGTGGTAGAATCCTGCACAATGTGTTAAGGAAATGTGGATGGAATTTATGTTCTTTAGGCAGTACTAAAAATATCTCTGTGTTAGGAATTCCTCTTTTATCAAGCACCTTGGGAGCCAGTTTCTCCTATGCACAACCATGTAGCTCTGTGGGAAAGAGGCTCACCTCATTATACCTAAAATCTGCTATTGTGACATATCTGGAAATCTGAACAAAACGTACTTGCTATATTAAGAGATAAATGGCAACCTTTCTCCTTGAAATGGAGAATATTTGTCTATGATAAATATATTCAAATATATTTTGAAGGAAACCAAGTAGTCACACAGGAAACATTTATTTACGCTATTGTGGAGAAGAAAGGAAATAATTTCAAAATGCCAGTATTCAACAAGAGAAAGGAGGGAGGAGTTACAATTCATCATCCAGAGGATCATTCTAGGGATGACTTCTCTGTACAGGGCAGGTTAAGGCCAGAAATTAAGTGAAAAGGAAATTTGAGTTTTATCTGATCAAATAAGATAGAAATCTATTAGTACAGGAAGCTAACAGCCTTTGAAGTTTATCAGTTCTGAATTAGCAGAAATTAATTCCATGCTTCATAAATGCAAAAGTGAACTAGAAAATTATGCAGATCAGGAAAGAATTGTCTCTAGTTAAGCAGAAGCAGACCAACAAAATATGACACATAGAACTGAATTTTCACCCTAGGTATGATATTAGAAAATGCACAGAATTTTTTCCACCATTAAAACGTTTTTTAATCCATATATAGAATTTCCCTATGGCCTTTACAACAGAGAGAAATAAGGTTTGTAGATGTAGGTATAATTTACAGGACTCAATCTTCTTACCTTTTAATAAAAATAAATAAAAAGGAACTAAAGAGTTTTAATAAATAACCTGTTTCATAGGGAAAAAATTTTAGTTCCAAAAAGAAAATGCATAACAAACTTGAAACACTTACTTTCCAAATTGAAGGATTTTGTTATCACTTAAAATGGATAAATCTGTGTATAGAATTTGGACCATTCGGTCAGGGAGTTTATCTTTATTAGACTAGTATTTCTACTATTTTATCAGATAAGCATATTCAAAATCATTTCTTATTTGTCCATTTTGCTGGAGAGATCTTAGTGATAATCTAAATGTCTTCAAATTTGATCAAGTTGTTTTATAAACAAATACTGGTTGCTAAGTTTCTTTTTTTTCCTATTTGTTAAGTCAAAAGCCTCGACTGTGTTTCTTTTCTTTTACAATTCTTTATTGTTTGAATTGATGTTACACTAAACTTTGTGCCGGCTTTTTAAGATGTAGAAGAAAAACAGAACAGAAAATTATTCATCCAAGCTAAAATCTGTCATACTCACATCATTTTGTCAAGAAATGTAGACTGAAAGTAGAAACTTATTCTTGGTAGGATTTCTGGACATGATTAGAATTAAATATCACAGTACTCAATCATAAAAGTCAGATTACTATCTATAATACAGAGCCATGTTTCCTAAACTCATTTTGGCAACTTAATACCTTGGAACCTGACGTATTTACAGAACACATTAGTGCTGGTTGGGTGATCTAGAGTTATGGGAAGCCCCTGGAATAAAGAGTGATCATGGAGCAAAAATGTACAAAGAAGTCTACTGTCACATTGGGGAAATTGTCACCTGTATCCAGAGCCACAGTAATGTAACCATGAATGCTACTGGGTTGTAATTGTCTTCTAGCACAATAGACTTGCAGGTCTATAAAGAGTAACTCTTCTCAAATTAGAATGGACCTTCTGTGCTCCCCTCCCTGCTGCCCTTCTTTCTTTTTCATGGGGAAGGGACTTGTTATTGCCCATTCTTCTCTTTCCTACAACTATCAGATTTTCATATTCTTAGGATATCACCTCTCCCACTCATCCTGCCTCTTGGCAACACCCTTTTCCAAAGTTAGCCCACAGATATATGTATCTGACTTTAAAAACCAATCAAACAGTAATTTTTGCTGATATACTCATCATTGTGTTTACTCCAAGTGTCTCCTATTCCTACTGAGCTTGGAGCTTTTTTTTTTTTTAGGATCACTACTTTAAACAATTCCACCTCTTCCCTCTGATATTGCAAAAAAGGTCAGCCTGTTCTCTTTTCCAGCAAATTATTTCTAGCATAAAATATTCTAACACAACCCATTATTCTCGTGTTAGTTTTCTATAACACCAGAATTCCAGAGCACACAGTTTCAGAAACCCTGTAATTGTCCTACTCCCAAGATTATCCACTACCAGAGTTCTATAAACTCTGACTTGATGTCAATCGTAGGCGCAGAAAATAAAGACTCAGCAACTGTGGACTGCTAAGGACCTGTATCCTGACCCAAGAATGCCGATGAAAATCAGGAAAGGCTCAGATGGTGTTGCCAAGCCCACAGTTGTCATTGAAACTCTGACAAAATGTCATTATTACCTGATCCCTTTGGGGGCAATCTGAGCCTAAGACTTTTCCCAGGTATATACACAACATAGGGAAATATAAATATAGGCTGATAGGAAAGTTACTCAGATAACCAGACTTCCAGAGCCATACCAATATACCAAAAAAATATTCACCTGACTTTTGTTTGCCTTACTTCTAAAGCACACATTTCTACTACCACAGTATAATGAATGGATCAAGCTACACAATAGCCCTGAGTACCAGACCTTTCTGCTTTTATCTGGTGAGTAAAGACAGCTTCAGGAGGAGAGAGTTTGATGCCATTGTTAGGACTACAGACAGCATTTATTAACTTCCTTGTCTCTGTTCCTGAAAAATATTTCATTTTGCCTCAACAACCTCACAATGTGAGACTGAAAGACATCAAAAGCTGTATCTACCAATATTCATAAGAATTATGTTGCCAATTTTGGCAACAATTTTGTAACTAGATTGAACATTAGTTTTATCTGGCTAAGGGTGACATTAATGTGCTTGGTTTTTTTAGATAGCATGTCTGTATTGTGCGTGTATATACATGTATATGCATACAATGTATATACATATATATACATTCATACATATATGTATTGTGTATACATACATAAATACATATATAATATGTATCTGTGTCAGTTTCCTCATCTGTAAAAATCAGGGACCAGGATTACATGGGCCTACATGACTAAGACCCCTTCTCCAAATCTATGATCCAACAGATGGTTTACTACCACCTAGGATAAAATATAATAATAGCTGGCACTAGTATACTGTTTTAAGGTTCACAAAGTCCTTTATATGATTTATCTGATAATGGAAGAACATAATAAATGGACATATCTTACAGACAATTCCAAAAGAGGAATTCCAAAAATATTTTGAACAACGGTATTAACGTGGTTTGAATAAGCATATTGAGACCCATCTCCAAGGTGATTACTTTGAAGTACAACACTGTTATAGATGTAGAAGTTTTTATATTGGTTAAACAATCTGGCACCTCACTTTATAATACCTTACATGATGGCCTGAAAGCATTACACTGTAAATGAATTATTTCAAAACAGCTAGCATTTTTATAGCACATCAAGGTTTACAAAGCACTTTACAAATATTATCTCATTTGATCTTCACACCAATCCATGAGGTAGGTGCTAGTATTATCCCCATTTTACAAATGAGAAAACAGACTGAGAGAGATTAAGCAACTTGGCTATGGTCACATAGATTTTTTTAAAAATGTGTCTGAGATGGGTTCTTCCCAATTTAAGACACGTTGCTTCAGTGGAACCAAAACTTGTTCCTGATCACTTCTGTGTTTCTAGGGAATTTTTCTGACATACACACATCCACACACACACGTGTGTGTATATATATGCACACGTGCACATTCCTGCACACTCATACACACAGAGACAAGTGTTACTCCTTTTGAAGTTAATAGAAGCTGTATGTGGAAGACAGGCAAAGGGATAGTTACGGATTGATTTATGGGTAAAAAAGGTGGGATGGTCAGTAAGAGGGGGAGAGATTTAGTGGCATATGAAAAGAAAATATTTATTTTAAGGGTTGATTTGCAGAAGTTTCATGATTGGAATAAAGTAGGGGGAGAGAGACAGGCAGACACACACACACACACAGAATCTAGACCAATTTAACAAAGCTCATTAGTAATATTTCTATTTTCACCAATTGGTCTCTTTTCTGGTTCCAAACACATGACTGTTTTGAGGTATTCAACAACTCAAGTGTGTACTTTTCTGGGTATGTTTTAATGATCTTTAACTCTTTTGCCTTCTTAACCTGTCCCTCCTCCTGTCACTCTCATACAAATTCTGAGGACAGATAGGTTGAAACATACATGTAGAGAGAATGATACAATTTCTTCAGTGGCAATGTCAATCAATTAAATTTAGAAGGCTTGGGAGATCACCATACAAAAAGAGACACAAAATAAAAGCAGATTAAGGAAATAGCTCAATCTTCTTTTTTTGCACAGCGTCCACAACGAACAGGTGAATTTAATAATTAATGAAATGGGTTTGTTTCAAGAAAAATTATATTCTCTAAATCACAAACAGCAATAGAATTGTCAGAGCCAATCACAGTCACAATGATGAATCATGATCTCAAAACTATATGTTATTCTCAGGAAAGCATTGATATGTTTTTTCTGTACTATAACAGAATGTGTCAATGTTGTAAATTCACATAAACATTACAATATTAATCTCATCCAGGTTACACATTCTTGATGATGGTCAATAAGAAGCATGAATGAAATGTTTTTTAGAGAAGAATTAGGAAGATGATTCCCTTGGTAGAAATCATAAAGTTAGAGTAGCTGATTTAAAGTGATTCAGTGCTACTTTTAAATCTGGAGTAGATAGCAACTGGGCATACAGCCAGGTAATATGATAACATTCAGCTGTTGGCCAGCTCTGGAAACATATTAGGCTCTCTTTTTTCAAAGACATAATTTCTAGTCTTCTGCATGTGTGTGTGTGCATATATATGTATATGTGTATATATATTGTGTGTATACACACATATACACACACACACAGATAATTTTACAAGTCTTTTCCCTAAAAAAAGCAAGAGTTATATGTTGAAAACTGTTTATCACAGTTAAAAGTTTTATAGATTGTCAAAGAACACAAGAAACCTAATTTACTAAATAGGTTGGATAGGCTCCTCTCTATATCCAATACTATCTTCAGGGCTCTTCAACCATTCCACTGTTGCTGGCTAACCCAAGGTGACTGCTTAGACAGTAGTAATACAGTCATCCCTTCTATATCACATGGAGTTAGGGACACAGTGTCTCTCCCCCCATCATCTCCCCATGATCTGAAAAATCCACATAAAATTTTTTGGCCCTCACTTCCTACCAGAGGAGAAGTCTGAGTTTTTCTTTTTCTTTTACAGGGTATTTACATTACCTTATTGTAAAATCTGGGTTAAAATTTGGTCAGAGATGCTGTGTCACTTACTGGCCTTTACATGTTGTCTGTGGTTTCTGCAATACTCCCCCAAAATTCCCATTTAATTTCTTATGCCTACTGGTGATACCTCAAATGCAACAGGCAAAGTCACAATGTGGAATAGATAACTGTACTCCAACTTTAGCCAAAGAAAATTGTTAAATACAAAGCTATATTATAAAGGATGTTTATAGATGTTTTCATTCATCTCACAAAATGTCACAAATCCAAGGGACCTTAAAAATCCTTGATCTAATCCTTTCATTTCTTTTTTTTCTTTTTATTTTTTTAAAATGATTTGTTTATTTACTTTTAATTTACAAGATTCAGTTCCACAATCACTTGAGTTTCAGATTTTCT
>CM053580.1:101203758-101268872 GCA_028627135.1 Pseudochirops cupreus | reverse complement strand
CAGTAAAATGTAAGCTTCTTTAAGGCAAGGATTGTTTTTTTGCCTTTATTTGTGTCTCCAGCACTTTCTTTTGTAGCATAGACTAGAAACCAAGGACTTGAGAAATGGCTGAACAAATTGTGATATGTGAATGCAATGGAATATGATTGTGATGAAATATCATGCTATAAGAAATGCTGAAGGGATGCATTCAGACAACGATGAGAAGATTTTTATGAATTAATACAGAGTAAAATGAGGAGAACCAGAACAATTTATATAGTGATTACAACACTGTAAAGAAAAGTATTTTCAAAAGACTTGGGAACTCTGACCAACAATGACCAATCACAACTCCAAGGAACCATGCTTTCTGCTCACTGAAATGGAGGAAATTCAGTCTTGATGTGCAGAATGATACACACATTTCTGGATATGGCCAACATGTAGATTTGTTTTGCTTGACTATAATAATCTATTACAAGGGAGGATTTTAGGGGATTTTAGGAGGATTACAGGGAGAATGAAGGGAAGAGCAAGATAATGATAGTGATGCCCCCTCCAAAAAAAAGAGAAAATGGGAAAAGAACACCCATGAAAAGAATAGAATGTTCAGAGGTAGACTTTTAACAAAATAAACCAGATATAATATAGATTTGCTTTTTTACATGAATTTCTTTTTCTATATTGAAATATTCACAGTTGTTAAGTTTGTGAAGTTCAGCAAAAATAAAATAACACATGAAAACTAAAAAAATAAAATACTCTTCCTTTCTTCTACACTTATTAAGCACCACTATGTGTTAGGCACTTGCTAAGAATTAGGGATGCAAAGAAAGGTAAAAGACAGTGCTACTCTCAAAGAGTTTACAGTCTAGAGGCAGTAACATATCTATATTAGCATTAACATTTAACTCGCAGGGTTATCAAGGGGCTCAAAGTAGATGATCAATATAAAGTGCTTGGCAAATTTTAAGCACTATTGGTCATTATGTCGCTACACACTATTTTATGAGTAGTATGTTTATGTATGTGAGTATATGTATTAAAATGAATACATATGTGTATATATGTGTATATAGAATAGATATTAACAATCTGGAACATATCTAAAGGAAGACAAACAATATGATGAGGGGACTTAAAATTATGCAATACAGTCCTGGAGGAGAGAAGACAGGAAAGACATGATCAATGCCTTTAACAATGGAAAGGGTTTTTATAGCCCTTTGGACATAGCTCCAAATTGTTCTCTAGAATGCTTGGATCAGTTCACAACTCCACCAACAATGCATTAATTTTCCAATTTTCCCACATCTTCTCCAGCATGTATCATTTTCCTGTTTTGTCATCTTAGTCAATCTGACCAGTGAGACATGGTACCTCAGAGTTTTTTTGATTTACATTTCTCTAATGAATAGTCATTTAGAGCATTTTTTCATATACTTATAGATGTCTTTAATTTCTTCCTCTGAAAACTGCCTGTTCATATCCTTTGACCATTTATCAATTGGAGAATGACATATTCTTATAATTTTGACTCAGTTCTTTGTACATTTTAGAAATGATGCCTTTATCAGAGACATCGGTTGTAAAAATTCTTCACCAATTTTCCACTTCCCTCCTAATCTTAGTTACATTGGCTTTATTTGTATAAAAACTTTTCAGTTTAGTGTAATCAAAGTTATCCATTTTACATGTTGTAATGCTCTCTATCACTTGTTTGGTCATAAATTCTTCCCTTCTCCATAAATCTGACAGGCAAACTATTTATTCCTTGCTCTCCCAGATTGCTTACAGTATCAGCCTTTATACCTAGAGCATGTACCCCTTAAAACTTTATCTTGGTATACAGTGTAAGATATTGGTCTCTTCCCAGTTTCTGCCATACTATTTTCCAGTTTTCCCAGTATTTTTTGTCAAATAGTGAGTTCTTGTTCCAGAAGCTGGAGACTTTGGGTTTATCAAACAGTAGATTATTATAGTCGTTGACTACTGTGTCTCATGTACCTAATCTATCCAACTGATCCACTACTCTATTCCTCAGGATGTGCATAATCTTTGACCCAGCAATACCACCTCTAGGGCTATATCCCAAAGAGATCTTACAAGTGGGAAAAGTGTAGTAGACCAGACTTTCAGGGGTCCCCTGGCCCCATTAAGGAAATGCTCCCCTCTTCTATGAGGTCACTAGGCAGATATGCAAGAGTATAATCTTGTTTGCTGATGCTTCCATTGGTCCTATGAATAACTAAGGAAAATTTTGGGTAGTTAATTAGCAAGTCTTGTTTGAGACTCCCTGTTTGTTTGTGCCTCCAGACATGGTCCTAGGATGAAGTCTTAATGAATAACTAGCCTTAGGCTGGAGTAGGTATTGGAGACCAAAAGAGGGTTTGTGCATTCTTTCTGCTAAGGGAATAAACCTTCTAAGTTCCTTGTATCTTCTATCTTCAGCTCTGTATGAAATGGTTCTGTAATAAACAGACTATCGAATACATCCCCGTCTCTCTCTTTAATCAGCTGGTTGCTAGGCCATGCAACTGTGCTGGTCACAGTAGAAAAGGACCCATATATACAAAAATATTTATAGCAGTTCTTTTTGTGGTGGCAAAAAATTGGAAATCAAGGAGATACCCATAAAGTGGGGAATGGCTAAACAAGTTGTGATATGTGAATGTAATGGAATACTATTATGCTATGAGAAATGAGGAGCAGACATACTTCATAATAACCTGAAGAGACCTATATAAAATGATGCTCAGTGAGGGGAGCAGAAACAGGAGAACTTTGTACACAATTACAGACACATCATATCTGTGATGACTAACTTTGATAGACTGGACTCCTTTCAGCAATGCAAGGTTATAAGACAACTCCAAAAGACTCATGATGAAAAGGGCTATCCACATCCAGAGAAAGAACTAGAGTCTGAATGCAGATTGACGCAAACTACTTGCTCTTTCTCTCTTTTGTTTTGTTTTGTTCCTTCTTTCTCTTTCTTCATTCCATTGGTTATAATTCTTCTTTACAACTTGACTAATGTTTAGTGTGAAGGTATTTGTAGGACCTATATCATCAGATTGCATGCCGCCATGTGGGATAGGGGACAGAGAGGGAGGGTGAGAAAATTTGGAACTCAAGGAATAGTGGAACTGAATGTTGTAAACGAAAGGTAAATAAATATTTTTTAAAAGAGGAGAAAAGAATGTGAAATGTTACCATTTGCCTTGTCCTGGGAATAATAAATGAAATTAATATAGGAAAGCATATTTTAGCTGAATATGTGAAAGGGCTTCCTAAGCTTTGAGCTGCCCACAGATGGAAGAGTGTGCCTTGCAAAGTGAATTTCCTATCACTGGATGTCTTCAAGGACAGGGGAGATGGCCAATTGACCAATGGTCAGTGATATTAAAGAAAAGACTCATGCTTCTGTTTAGAGCTATAGTAAATGATCTCTGAAGTTCTTTTCAACTCTAAACATTCTATATTTCCTGCCAATTCTTTTTAAAATGATCATCAAAGAAGCTAATACAAATTTTGAGAAATGTTCAGAGCTACACTTCTGTCTCTCTCCCAGTTTTTAATTTAGTGACTTTATTTGGTGTTGTCTTTGCCTGCTGAAGTCTAAAACCGCCCAGAAAGTGATGAACTGACTGAGCACTTAAAGCGTATTGTCTGGTGCTATTGTGACATGCATGATGGTCTTCATAAAGCCCTGCCTGTGTTAAACTCAAAGGAATGCAGTTTGCCTGGGGCCACTTCTTTTACGATAGATCCATGAAAATCAGTGGTATAGCAAGATGCACAATGTCAATCTATACTGCTGTACAAGGAACCCTTGATATGAAAAACAATGTATCCCATCCAAGACATCATGAGATTAAGAGTGAAGTTAGATTTCTACTTAAAAACAGTATCACATTATCCAAAAAGAAGCTTTCAGGCTCAGCTTGGGGATTTTTTTATTCCTCCTCCCCCAGAAATTTACTGCTCAGAAAATGCAAAATATTACGATCCTTTCCTTTCTGTTTGACTTGAATTAGCCTTTCAAATTTGTTTTCCACATTTGGTAGTATCTACTCAAAAAAAACCCAAAGTTTTTAAAAAACCAGAAAAATGAGATTTGGCATTGTTTCCCACAATGTTTCCAGATAAGCATGGAGATTATGTGCATGGAGGTACACCTTGGGCTGCTGGGGAGACCTTCTGCATGTTCCATGATCCAAAATATCCCTCTAACCTTGAACCTGCCATTTCCCTAGAAGTGGTATACTAAGAGTTTTGTGCAAACTTCAACCTTGTAGTGTATATTTTCCCCCTGTGATCAGATACAAAGAAAGAACAATTTTCATTTTATTTTCTGTTGCCACTTTTTGCTTCTCATCAACCTTTAGAAATGAGAGAGAATGACCTATTGCTTCTTCCACAGTCAGAGCAGCGTAGTCAATGCTAGCCTGGCTTTGAAGAGAAGGCAGTGTGGTACCATGGAAAGAACACTTGTATCGTAGTCAGAGAACCTAGCTTTACATCTCATCTTTGACCTTACTTGTGTGATTTGGATTGAGTTATTTAGATTCCCTGGCCCTCTATTTCCTCCCTTGTAAAGTGAATGGAATGGAAGAAATTAATATACATACAAAAATAGTGGTCCAGGCACCAAGAATATAAGATAAAAATTCCTTGGAAATACTTACAAAGTGTTGTTAAGCTTCTTGAAGGTAGGGGCTGTTTTGGTTTTGGTCTTTGTTTCTCTGCACCCTACCAGAGCACTTCAAACATGCAAAGTCTTTAATATGCATTTATTGAATTGAATGGAACTGATCAGAATAATGAATGAAAAAAGAAGAAACTTTGATTTGAACTCTCATCAAGAAATCCCATGAGCACTGATTTTCCCTCTAGTTTCTAATCTCTGATGGATACCCTTGGATAGGGAAAATGTGCTGATCTTTACTCTGAGTTTGGTCCTTTTATCCAAGGCTGTTCTCCCTCATTCACTATTCTGCCACCTTTGCTCATTTATCTTCTTCCTCTCTCCTACGCATGCTAACTGTGGATGTCCCCCAAGGCTCTGTCCTTGGCTCTCTTTGCTTACTTTACTCTCTTCCTTGGGGACTCCATTCATCTGTATGGCTTCAGTTATCAGTAGGAAGAGAGAGGTATATTTCTATAGATATGAATTTCAAAAATCTAAGTAATCAGTCATCCCCACACCATGCTGCTTACACTTTGACCATCATTTTCATTTCCACTCCACAGGATAGAATCTTGAACTCTGTTCGGGGGATGCCAAACTCTGATATATCAATTTTCATATTATCTTGCTTGGAACCAAGCCTCTACACTACTTCCTAGCCATCTCCATAGTATGCTCTTCTCCTACAACTCCCCTGTAAGTATTATCTTTCCTCATTGAAATCTAAATTGAAAGAATGCATGTATTACTTGTATCTGTATTCCCAGTGTTTATTACAGTGCCTGGTACACCTTGAATACAACACTTTATCTAGCTAGCTAGGCTGTGCCAACATCTTCCCTAAGGTCCATGCCCATTCCGCCAAATGCCAGATGATTACCTCCTATTGAATGTCTCATCAGCACCTCAAATTCCACATTTTCAAAACTGAATTCATCATCTTCTCCCCTAAATCTGCTTCTCCATTTTCCTATTGTTATTAAAGGTACCACTATCTTCCCATTTACCCATTTATTCAAGCTTATAACCTCAGAAGTTGGAGGGAAGAAGGGAAAGAATTCCAGGAGCAGAGAAGAGTCAGAGAAAAGGCGTAGTTTAGAGATGAAGTGTCATGTGTGAGGAACAACATATCTTTCACTCTTCCCTCAGTGAAAACATTTATTAAGTGCTTGCTATATGTTAGGCATTTTGCTAAGCAATGAAGATACAAATAAAAAAGCAGTGAAGTACTAACTCACAAGGAAGTTATTTTCTAATAGGCAAAGACAACAAGACAAAACAAATAGGTGAGTGATGCCAGGAAGGAGTATTTTGGTCAAAGAAGTCAGAGATGATGAGTAGGCTCATAAGGCAATTGATTATTAGTCCTCTCTAGGAATGGTAGCACTGACTTTATTATTGTTCCCACAGCAAGAGATGGAAAATGGGGTGAGGGAGGGAAGAGAAGGTGAATTTTAGATGGCAAGACCTAGAAATGGCCAGGGGACACCATGGTAAGAATGAGAACACTAACCAATCAGAAGCACAGGGACCCAGGGTAGAATTTGGAGTCTTTGGTTAGATTCGAAGGCTGGAACACAGGATCTTGGTATGAAGATGTGATGTGGTAAGTCTGGAACAGGCTAGTTATATGAAAGCTCACCAATCAGAAGCCCAGGTCTCTAGGTCAGACTCTCAACATATCCTATTAGTTGTGTAGGTCTGTAGATTCTACCTCTGCAAAATCTATCATGTTATGTTCCACCTCTCCTTTCCCAGCCATCACTGTAAGCCTCATCACTTCCCATTTAGAATATTGTGATCACCTGCTAACTGGTCTCCCAACTTCTAGTAATTTCTCTTTTTGATGAATCCTTCACATAATTACAAAAGAAATCTTCCTAAGGCAAAGGTCTGATAATGCTACTCCCATGCTTAAGAAGCCCCATTGGCTTCCTGTTGCTTAGATGGCAAAATACAAATTACTTAGCCTGTCATCTAAGGCACTCCAAATTTGGACTTGCTCTCCTTCTCCATTCCAGTTTCATCAACTGCCTTTTACACATGCAGTATTTCTGCCATTCCCCTGCTTAAGAAACCCCACTGGCCTCCTGTTGCTTAGAGGGCAAAATTCAAATTACTTAGCCTGTCACCTAAGGCACTCCAAATTTGGACTTGCCCTACTTCTCCATTCTAGTTTCATCAAATACCTTTTACACATGCAGTATTTCTGCCATCTTGGAACAGTAGGTATTCACCAATTTCATTTAGCCTCTTTTCCCCCTGTACATTTGCACAAGTCACTGTCTTCTATGTATATTCTTACTTATTAAAAAAAAAAAAAACCTCTCTTTCCTCCTATAGGGCCAAGATCAGGTACACCTTCCTCCATAAAGCCTTCCCTACTTCCTCATCCAAAATTCCTCCTGAAATTTCCTTAGAGCACTTTGTCTGGATCTTCTCTGTTTCTCTCATATTCTCTTATTTTCACTTGCATCATATATTTCACAATCCTCTTCTCTCTTATTAAATGGTAAGATCTTTGAGGGCAGAGAGTGAGGGCCATTTTGTCGTCTTTCTATCCCCAACACCTAGCATGGGGTCTTGCACCTAAGGTTAGGGACTGGACCTCTGGAAATTAGCCAGGACATTCCTAAGAAAGTTCCCTTGACCAATGCAAGTGGCCTTCTCTATAAATGACTGTCTTAGAAAGTTGGTAGGCAGCGGTTCTCAACCTGTAGGTCACAACCCCTTTGGAGGTTGAACGACCCTTTCACAGGGGTCACAGGGGTTGCCTAAGACCATCAGAAAACACATATTTCCAATGGTCTTAGGAACCGAGATACCACTGCTCTATCCATCTCCAGGCGAGTCTTCTCACATGCAGATACACCCACGTGTGAGTATTAAAGGGCACAGCATTAGGAAGGTTGAGAACCACTGTGCTAGAGGGTTGAGAAGTTACATAACTTGCCCGGGATCCCACATACAGGATAGGTCAGAGGCAGGATTTGAACACTAGCTCTTTTTTCTATCTACTATGACACACTGTTTCTCACATGGTATGAAATAAAGAAGGTAGTTAATGCATTTTTTCTAAACTGAACTGAAATCTCACTATGTAAAATAAGATTTCAGTTTGTTCCATTTTCAGCTAAGAGCAATGGTATAAATGCAGATGAAATGTACATAAAGTGATGGTGATACAATTGCATTCAAGTAGTCTAACAACAACCTTAAGGTAAGTCCTCAGATTTGTTTAAGACATTACTCAAGCAACACTTATTTCAGTAAAATTAAAAAGTAACTCTCTACCCCTGAAAGTGTGGAAATAAATCACTGGCAAAAATGAAAACTGCCTGAAAAACTGCTTTCTGTGATCTTTATGGAAATAACAACGGTCCTTCAAACAATGAGGCTGAGGGTGGGAGAACCAACTGTTATAAATACATCACTAACCACGTCAGTGTATTTCCCTTGACTTCCACAGTAGTATCTCTGGGGAAATAAAAACCCTGTTACACACTCATTTGAATTCCTGTAATTGTACTTTGCACATCAGTTTCTTGAGACTTAACCTCAGACATATGCCATAGATTTATCATCTCTCTTGGGTTAGACTCAGCAATTGATGAGTAGATAAAATAAATGGAGAGTATTTGGGAGGTATTTTTTCAGGGGTAAGATTGGGGGAAATGTCTAGTTCTCCAGGAACTTGGTGATAAATCAAGGCAGAACAAAAAACTGAGCAATGAGACAAATTCTACTTGGAAAAATTAGAGCTTTCCAGAGGAAACTATATTAAATATAAATCCTTCTCTATGTGTTGATAACTATAATTGTTTCAAGTTTCTAATCCACTGAAAGTGATGACACATCCAGCTTTGCAAACATGCCAAATGCATCATTTCCTTCCATCTCTCCCATCCCCATCCCCCTTAATTTTGAAAAAGTAACTAAGGATATTAAACCACAGAAGGTTATACCCTAATCCTTTATTGTCTAATCCTAGGAGATCTTTACATCTGGTCTCTTTGGGGGAAAAAAAGCTGCTATTCAAATAAACAGGTGTGTTATTGATCTATAGTACACCTGAACTTTATTCTCATTCAGCTACAACACGTCTGTAAGAGGGAAGATGCTTACTTATTATTTAGATTATGATTCTTACTTTTATGGTAGTTTATGTTGGGGGTAGGAAGGGGGCAGGTAAGGATTTGTGTGCCAGTAGAAATGAAAAGGGATTTCTTTTAATTACTTAGCACCAGCTTAATTCAGACAAAACATGAGGAAATTTAAGAATAGGCAAAGGGGTTCAATTGTTTAGTGACATCATTCTGAGATTTTTTTCTCTCTTATAGTAAAAACAGACAGAAGTTTGGGTTTTTCCCCCTTTCTCAAAAGTCACTATTAATTGCAGACATAAACTAATACAAAGAGTGCAATAAACAGGTCAGTCTATAGAAAGTATGTTTCAAAGATGTCAGATTCCCCTATGGGGCAACAAATATCCATAGCAAATTGCAATATTCTATTTTTTATTTGGGGGGATAGGGTTCATATATGTGACTTCATTGCTATGGGAAGCTCCCTCTCCCAATTCTGCAACTTACTGTCTTAGAGAGTTATCTGGGGACACTCAGAAATTAAGTGACTTGCCCCGGGTCAAAAAATCAGAAGTGGGATTTGATTCTAGCTCCTCCTGACTCTCAGGTTAATTCTTTATTCATTACATTACATAGGCTCTCATGTTCTAAATTAAATCTGAATAATCCTTCCAGAAGGGAGGGTAAAGTGCTAATCTATACTCATGATATTCATTAATTGAGCCAATATTCATTGAACAACTCCTAACAATAGGGACTTGGGTAAGGTATTAGGGATATCATAATTGAGCATAGTTTTTGTCCTCAGTGGACTAAAAGTTCAGTAGAAGATATGATATTTCCACAAATAACCATCTTACAAAGCTAGTAACTGTCTAAGGCTAGATTTGAACTCAGGAAGATGCATCTCTCTGACTCCAGGCACTCTCAACACTATGGTGCCACATAGCTGCCCTAGATAGTATTTTATTACATTTGTTTAAATTCTCCCATAAATCCTCCATAGAAGACTTACTAAATATGCAGAAAATCTTTCTTTTTTTCTTTTAATATTTCATGGATAGATCAGCACAACACTCGGGCTCTCCATCTGTTATCCCTCCATCTCATTAACTGAAAGCCTACCTCCTTTTCCAGCTATACTACAAGGATTCTAATTCACTGTTGATTGCTTTAATTATTACTATCAAGCACCACACAACTATAATATCAGCTATCATCATCATTTTTACTGGTTATATATTAATAAAGGTAATTAGTGAGTTCCCCCAAATTACCATCAAGAAGAAAAATGAAAAGTCACTCTGACACATCTGAAACTTCAAAGACCTAACTTGGAAGGCAGTGGTGTCAGACTCCATATATCAGAATCCCTGAGGCCCACATATTGACTTAGAAAACCACACGTTTATATATTTCTTTTTTTTTAATTAATACATCAGCATATTAAAATCAGATAGGAATTCTATTTTAATCCGTTTCAGTTGCACTCATATGTGCTCTAGACCTCATGCAAGCCATGGGTCACATTTAAGACACCTCCGGTGTAAGGGATACATTACTAGGCTTGACGACAAGAAGACTTGAGTTCAAATCCTACTTCTATGCTAACTAGCTGTGACGATTACCTCTCTGACCTTCAGATTTCTCATCGGTGAAATCAAGAAGTTTCCAGGTCAAAGTTATGATCCAATGATTCTCTGCATAACTTGGGATGTTCTTGTTTTTGTTTTGCTTGCTCGTTTGTTTGTTCTGACAATCTTCTTTAACATCGCCCCTAAGAGTACAATTTAAATTTTACCAGGTAAATGAAACATGTAAACTTATGTACTCTGACAAAATTTTCTGTTTTCAGAAAACACCTATATTCTCCCTAGTAACCATTAAAAAAAACACAAAACTGAACTGTTGTCCTCAGAACAGCTGCTGTTTCTGTTATTGCACTGGTAAGGTTCTCCCAAGTCAGCAGGATGTCGCTTCTGCCTTTAAAAGTGATGATGGCTTACTTACATCACACAATTCTCTTGCCTTTTTTTATGTGACCTTGTGTCACTTCCCCATCTCATTACCCACTTTTGTATTTTCTATAAATATTCTAGCATAATACAGGATAGGATACAGTGTTGGAAGGTATTAGGATTCAAAGGATCATGCATGCAGAACAGGATCATCTAATCTAGCAATCCACTTTAAGGATCATCTAATCTTGCCGTTCTCAAAATATGGTGCACAGACCCTTTGAAGGGGTGTACAACATCAAAATTATTCTCATAATAATACTGAGATGTTATTTGCCTTTTCCACTCTTCCAAAGACTGGGATGACCTGTGATGATGTTATTGCTCTGGGAGTTAAAAGAATGTGTTTTCATATTTTCTGTATTTTCTAGAATTTTCCAAGGCAGTAGATTAGGGCAGCTAATTAGCACAGATAAAGTTCTAGACCTGGAATCAGACACTAACGGTAGGACTCTGGACAAGTCACTTATTCCTGTTTGCCTCAGTTAGTTTCCCCATCTGTAAAATGAATTGGAGAAGGAAATGGCAAACTGTTCCAGTATCTTTGCCAAGAAAACCCCAAATGGAGTCATGAAGAGTCAGACACAAGTAAAATGACCAAACGAAAACAAGAAAAAGAAAAGCTTAGGGTTAAAATATGTGTGTCTTCAGAGATTAGCTGTGTTCTCAGCATTTCTACTATGTTCTTACTAGCTATCTTCAGTTCTACCCAGTATAATCTCTGTAACTACATTATTATCTAATAAATTGTTATTTTGAAATCCAAAAGTTTTTCTTATGCCTATATGAAAAAACAAGAAATGAGTAGGCTTTTAATTTCATATTTATATTTTATCATCTTTAAAACTTTTCTACATTTTTAAACTTGGTCTAAAACTTATTTAAGAATTTAGGAATATTTTATTCTAAAAGAAAAGAAAATATGCTTTCTTATTTTTAAGGATGGATAACTGGCTATGAAAGGGATATTTTAAAAAAATGCTTTCTCCATCCACAGCTGCACTGTCTGCATCTGAAGATGCTTAAAAAGATGAAACTGACATTTAAGGAAGTTCTATCATTCATGGAAGAGAGAAATGTGCTCCTATGAAACTAGGTGAAATGGAAAATAAGAAATGAAAATACGATGAAAGCTTTCATTCCTGCAGTTTTATACATCTTTAAATTTTACATGATTAGCTCATGCAGTAGAATATTTTCTGTTTGTATTACAGTGCCAGTGGCAGCATCATTTGATATCAATCATTAAATTTAAAGAAAAAGGAAATTAGTATTTTAAATGTAACAGTTAAGAGCTCTTTGAAAGTCAACAGTTGTAATAACATTTTTATACTAGAAATCAAAAAGCCACTGAAGCAACTTTCATTGACTCCAGTCAACTTGCATTGACTGGAGAAGTAGATACAATAGTTGAGAGTCTAATAAATTGCACAGTCAATGTTGAAAAATTCCTGCTAGATGAAAAGTCAGTAAAAAAAAATCATGGCAGCACCATTTTCTGACAATGCAGTTAACTCATCAAATTAAAAACTTGGCCGCAAACATGAAGACTGAGTTAATATTTCATCTACAAAATGGTACTTTTGACTTTTCGTTGTTGTTCAGTTGTGTCTGTCTCTTTATGACCCCATATGAGATTTTCCTGGTAAAGATACTGGAATTGTTTACCATTTCTTTCTCCAATTCATTTTACAGATAAAGAAAATGAGACAAACAGGATGTAGTTACTTGTCCAGGGTCCCACAGCTAGTGTCTGTGGCCACATTTGAATTCAGGTCTTCCTGTTTCTAGGTCTGGTGCTCTATCCCCCTTACCTCTCAGCTTTTGCCTTACAAACTGACTAATCTATAGATGCGGCTGGGCTTGCTTTTTGCTTGTATTTGTTGGTATCAGCATCAACTATTCAAGGAAAGTCTTTTATGTGAATGCTCAGCAACTAACAAAAACGGAAGTGAAATATTCAAAGTGTTGAATAACTTTTTTCCATCTCATGGTTTTTCCCGGTGCAACTTTGTTAACATTTTTACTAATGTGTTATAAGAATAATAATGAGTAAAACTACTAGTTCCTCATCACAAGACAGCGGTGATAAACTGTCCTAAGAGTTATATTCTTTATCATCACACATTCCATTTCACTTAAAAATGTCTTTGATGGAACAATAACAATTATCATTTTTATGGAGTTTCAGCCCTTGAGTATGCATCTCTTTAGTAGACAAAATGGGATACATGCGTAAAGTATTACAGTTGCAAACCAAAGGTTGTCTCAAGGAAAAGTACTTGTATGATTGAGTGCATTTGTGTGTGCTGAATTAGTCACTTTTTCCTCTGGAAGACCATTTTTACTTAAAAGAATGAGCAATGGGCAAACTATGGTTCTTCAGTCTTGGGTATTTATTTGGCAGACATTTTCTCAAAAACGAACAAAGTGCGTGTCAGGAAAAATAACAGATAGTATTTGTTGCCAATGGTAAAATTTGAACTTTGAAGCAAAATTAAAATCTGCCACTGTGGCATGGGCAGCTTCTCAATACTTAAAGGTTTTCTTGTGAGATTGGTGATGATATAAAAAAAAAAGTGATTTTTTTTTATTGTATAACAAAATGTACCAACATGTATAAGATATACATAACTCAGTGAACCAGTATCATTCATTCAAAGTGCTTGATAGAGCAGTGGATTTTAATATGACAGAAGTATGAAAAGTTCACTGATTTGGTCTCAGAATCTATACTGCAACCAACCTTTAACAAACCATCACCTGTCAAGTTTTGGTCTGGAATCAAAGGACATACGCAATTAATTGATAAAGACTGTTAAAATATTCCTCTTTTTCCAACAGTGTGAGGTCAGACTTTTTTCATATACTTCAACTAAAACAACACATCATAACTGATTGAATGTAAAGGCAGATATGAGAATCAAACTGCCTCCTATTAAGCCAGATATTAAAGAGCTTTGCAAAAATATAAAAAAAAATGCTATTCCCCTTACCAAATTTTGGAATATGTAATGATGTTTCATTAAAATTATCTATTAACCTGCAATGAACCCATTATTATTATAACATTAATAAATATATTAAAACATAAGTTTTCATTTCTAAGATGGCAAATATTGATATATGAAGTCCAAATGAACAAAAGCTCTTTTGGTTCCAATAATTTGTAAGAATATAAAGAGGTTATAAAACCAAAGAGTTTAAGAACTGTTATTCTAATCTAACCTCATTTGGTTTTGGTTGGTTGGTTGTGTTTTGTTTTACTGGTAAAGAAGCCAAGGCTCATGAAGGAAAAGGAACATATTCAAAGTAATATAGCTAGTTGGGGCAGTTAAGTGATAAAGCACTGGCCCTGGAGTCAAGAGGACCTGAGTTCAAATCTGATCTCAGATACTTAATACTTACTAGCTGTGTGACCTTGCTCAAGTCACTTAAGCCCAATTGCCCTGCCTTCCCCCCTCCAAAAAGAAAATGACAAGTAATATAGCTAGTTAACAGCATAGCTGGGATTCTCACCCAATTATTCTAAGTTGAATAAGTTGAATTCTAAGTTGAATTCATTATAGAACACCAGTGAGCATTTTCTGCATCTCTGACTAGTTATCATGTCTTACAAGTTAAGGCATAGCAAATTTAAAATAAATTCTCCATAGATTAGAAAAAGAACCACAAGAATAGCTCTAATCCCTCTTTGGGCCTTAATGGCTTCTAAATTTGTGTCTTACTGGAGACAAGATAGTGAAGGAAGAAGTGAACAAGCATTTATTAAGCACCTACTCTGTGATAGACTTTGTACTGAGTGCCTTACAAACAGGATCTCATTTGATCCTTTGCTGATAGCGTCAAGTCAATTCATTATCCTCTCTCCATGTACGAGTCTACCTAAGTAAAGGGGAAAGTGGCTGCACAAAGTAGTCCATGCTTGACTCCATTGAATACAATATGTTGGATTTCTATAGAGTGATGCAGCACCCAACCACGGCACGGGTCTGAAAGGCCTTTTTTCATAATGATCTCCCACCACCTAGGCAGGAGGGCAAGAACAGGGCCGAGTTCAGGGAAGCCTATCCAGGAACTAAATTACAAACTTTCATACAATCCATGGTAATTTTGAAACTTACATGTGAGTTCTTAGAATCCTAGGAGTGTATCTTCTGCATTTTCACATTATCAAGCATATTTTAAAAAATTCACTATTTGAGCATTCAAGATAACATATGCCACCAGTATTATTAAAACACACAAACTCTACTTCCAGGGAACATTGACATTGCAAGTTTTAATATTTGGACCAACATCAAAGTTTGCTTCTTTAATGTGCTGTATCCTTCAGTTAGTCATAACTGACTCATTATGATTGGCGTTTCTCCAGAAGTAGTTATGTCTCTTGATTTATTCATTCATTTTAATCTTGGAGTAATTTGAACTGAACTCTGGGTTTGCATAATTAAAAAGTTAAAGTGTAGCCAATGTCTAAGAAGAAATTGTAAGGGAAAACTACTTTGGCAAGAACAGAATTTGGGAAATTTTTTTTCTTTTTTCTGGTTTTGAGTGCATTGGAAGAAAACTGTCCTGATCCCCCTTAATGCTAGTGACTTTCCTCTATAGGTTATCTTCAGTTGACCCTATCTCTTTTCTTGTTTTCACATAGTTGTTTTCATGATGTCTCCTCCATTAGGCTGTGAGTTCCTTAAAAGCAAGGACTGTCTTTTGCCTTTCTTTCATCCCTAGAACTTTGTAGCGTGCCTGGGAGATAGTAAGCACTTCATAAATGCTTGCTGACTGACTGACATCAGCTGTACCTCCCCAAAAGTATGCATAGTGAAGAAGGGATAAGAAAACTGAGTAGAGTCATACCTGAAAGGTCAGGGTGCCTCTTACCAAAACACTTGGTGAATACAATGCACCTGGTATACACGAAGACTTGAAAAATCCCTTCTGCAGGCCTTTCAGGATTAAATCAATGAGACAGCAAGAGAAGCATTTCCTGAATAACAAATAAGGCTTTGTAGGTGCTTATCCCCAAATAAAACCAGTTTGTCACAATGGGAGTTATCTTAAGGGAGCAGAAAGAGTAGAAGTAGAAGGCCAGGAGGATATCACCACCCTTCCCCTCCCCCATATCAGGTAAACTTCCTCACTGGCCAAGTGGCCAGGCTAATTCAATTATTCAGCTGAAGGAGGTTGCCCAAATGACCCTTTGTTTTCTGTGTAGATAATGAACACATATCTGCAGATTTCTCATAGTACTTTGCCCCAGCCTCTCCTCACTTATCGACATCCCTTTTGTATCAGAGCTATTTATGTCTATGTCTTTTCCTCCCATTACAGAATAAGTTCTTTAAGAACAGTGTGTGTGTGTGTGTGTGTGTGTGTGTGTGTGTGTGTGTGTGTGCAAAGTCTTTGTCAAGACAGCGCATAAGTTCATAAAGAAACTAAAGTTACTAAGCAAAGGTGTTTTCCTTATATATTGTAATTAATGTAGTTTTCGTGTCACAGGAATGTGGATGATAGTTTTGGTGGAAAAATATTTTTTGAGAGTATGACATTTACTCTAGTGAATCAGAGTGGGAATCACTTTGTTTTTTTGTTTTCAAAAGTCAAGTCTATATAGCACTGGCCTTTTGTCTGTGTTTATTCATAGGACCACGGAATAGGGAGGGGTGATGATGGTGAGAGGAGATAGGCCTGGGCAGATCACATTGTGTGGCCTCTCATGATATTTTTATGCAGATAAAAATTTGGTTTTAATTAGCAGCAGGGGCAGCCTTTAATGGAAAAATGAGTAGGAGAATTGTCATCAAGAAGCATATGAACAGTAGTTAAGGGACAGGTGTTACCAGACTTTTTGTCCTGGGGACTACACCTCCTTTTCTTACACCTTCTAAAACTCCAGCCAGCTGAGTCTTGGACTCCCCCCGCCCTGCAACAAGTGTTGAGCCCAGAGTGATCACTTCAATTTCCTCTACTCTGGGAATGGCTGTAGAAAAAGTAAATGTGAGCTTAATGGCCACTACTGAGGTCTATTCCCTCGGGAACAAAAAAAGTGGGGTGTGTGTGTGTCTGTGTGTGTGTGTGTGTGTGTGTGTGTGTGTGTGTGTGTGTGTGTGTGTGTGTCAGAGTGTCAGAGAGAAAGAGAGAGACAGAGAGAGAGAGATTAATCTTTTGCATTAAGAGAAATATAGCTTCCAGGAGTAATGAGGTGATAGTCTTATTCCCCTCTACCGTTGTCAGATCACATTAATTAACCAGTCCAACAATAAGAGTTTATGAAGGGGCTACTATGTTCAGACATTACATTATGCACTGACAACATAAAGACTAAAGCAAAACAGTCCCCCAGAAGCTGATGGACTAGACAACAAAGAAATATATAATAAATAATATACAAAATGAAGGAAGCCATTAGCAACAAGAGAGATTAGGAATGGCTATGTGCAGGTGATTCTTGGGAACTGTAGGGAAGGAAACTGGGGATTCCAAGAGTCAGAAGTGAGGAGAGAGAGGCATGGTGGTGGGTGAGGAGCAGCAAGACCAGTTTGGCTGTCTGGCAGATTTGGGGGTAGGGAAAAAAGGAAGAATTTAGGCACAATAAACCTGGGATAGTGGATTCGAGTCAAATTATGAATGGTTTTAAAAGTCAGAGAAAATTGCATTATAGCCTAAAAGAAAAAAAAAAGCAGGAACCACTAGGGCTACTTAAATAGAGGATTGACATGGAATGTTAGCTTTACATCTACGGGGAAAATGGGTTGGAGAGGGGAAAGGTTTCAGGCAGGGAGACCAATTAGGTATTATTACAGTAGGACAAGAGAGATGCAATGAGGGTCTGAACTAGAGTGATGGCCATGTGAATCCAGAAAAATAATTGGGGCAGATGTTATGGAAGTTAAATCAACAAAACCTGATGAGAAATTAGACATGGAGGAGAATGGATGAATGATGAGTCAAGGATGGCTCTGAAGATATGAACCTGAGCAACCAGAAGTATGATACAACCCTTGACAAAACTTGTCCTTCGAAAGAGGGCTGGATTTGAGGGGAAAGAAGAGTTCTCTTTTGGACATGATGAGTTTGGCAAGCTTAGCACTGTGCCTGATACTTAGCTGGCCCTTAATAAATGTATGTTTATTGAATAACAGAATGGCCTGTGGTACATTCAGATGCCCAGGCAATATATGAAATCTTATGTTCAGTTCTGGATATTATATTTTAGGAAAAACATAAATAAATGGAAGAGAAGGAGATAAGTGAGAATGGTGAAGTTTGGGTTCATGCTGTATGAAATTAGGTGAACTGAGGATTTTTTATTCTAGAGAAAACTGGGAGACATGATTAGCACTTTTGAATACTTCAAGGAAGAAGAGAGATTACAACTGTCTACTTGACTCCAGTGGGTAGAACCTAGGAATGTGCAAAAAAGCAAATATACCTTCAAAGGCAAAATGAAATGGTCTGCCTTCAGAAGTAGCGGGTTTTCTGTCATTACAAGAGAATGACCGTTGCTAAGTTTACTGTAGAGGGGAATCTTATTTTTTTTTAAGTGTGGGTTGCACTAACTTGCACATAAATCAAACTCTGAAATTCCATGATTCTGTAATGTAAAAAGTTATCGGTTTATCAACAAGCATTTACTGCAAATATCCAGGCTTGATTCCCTGGACTAGATTTTATTTTTTTTTTATTTGAGAGATATGGACATTTCTTCAATCAATAAAGAAGGAAGAGGTCAGCCTTTAAGAGTTACGGAGGCCTTTCTATCCCCAGCTCGGTCTAGAGCAGCAACCACTGCCGCCTAAGATGTTGATGCCTAAGAAGAACCAAATTGCCATCTATGAACTCCTTTTTAAGGTGGGAGTAATGGTAGCCAAGAAGGTTGTTCACATGCCAAAGCATCCTGAGCTGGCAGACAAGAATGTGCCCAATCTCCATGTCATGAACGCCATGCAGTGTCTAAAGTCTTATGGCTATGTTAAGGAGCAGTTCACATGGAGGAATTTCTACTGGTACCTCACCAATGAAGGCATTCAGTACCTCCAGGATTACCTTCACCTTCCCCCTGAGATTGTGCCTGCCACTCTCCACAGAAGTTGTCCAGAGACAGGATGGCTAAAGCCCAAAGGTCTGAAGGGTGAGCGACCTGCCCTACTTACTCAGGGTAAAGCTGACAGAGACACATACAGACGAAGTGCTGCTCCTCCTGGTGCTGACAAGAAGGCGGAGGCTGGGGCTGGGTCAGCAACAGAATTCCAATTTAGAGGTGAATTTGGTTGTGGATGTGGTCAACCTCCTCAATAAAAACTGCAGAGATATGTTTCATATTGAATAAAATGTGGGAAAAAAAAATTTTTAAGAGTTATGTAGACCAAAAAATGTAACTGTTAGGGTAGCATCTTTTGGTAGTAAGGCTTTCCAAATAGATAAAGACAGGTCTTTCAGCAACACACACAGTTCACTACAGGCCCATATTTCAGCCTTTCCAGGGGAAAGGGTAGAGATAAGGTATGCTTTGATTATACAAGAGAGTGATAATTTTTGTTTGTTCCAATGTTAATTATTTGTAATTCAGCAGTATGGTTTAGTACAGAGAACTGACCATGGAAACAAGAAGACCTATGTTTAATTCCTGTCTCATGTTTGTAAGCAGAGAATCAAGCCCGAATATTTGCCTGAGATTCTCCTTGGTAGAGATAATTACTCATTGTTTTTTGCCTGTATAACCCTGGAAAAACCACTTAAATTCTCAATACCTGAGGCAGATCTCATTGTGAAAGGGAATTTCCATACCTGGTTGTTCCCAATCCAAAGAAAATCATTGGTCCGTTGTTGTTGTTTAGTCACGTACAAATCTTCATGACCCCATTTGGGGTTTTCTTGGCAAAAACAACTGAGCAGTTTGCCATTTCCTTCTCCAGCTCACTTAACATTTGAGGAAACTGAGGCAATCAGGGTTAAGTGATCTGCCCACAGTCACAGAGTTAAGAAATGTCTGAGGCCAGATTTTAATTCAGATCTTCTTGACTCCAGGCTTGGAGTCTATCTACTTCCCCAATTGATCCATTACCTATTTTCTACTAATTATGTTAGTTGGTACTATCCTTTTCTGCAGGTGATCTTTCATGAAAGTTATCCAATACTTCTAGTCATAAAGTTGTAGATTTTTCCTAGGGTTGGCTGTTCATGAAAGTACAAATGAGAGATTTTTGGGGGGTGAAGAGAGCTAAAATTTTAGGGAATGGTCTGTAACAAACGCTGATAACAACTTAGTCAAAGCCACCTTTTTCATTCTAAGTCAATATGTTGTTAGTGAACATTTGAAATCACAAATATGTTTTCATTCTCAATTGTGTGGAGATTTTGCATATTTTATAGATAAAGAATCTGACTCTACTTTTCAGAAAAGAAAAAGGAATTATTTTGGTCAACAACACATTCATGACATGGACTAGCAACTACTCAGATGTTGACTTATTATTCCCTCCAAAAAAACAAAAACACCAGCATCTGGAGACTAAGTTCTTGTTTTTCTTTGACTTCTTTCCTTTGACAAAAGTTCACTACTTTGCTGCTAGATAGATAGAGAGAGAGAGAGAGAGAGAGATGTGTATCTCTCTGTGTGTAATTACAAATACATCTGTATATATGCATAAATGTGTATATACACATGTGTATACACCCATACATGCATACACATGTGTGCATGCATGTGTATATGCATGTATTGTATATATACAGAAAGACATATACACATATACATATCATATATAATATTTATTAGGATGACAATATCTAGTAGTAACCTAGTGAACTCTGTTCACTACATACGTGTTTGTATTGCACGTTTGGAGTTTTGCTCTTCCTATTATAAGTGTGAAAGGAAGTATGAGACCACCATCAAATAGTGCTGCACACACCACTGGTACTAACCACAAAGTTCAGCAATGTAGCTTTATCTCCTGAGAGAAACTTAGGTCATGCAAGCACCCAGTGTACAGAATTATTGCCTCAAAAATGTTGAAGAGTTTGACTTTGGTAATGTATGAATAAATCAATAAATATGGCTTATTCTAAGTAACTTGTAACATGGACTAAAAATGGTGATCATCAATGGCAAAATGTTCAGCCAGCTTGGTTATGCCCTTATTTTAATGACTTCTTCACAGTTGATTAGTGTCCTGTGCCCCTCTGGAGAGCAGAGTGAAGAGCTCCTCCCCAAACCTTCATTTCAGAAGGGCATCTAGACATCCATCTTTTCCTTTCCCCCTTGGTTATAATCCTTTGGATTTGTCCATCATGCCCTCGTGCTCGGTACCTTTGTTTCCCACCTCTACACTTATTCTGCTTCCCTTTTCCATGTTGTTGTCCCCTCTTAGATTGTAAACTCCTCGAAGGTACAGATTTTTTCCATTTTTCATATTTGTATCTCCAGCACTTAGCAGACTATCTGGCGCATAGTAGGCACTTACTCAATTTCTCTTGACTGACCTGATTTTGCTTTCATGTCTTCACTGGTGATGAAATCTTGAGAGTAGAGATGGGTTTATTTTTTGCATTTATATCCCCAGCACCTAGCACAATGCTGGCTCCTAGAAGACGCTTAATAAATATTTGTTAATTACTTGATTGGTTTGTACGAGCTTTGCACCACATCTTTGGACCAAAACAATGCATCAACCTTCCAAAAAAAATTGAATCAAATCATATGTGATAGCTTGTTGTGGCTGAGCTCCCAAATAACAAAACAACTGTGGTTTGGGAAGCAAATTGAACAAATTACCATTACAGACCAGTTATTTATATATATTTATCTGTCTGAATCCAGCTTATTGAGAGCACATTTCATGAATAAAAATGTATTTTGAGGACTGCTAGAATTAACAAAGCATGTGGGTCTATGTGGTCACAAAAATGCTGCCAACAAAAAACCCGGCTGCATCCTTCTTACATACTTTGTCAACCTCAGGGTGTTGTTTAAATGTCAGCTTTTATTTCTTCAAAATTTCAAGATTTTGGGGTTTCATCAGAGAGGGTATGCCCTCCACTGGGTCAAATCACAACCTTCTATAACTTAGCAGATAATCTTTGAAAATTTCTGTGGCCAAAAAAGTCTACAAACCCAGCCAGGTTGGTACACAGACAATGGACATCACCAGGTCAATATCCAAAGCCTGTTCAGAAATATGTAAAGATAGGATTCATAGGGATCTTAGAGGGCTTTTCTAGTCAACATTATGTAATTGGGTAGTTGAGGAAATTGAGACCCACAGAGTAAAGTGATTTGAGAATTCCAGAGCTCTTAAATAGAGTCAAATTCACATGCAGGTCCTCGTCCTTCAAATTCATTATTCTTTCTATTGCTGCACACAGACCTTCTTTGTCAAATTCAACTAGAGAATCAACATGAATCAATAAAAACAGCACGACTGTAAAAGACAAATCTTTAACTAATACAGGGCCAGTGTGGCTCTGTCCCAGTGTGCCAACATGGGAAGGCATGCTTCCTCCTCAAGTGTTGACTACCATAACTCCTTCTACCTGGGCTGCTTCCAAAACACTTTCCTCAGATTTCTATTGCCTGAGAACTTCTTTGGCAATCACCATGGGGTTAAGTGGCAATGTACCCCTTTTCCTAAGGCAATAACATCCACAATTCACCTTCCACCATGTTTCATTCTTCCAAAATTGCTTTTTTTTCCAAAGTGAAAATAGTCCTACTGTGATGCTGCTATTGTTACAGATGAAACATTTTTCTCCTCCCATAATATTGTGTTACCTAGATCTAGAGAGGGTTTGAAATATAAGGTAGAGTGAATTTGATGAGTTGTCATCTAATGATAACCAATCTAGAAAGAAACCAAAAAACTCTTTTAAGCATAAAAGTAATAAAACAAAGAAAGGATTTGATGAAACACCTAATAAGGCATGGTCTATAAGACATTAACCATAGCATCTATTTGCCTTGGTTTCTTTTCATCATATTTTCAAGTTTGTGTTTTTTTTTTCATTTTAACATGAGTTTATTTATTCTTTTGAAGCCAAAGTTCTGCCATTGAAGTCGTTAATTCTCCCATGTGCATGAGACCTGATTAGTAGAAGTCTTTCACTGTATCCTTGAAATTGCAGGCTTAGGAGACATGGTTCTTTGCATAAAATGTCCTCTCTCTAGCCTAAGGTCCTCAAAAATAAAGATCATTTTCAGGAGGCTAATGGTTGCTCTTGGTAATCATAAGAGTACATAGAGAAAACATAGTATATACAGTAAGTGCATTGTTTACCAATGCAGGATCATAGGATTTAACCTACTTTGAAGCTAATTTGGTTGACAACTTCAGTTGTTTGAAAATATCAACTGTGAAACAAATCATTGTGAATCCAGAAAAAAGTGAGATATACCATAACCAAAGAAAACCTCAGGATAGGAATATAGCAGAACTCAAAAGGGAAAATCTTTTCTGATACTTTCTCAGTGAAACAAGTCCAATGGAGGAGGAAAAAATGACTCTAAAACAATGTTATAAAACCAAAAGCCAAGTTATCACTTCTAGACTTCAAGAAAGACGTTTAAATTTCATTTCTTTGAATTAGAGCAAGCTTTTCTTAAGCATCTACTATGTTCCAGGTATTGCACTAAGCACTTTACAATTATTGTCTCATTAGATCCTTACAACAACCCTGGGAAGTAAATACTATTATGATTCCCATTTTATAGTCTGGGAAACTGAAGCAGAAAGACACATCACTAGGAAGAATCTGAGGCTGGATTTAAAACTCAGGTCTTCTTTATTCCAACATCAGTGCTATATTTACCACCTAGCTGCCTATAAGTTTAACTATATGCTGATGTATATTGAGTGCTTTGCTCCACATGTTATATAACTGTTATCCATTATTATCACTAGATTAGAGATCCCCTTTGGAAGCAAATACATTGGTCAGAAATAAAATATTTGATATATCTATTAACCCCAAAGCATCATGGTGTATTGGGAAAAGATATGGAATCTGAGCTCTAACTTACTGGTATTTTCTACCTGTACCACCACAGGCAAGTAACTCCCCCTTGGGATGGACTCAATAATTTTTAAGGTATTTTCAAGTTTAAATCATTTGATTCTTTATTTTACTATTATAGGTAAAAGAAACTCTGAAATAATGGGTTTTTATTTTCCTATGCTATGATGGGGGCCAGTGAATCATCTCAATTGACTGCCATTTTGTCTGGGCCTTTGTATGAATCATGTCATTGTCAGCTTCCCTAGGTACCTTGCTTTTACAAGCAATATGGCTTGGGAAGAGCTTACAAGTCATTGAGGATATGACTCATTGATCGGTTCAGCATCATCACTGTACTGCCATCTTAAATTTTTAAGATGATACATAATGATGCATTTCTTCAAATAACAGACCCTAGTAACAAACCAAACATTTCTACATTTGGCCCTAAATCTAACTGCATTCCTAGACCCTAAGAAATATTTTGTAATTACAAGACTGAATCGTAGAACATGGAGTTGAAATTCAGACTTAGCATCATTTATTCCCCTTTTTAAGTGACTCTCTTTAAACGATTTGAAAGAACTATGATAAAAGTCTGCTCACGTTCTGCTTACTCTTCTCATCCCTAAGACAAAATCAGTTTTTCCTTGGACAAAAGGGGAAAACTACAAGCTTAGACATAAATAATCTACCTCTGGCTTCCAAGAAACCTTCAGAAGTCTGGAATCCCGAAGTAAACAGGGCCAATTTTATTTTTAAAGTGAATCCATTTGTATTTGCATATTTCAGATGGAATCATTTAAATAAATTGTTTTTATAGTCTAATTTTAAATAGAGAAGTTGTTGATGTTTCCAGTGGTAAACATTTTCAGGGTAAGGACTTCTTCATAAAACAAAACTCCTTAAAATATCATGTTTTCTAAGTTTAAACTAAAAACACCATAGTGGAAAAAATAATATAATATCTGTTAACAATGCTGGTAAAAAAAAGTCCTCTGGTGAACAGGATAAGTAAAGTATTTTTATATAGTTAATTCGTTGTAATGAATTGGGACTGCCAAAAGATCAAGTCTCCAAAAAAATCTAGACATGAAAACAATTCCTACTACTAACCGTAAATTTTCATCTGCCATTCCCAAATTCAGATGAAATCAAATAAAATTTAATGGAATATTCATAATAGCCAAAAAAATTTTACCTTTTAGGTAAGGAGGCATAATACAAGTCTTCTAAAAACTATAAAATAATTAATATATTATACTGTGCAGATATGCACATATACAAACACAGACACACACACACACACACACACACATATATACATGTATATAGTTTCAGTCAGGTACTATGCTTTTATTCAGGAAGAAATTCCTGGTATGAAAACATTCTCCAACAATGCAGATTAGGTCCACAGATTTTTTGTGTGTGTGAATTGTTCATAATCCATCATGCACAGCAAGGTGGTTAAGTGGATAGAGTGCTGAGTCTGGAGTCAGAGACTCATCTTCCTGAGTTAAAATGTCCTCAGACACTTACTAGCTATGCAACCCTAGGCAAGTCACTTAACCTTGCTTTCTTCAGTTTCCTCATCTGTAAAATGATCTGGAGAAGGAAATAGCAAGCCATTGCAGTATCTCTACCAGGAAAGCCCCATATGGGGTTCAGAAAGAACAATATAATTACACAAGCCAGCATGTGTCAGCCAGAGAGGACTTCCTTCTAAGTTTTCCTGACTCTAAGACTATTCTTCAATCCATTAGGCCACACTATTTCTCTAGTATACATAAACATTAATTTAATATCATTAGTATCATCTTGAGTTAATATCAATTCCTTTTGATTAGAGGTGTCAAACACATAGCACTGTAGTGAAGCCCAAACCAGATTAAAATGTAACTGGGAAATATTTAACAAAATGAATAAAAATACAATAAAATATAGCTTGTGTTATTATGTAGTTTTCTAAATCAATATATATCCTGCAGGGATCCTTATGTAGGTTTAATGCCACTCCCCCACCAGCTCCCAATCTGCCATTCTACTTGCATTTAATATAATTGCCATGGATTATCAGGAGATAAAATACTCTTTGACCTTGGGTAGGCATCATTAGAAACTCAGGTCACTAAGAAATTGTCTCAAATTATATATATGTAATATACTCAAAGTTAAGCTGACAGTCAAATTTACCTGGATAGTTTGGGCTTAAAATATATACTTGAAAATTATCTACATTTTTTGTATATAGGCATCTTAAATCATATCTGAAGATCAGGAAGTAGTAAAACCTAACAACAAAAGCGATGAAATTATGACTACATCTCACTCTTTTCACTAGAAAGGTGAGGAGTCCAATGGGTGCAGTATCTACATACATTATCACATCACTATGTCAGTTGGAAATAGTTTTGCTTAATGGTTTGTATCACCAATGCATAGCACTGTGGCTGACACATAGTAGGTCCTTTAGAAATGCCCACCATGTTGAATCAAGCTGAACTGAGCAATAGAAGGATAATATGTGAAATAATTAAGACATTTCAAGAATATTGATTTACTAAAAGAGGGTTTACTTCAAAATATCTAGCACACTTCAATTATTGTATTTCCTATGGGATTACATGAGTAATGTTTAGAGTTAATCCATAGCTTGATGAAAGACATTTCAGAATCTTTGTTACCATGGTTAGTGCTAACTGCTCTCTACTAGAGGCCTGAAAGACAAGGTTGATTTCCAGTAAGCCCAAAGAAAAGGGGATTTACCAAAAGTTTCTTTGGACAATTGACCATGGTCTTGAGAGGCTTCATTGATTCATGACATGGGCAAGTTATCACCTTGCTGATAGATGCATCATCCCTTAAAAAATATTTCATTAAATTTGGACTGGAAGAGGTCAAGTTATTTATCTATATGCACAGTAAGTGAACTTCCAGGAAAATCAGCGTTTCCCGTTATATTTTGGTTACATAGTTCCAAGGCTCCAGCAGCTGAGTCTCACATGATGAGAAACTTTCCCCCCCTAAGGTGTCAGGAAGTTTTAATTTAAAATATTTCCAAACAAAAGCAAGGGTCTATAAGCAAGAAAATTAAGAAAAGCTGCACAGGCTAAAATAAATCCAATTGTTTCTGAACCCTGCTGTAGAAGTCTCCTTTTTCTTTAATATTCTTTGCTTACTTTCTTCTGCAAAATTATCTTTTCCTATTTAAAAAAAGAGCCATTTTGAACAGAAGAAATAAAGATCATTAGATTTGGAGTCCCAAAAACTTAAGTTTGAAATCTGGTTCATTTCATTTGTCTAAGTCTCAGTTTCTTCATATTTACAATGAAGAGTTTGAAATAAATAATTCCTAAAGTCCCTTTAGGTCCTGAATCTTAGAATTCTGTATCATGGCAATAGTCAAATCTCGATTATTCATAGGCAAGATCATCCAGGCTCCCTTCTTCTCTTTTCTGCTACATCTGCTACACTTATTAGATCACTCTAGGTAAGTAGTTTCCAATAGATTTTGATCATGAAAACCTATCAGTTAAAAACAAGCATAAACTACTAAAATGTATATAATTACTTATTTATAAATTTATGTGTATATTACTACATTTATTAGTATTAATGTTATAAATTAGTACATTGTAAAACTTATAAATTAAAATGTTGATATAAAGATAAAATAATTTTTAATCTTGAATCAGTACAGAGTCACTGGAATTTATTGAGTAGGAAATATGGCCAGATCTTTGCCACAGGAGAATCACTTTAGTGGCTATACAGAGGAGGGGCTAGAGAGGGGAGACACTTGAGAAAAGGAGAAAAATTCAAAGCCTGTTGTTGTAAGCAGGTTAGATGTAAGGTGATAAGGACCTGAGTAAGAGTACAGGCTGTGTAAGTGAAGAGAATCAAGAAACACTGGATGTGGAAACGAGTTCTGGCAACTGAGTGAAAAAATGGGGTAAGAGTGATCTAAATCAGAGCAAATCTAATCTTTCCCCCCATATTACAACCCATCAAATGTTTGAGGACAGCTAATATCACACACACACACACACACACACACACACACACACACACACACACACACACACACACACACACACACACACATTTCTTCTGCGGACTAAATGACTCCAATTCCTTTTACCAGTTCACATGACACGAACTTGAGGATCTTCACCACCCTTCGAGATGTCCTCCAATGTCCTAAATGTAATGTTGAATCAAATACAGCACTCTAACTGTGGTGTAACTAGACCCAAAGTTAATCAGTACTACTCCCTCCATCATCCTGGTTACTATGTCTCTTAATGAATCAGGCTGCTAGGTGTTACAGTAAATAGAACACTGGACCTGGAGTCCTCAGCCTCATAGATTTAGTAGTTACATGATGTTGAGCTACTCACTTAATTGCTTACTCAGTTTTCTCTCCTATAAAATGGGTTTAATAATAGCACCTACCTCTTGCTGTGAGAGAAAATGATGAAATAGTCGCAAAGTATCTTGCAAGTCTTCAAGTGCTTTTTCAGATTATTACTAATAAATTATTACTAATGAATTACCAATTACTAATAAATAAGTTAGTAAACATAATAAAATACTATAAATAATATAAATTATTATTGATGATGATAATGAAGCATTTATTAAGCACTCACTAGGTGCTAAACATGCAGTGGATAGAGCTCCAGATCTGGAGTTGAGGAGACTCATTTCCATGAGTTCAAATCTGGCCTCAGACACTTGTTTGCTATGTGACCCTAGGCAAGTCACCTAACCCTATTTGTCTCAATTTCCTCATCTATAAAATGAGCTGGAAAAGGAAATGGCAAACCGCTCCATTTTCTTTACCAAGAAAACCTTAAATGGGATCACAAAGAGTTAGACATGACTGAACAAAAAACTAGTACTAGTTAAGTACTAGGGATAAAAATAGGAAAAAGCAGAGTCCCTGCTCTCAGGAAGATTGTACTCTAATTCGGGGAGACAACACAAAAAAGAAAATTGAGTTTCAGGAAAAAATGAAAAAACCCCAAAGTCCTCAGGGTCAATAACAGGACAGGTGGCAAGAGCCAAGTAACATTAGGTGGTCTCAGGAGGGCAGATGATAATACTAGGGGTCTACAGAACACTGAGGCAGGATATTTGGTAAAGCTGGGTAGTGTCTCCAATAGGAATAAAGCTGTTGGTTCCCATTTCCTGTGAGCAATTAAGCTCTTTTAGAAAGTCTCAGCCACAGAAGGAAAGTAGAGATGAGGAAGCTAAAACCAAATGAAAGATGCTTTCAAAGGTCAGACAGGCAAATAAACAGCAAAGCTAGAAATAAACATAAATATTCTGACGCCAACTTTAGTATACTTGCTACTATAGTACACAGCACAACTGTCCTTGAGCAGGCTTTTCCGTGTGTTACTATTATTGTAGAGGAAGCTCTTGTACAAAGTTTTAAGGCAAGCATGTCTATAATGTATAAGAAGACAATGAAAAAAAAATACAGGCAAGGAAAAATATTCATAATAATCAAAATGGAAGTACAAAATGAATTCATAATCAAGTAGTGAGGGTTTTAAAGTAGGCTAAAATATAATATATATAAATTGTTCTCAAACAGAATGAGGAAATGTCAATTTAATTTTTTTTCAATTTTCTCCACATGGAGAAAATAATTATTTCCAATTCCAATTCCTCAAAAAACTGTCAAATCCATTTCTATTTCAATGAGTTGAATTAAGTCCTCAGGTTTTACCTTTCTGCAAAGATTAGTCATAATCAAGAGTTTTAGTACTTGGTGTCATCAAGTGATTATTGAATTGAGTTTTAATCTTAGATAATTTATCCTAAAGGATGCCTCTCTCTAACATACTCTGTTTATTGCCCATAACTTGTTAGTCTATATTGTAACCCAATGGAAAAAAAATAAAATTAATAAGCAGAACAAAAATGTCTTAACAATGGCTTTAATCGTGTTCAATACAACTTGCTCGAGATGCTCTACTGCCGATGACGACGTTATTAAAGAGAAATAGAAGCTTTCTTACAAATTCCAAAAAGAATTGGCTTCACATTTGTGTACCCATTTAAATTCTTTTTAGAAGCCTTATCAACACCTTGTTTTTATATTACATATATTTACAGATTATTCCCACTCTTGTAAAAAAAAATCAATCAATCAAACTAATAATACAGTAACCTCATCCCAAAATGGATATAACCTTTTAAGTCTGTAGCAGCCCTCCCATTTCTATATTTTAAAAAGTGAACAAAAAGCATTTTTTCCTTCCTATCCCAATGCCATTGGAAAAAAGAAAGACAAATTTATTGCAACAAATATGCACAGTCAAGTGGAAAAAAATTCCCTCGGTGATTATATGAAAAAACACATATGTCTCATTCTGTACATAAATCTGTCCCATCTCTGCAACGAATTATGCTTCATCATTGGTCCTTTGTGATCATGAATGGTCATTGTATGGATCATAGGTTTCACAGTTTTCAAAGCTGTTTAATTTTACACAGTTGTTGCTATTATGTAAGTTGTTTTCCTGATTCTGCTCTTTTCAATCTTCCTTTAAATGGCTTTATAAAAGCAATTTATAAATTGCTCATTTTTTATAATATTGATATCAATATGTAACAGGAGTTTCAGTGGTACAGTTAATTATAGAACAGTACAGATCCTTTGTAATTCTGAGAAAGTATATTCCTTTCCCAAACTTAAAAAGAAAAATAGAGAATAAGCATAGATTGTTGAAATGCAGAGATTATTGCACCCAGAATTGAGAATATTCCAAAAGTCTTGCGGTAGTTCTAGATGATTCAAGCTTAAAGTTGCACTGAGGTTTGGGGGATACCTAGGTTTGCTATTGCTTTATCCAGAATCATTTTAAACTCTCATGCATTATGACTCCCAATAAAATTTGATCATTGGGTCTAGTCCCTTGAGGGCAGTGTGAAGAGGTGATGGTACTTTTTTCCTATTTCACATTCCCATTTATGATACTGATGCATCCTGGAAGTCATGGCAATTTTAAAAAATGAAAGTAGTGGCTTTTATTTTCTGGCTACAGTGAATCATCTTTATTCTCTTACCCCCTAGAAAATTTTTCCTTTCTCTCTTCAGTTTTTCCCTACCCCCCCAAAAAAATTCTAAAAAACCAAAACAAAAAACCCACCTCTTTCTTCAACCATTTATCTATAGAAAATCTCTTTGAGGATTAGATTTTGAGTTATACTTAAAACCATTCCAGAACATGGGCAATGAAATGGAAATTTTTCCTTCATGTCCCTCTCAATTGAGTAGAAACAACTGATATGAGAGTTTTATGTTTGACTTTTCTCACAGGCCATTTTTCTGTACTTGATAAGAAAGGGAGTGAGATCTAAACCACTATTGATTAGAAAACTGCAAATTGAACAACTCTGAGGTAACAGCTCACACTTACCATACTGGCCAATATGACGGAAAAGGAAAATGACAAATATTGTAAGGTATATAGGAAAATTGGGTCACTAATGCTTTCTTGGAAGAGTTGTGAACTGATTCAACCACTCTGGTGAGCAATTTGGAACTATGTCCAAAGGGCTCATAAAATTGTGCATATACTTTGATCTAGCAATACCACTATTAGATCTATATCCCAAAGAGATCAAAGAAAAATGGAAAATGTCCTATATGTACAAAATACTTATAGCAGTTCTTTTTGTGGTGTCAAAAATTGGAAATTAAAGGATTTTAATTTCAATTGTTGAATGACTAAACAAGTTGTGGTATATGACAGCAATGTAGCACTGTAGTTCCAGAAGAAATGACAAACAGCATGGTTACAGAAAAACCTGGGAAGACTTATATGAATTGATACAAAGTGAAGTGAGAAGAGCCAGGAGATTATTGTACACAACAATAACAGTATTGTACAATGATCAGCTGTGAATGACTTGGCTATTCTCAGCAATAGAGTATAAGAGAATTCTAAAAGACTTAGGAGGAAAAATGCTACCCACCACCAGAGAAAGAACTGATGGAGTCTGAATGCAAATAAAGCACACTTTTAAAAAACTTTTTTTATTCTTCTTTTTAGTCTATATTCTCTTTTGCAACATGCCTAATATAGAAATATTTTTTGTGTGACTCCACATGTATAATCTATAGCAAAGTGCTTGCCTTTCTCAAGGAAGGGGAAGGGGAAACAGATGGAGGGAATTTTAAACACAAAGATTATAAAAAATTATTGTTAAAATTGTTTTTCCATGAAATTGAGAAATAAATAAAAATAAAAGCATTCTAAAAAAAAAAAAGCCAAAAAAATTAAAAAGAAGGGGAGGGGGACTTTGTAAAGGCGAAACTTACAAAACTGAAGCCTAGAGGGTCTTGTGAAAGGATTTGTATGAAAAGGGAAGGAAGTTAGATTAAAATAACTAAAATCAAAGCCATAAATTTTCAGGACTTGTCATAATGTGGCTTTTAAAAGTACACACTTTAGTTATGAAGACCATAACTTTAGAAAAATTTTCCTCTGGCTAAGTTCCACTAAATGACACTTTTTTCCATGATATATTTTTTTTCTCAGAAAATTTTGTCCAGCACTTTCACACCTGGAATTTTTTTATCTAGTGCATGTCAGTAAGAGAAACTAAAGAACACATCTGAAATAATTTTCATCTCTAAATCTTAACTTAGTTAATGTAGAGTTTGTCTTCATTATCACAGGCAGCTAAAACATTATTTTGCTAGTTAATCAAAAAGAGAAAATAATTTCCACCTACCTTTTGTTCATGCTGTTTTCTTGCTTGTAGTTACATGATCAACCTTGTATTTTCATTCTTTAAATCTCACTCCAATGTTTCCTCTATGGAGCCTCCCTGGAGCACACAGTAAGTGTTTAATAAATGCTTTTAAAAAAAAATTCATTCATTCATTTCCCTTCCCAACTAATGTAATCCTCCTCTGACTTCCCACAGCATTTTGTTCTTCCCTGTCCTGTGGTACTTAATATATTCTATTATATGCTATAGTTATTTTATAATTTTCATTATTAAAGAGTAATTTGTATACCCTTATTACAAAATTATAAACTCCTTCGGGCAAAAATTGTATTTTACTCACCCTAATATTCCATGGAATAATTGTCTTGCCCATAGTAGGAGCTCAACAAATAATGTGGAATTGAATCACATTAAAACAGAGTGGATAGAGCTCAGGGTCCAGAGTCAGGAAGACCTGAGTTCAAATCTGATCTCAGATACTTACTAGCTGTATGACCCTAGGCAACTCACTTAATCCTGTTTGCTTCAGTTTCCTCATCTGTAAAATGAACTGGAGAAAGAAATGTTGGCAAATCACTACATTATCTTTGCCAAGAAAACCCCAAATGGGGTCATGAATAAGCAGACACAACTGAAATGAACAACAGAAACAAAAAGAATTTAGCAAAACTCAGGCCACGAGAGGGTGTCGGTTCTCCGGCTGCTCTTCCAACACACTTTTGTTGCTGTTGTTCTAGACCTCTGGTTTTATCAGCGAGGGGAATATTTAATATGGAAAATACTTCTATCCACGGAGATGAGCAACTTCTGTAATTTAGTTTATGGAAACTGTTGGAGGCACTGACAGTTTTATTAACTTGTCCGTGGTCGAAGCACCAAATACATCAGAGACACAGCGTGGGCCCAGTTCTCCCTGACGCCCAGCCTGTCTGGTTCCATCTTCACTCCTCTATACCACCTTTAAGATGCTTTGTGGTCAGATTAATTAAAATATTACTTGACTTTTAGAAAAATGGTGTATTACTTTTTGCAAAAAAATATGGTTTTACTTCACTCACCACTATAACAAACTCTAAAATCAGAAACTTTTCAACAGTTTTCAGTGAATTAATTAGCAAGTATTATATCCATCATATTTACTATGTGTTGTAGGTGCAGTTTTTATATATTTTGGCAGATGCATGATTACTTCAATGTGCAAACTCTTTCCACCAATGCAGATGATAACCTATTCCTTTCTGTTTCTCTGTGTAGTATTTCCTCTGCGTGTGTGTGTGTGTGTGTGTGTGTGTGTGTGTGTGTGTGTGTATGTTTCCACATTAATACTTTATCCAGAGGGGCGGCTAGATGGCGCAGTGAATGGAGCACTGATCCTGGAGTCAGGAGGACTCCAGGAGGAACCTGAGTTCAAATGTGGCCTCAGACACTTAACACTTACTAGCTGTGCAACCTTGGGCAAGTCACTTAACCCCAATTGCCCCTAGAAAAAACAAAAAACAAACGAAAACCTTTATCCAATGTTCTGGACCTTTCTTCTGTGAAGTGTATAGAGTGCAAGGCATGGAGACAGAAAGAGCCAAGTTCAAATTCAATTCCAGACACTTACTAGTTATATGATCTTGGGAAAGTCACTTAATCTCTCTTTTCCTCTTTATTTTTTCATCTGTAAAATGGGAATAATGATAATAATAGCATTGTTGCAAAAATTAAATGAGAGGACATTTGTAAAGTGCCTTTTGTAGTATCTGGCACGTTGTTGTTGTTCAACTGTTTTTCAGTTGTGTAAGACTGCTCAGGATTCCCTTTGGGATTTTCTTGGCAAAGATACTGGAATGCTTTGCCATTTCCTGACTCCAGGCCCAGCATTCTATCCACTGAACTAATTGGCTGCTCTGACACATAAAAGTGATATATAAATGTGAACTATTATTATTGTTTAGAAGAAAGGAAGACCTGAGTTTGAATCCCACCTCAGACACCAGTTGTATGATGCCAGGCAAGTCACTTAACTCACTTAACAGCCTCTCTTAACACTTAACTTACTTAAGTCACGTAACAGTTTCACTTTACTCATCTGTCAAACAAGGTTAATAACTCCTACCTCACAGGGTTGTGAGAATGTAATAAAATAATATTTACAAAGTGCATTGTAGATCTTTCATCACTAAATAAATATTAACTATTTGGCATCTATTATGACCAATTCACCTAATTTTCTAGGCACATACATCCTTGATAACAAGTTCGGTACCATTCTTCCTACACAACTCATTCTTGGTGCTATTATATATGGAATGGATCATGCAATATTTTTTCAATGTCCTTTGCATCAAAATTACAATTCTTATCGATGAAACGAAAGCTGCAAGAGACACAATCATTTTAGAATTTTAGTTCTTGGTGTTCAGTCATTTTTCAGTCATCTCCCACTCTTTGCTACCCCATTTTGGGTTTTCTTGGTAAAGATGCTGAAGTGGTTTGCAATTTTCTTTTCCATCTCATTTTACAAATGAAGAAACTGAGGCAAATAGGGTGAAGTGACTTGCCCAGCATCACATAGCTAGTAAACTTTTGAGACCAGATTTAAACTCAAGAAAATGAAACCTAGCACTTTATCCACTACTCCACCTAGGTTGGGGGGAAGAAACAAAAGAGTTCTCTGCTACAGAACCTGTCTCACAAGGTTGCTGTGAAGATCAAATAAAATTACAGATCACAAAGGGTTATAAGTGTCATGAAGAGGATTTGAACTCATGGCTCAGGATCTAGGTTTGATGTTCATTCTACTGTGCCCTGGGTGATTTGGTTAGCTAGAAGAGAAAGAGGAAGGTATTCCAGATAAGAGTTCAGGAACAAAGTCAGAAACAATATAAGGAGGAACATTAGCCTGGAAGGCAGAAGGTATGGATTGAAGACCTTGCTTGGTCACTTACTAGACATGTAAAAAGTCACATGTGGGCAAGTCACAAAGTCACAAAGTCTCTGAGCATACATTTCCTGATTGGTAAAATTAGAATAATATCTACCATATTTCACTGCATAATCATTACACCCTGGTTTTATTGTCCAAAAATTGGTTTATAACCTTTTCATCACATAATCTTCACATGGCATAATTCTGCTTATCACATTGCTTAAAAGGTAAACTGAGCAGCAACATATTCACCAGTAGCAATGGATACACATTTATTTCTCAAGCATTGTCAGGCGAGAGCCTAGACTTCTCAGGTTTATTTAGAGGCCTCCAGTACTGACAGTACTGTCACTCAACCCAATGAAGGGTGCAAGGGGAGTGACCTACAGGTTAAGCTGCACTAAGTCACATGACATGGTAAGACTTGTATCTTCCCACACTAGCTAAATTGTATAGTTCAATTGCCAGCAATACAGTTTAACAATAAATTATTTTTCAGTAATATTGGCATAATTTTTTAAAAAGTTTCACAAAAGTCTCACACTCCACTTTTTTGCACAAAAAAAAAAAACAACAACAAAAAACAATGCCATGAAATTTGGCATAAAATCTGCAATAATTATGTGGTGAAATACAATACTTCACCAAAAAGATATTTGAAAAGATTCCGCGAATTTGGGACTGTTACTGTTAAATCAGAGATAATCATGTTAGGATAGGAAAGCATCTAGATAGCCCTAAGCCAAGTGACAAAAACACATTATTGGAAATAATAATAACAACAGTAGCTAACATTTACATATATATATGGCACTTACTGTATGCCAGGTACTGGGCTAAGTTCTTTGCAATTACTACCTCATTTGATGTTCACAACGTTGGGAGGTAGGTGTTATTGTTTTTATTCCCATTTTACACCTGAGGAAACTGAGGCAAAGAGAGGTTAGTTGACTTTACCAGGGTCACCTAATTAGTAATAAGTGTCTGAGGCTGGATTTAAACCCAGGTCTTCTTGACTCCAGGCATACCACTCTATCTATTGTGCCTTCTAACTACCTAAGAGGCAATGGAATATTATTACTTACTTATATAGCACTTAAACTTGCCATCTATTAATTGGGATATACAACAGCTTGATGAAAGAGGTGAATAACAATCATTCTGTAGAAGAAACTGAGGCACACAGAGGTTAAGTAATTTGTTCAATGTAACTGTAATTAGAACTAGAACTCATAGTACTTAGTATCTAGCATGTTTAAATATGCCAGGATGTTTATTTTTAAGAAGATATATGGGCATTTATATATAAGTACATATACATATATATATATATGTGTATATAGATAGATACATAGATAGATAGATAGATAGATAGATATGCATATATAATGATAATGAAATTTGAAGATCCCTTTGTATTGGAAAGCTGACAGGTACTTAGCACCTAATTTCAAATTAAGCCTCTGTTAAAGAAACAGAAGGTATGAACCCCTGTTGCTGATGTAACAGCAAGGGGCTGAACAAGAAAGCCCTGTTGCAGATGTGACAGGAAGGGGCTGAATAGGGAGAAGCAATACTGTATATAAGGAAAAATACTAGCTGGGAAAGTCAGAATTTCCTGGGAACTTGTGGTTGTGGAGTTTCTTCTGAGGGCTAGCTGGAGCTGCTGAAGAGCTACTGAGTTGAGGGGCCAGCTTGGACTGTTGAGAATTTCCAAGGACCAGCTGGAGCTTCGGAAGACTGAGGAAGCCTGACTGTCGTGTCAGTATTTTATCTGTTTGTGGCTTTGTTAAGTTTTGACTTCCCAGGAACAGAGACTGTTAAGGATTTAAGGAGGAAAGCCTCATTAAGGATGATTGAATGATTGAGTTGATTGAATGATTGAGTTAGCAGGTGATTGATTGACTAAATTATTATACTTTGTTCAAAACTATGTGACCACTGTGGGGAAAACTATGCGGGCCATTTCAATGATAAGTTGTTGTGAATGCTGTATTTTGATTTTCTGTGATAAGTTGTAATATTGTGAATGCTGTACCTTGATTTTCTGTGAATGTTTTGTTGTGATTTGTTATTGAATAGAGGGTTCACTATAGTATGTAATCAGAACCTTGAAAACTGTTCATAGCAGCATTCTTCTGGAAAGCTACTCATGCATGGCTTTACAGCAAATAGGTTTTATACACACACACACACACACACACACACACACACACACACACACACACAGATATACATATAAAAGTTTTGACTTACCACCAATCCCTTTTGTCTATATTTCATACTTGTATATTCCCTTTTCAGAAAAATAGCTTTTAAGTGTAATTCATTGTACCTTACAAATATAAGTGTTCTATGCTACCTTTCTGAGCCTCAGTAGTATAAAGGAAAGGCCCCAGTACTTGGCATTAAGACTGGTTTCTCTCTAGCCCAAACTTTACCACTAAGTACTTTTGTGATCCTTGGCAAGTGGTTTAACTTTTATAAACCTAAATTTGCTCTTCTGTAAAATGTAGAAGTCGAGCCAAATCATACTAAGGTACTTTCCAACTCTAACATTCTGTAATTGTACAAACTCATGGGAAGCTAAATGGATATTAAAAGTAGCATGAAATGCCATGTAAGATAATTGCAAGCAAAAATAACATGCACAGTAAGATGACTATTATTTCACTCTACATGCTGCAAATTGTGAAAAGTGACCAAAATAAGGCACAGTCAGTGTTTGACCTGCTACTGAAAGACAGGTACACTAAAGCATTATTGATAGAAATGTGAATTGGCTCAGCCAGTCAGAATATCAGTTTGAAAATGTGAAAGAAAAATACCTAAACTGCCCATACCCCTTGAGCCAGTGAACATACTACTCATCAAATTCTCTAAGGTTCTCCTCAAGGAGCAATGAAGATTCAATAGACACCAACATAGTCATAGTCACTCTTTGTGGTGGATTCCCACAGATTGGGGAATGACTGAAAGAAAAAAAAACCAACTATGCCATGTGAATATAATAGAATATTATTGCTCAGTAAGAAACGATAAGCATGAAGAATTCAGAGAAATATGGGAAGGTTTTTCTTAGCCAGTATTGAATTGTTCCTCTTTGGAGCTCTCAAAGCAGAGGTTGGGTGATCATTTAAAGATGAAAATGGGGATTTGTTTGACATATATTTTATACTAGAAACCTCCAAGTTTTCTTCTGACTCTAAAATCTTGGGATGGATAGGAATTGATGTGAAATTAAATAAGCAGGACTAAGATAACAATGAATTAAATAATGTCAATTTAGCAAATATTGAGGGACAAACAAAAAACCAACATTGAAATTCCTGCAGTACAGAGATAAAAAAAATACTTCCTTCTTCCTTGAAGAGAGATAGGATTGCCCAGATGGAATGCTGTACACATTGCCACTGGTAGGGAAGAAGGACATTTTTTTTTCTTTCCCAGAAATAACTATGATATAACAAAAGAAATCAATAAAGTTATTTTTAATTATAGAAAAATGTGTAACAATGATGAGATCACACGTCATTCAACATTTCTCTTTCTCCTGATTTATCCATTCTTTGGACAAAACCGTCAAAGGGATTCAATTACTATAATTTTGCTATATCATAGAAATCGATAGTCTACTGTAGGGACCGAACCTTTGATTTTATTGATGCAGGGACTCCAAGATGAGATTCCCAGTACCAAAGCAGTTCAGAATCTTTGCAGCAGCTTTTAATAGTTACTGGAGAGTTGCCTAGAGAATGAAAAAGTCAAATGACTTGTTACATAAACCAGTATGTTCCAGAGATGGGACTTGAACTCAGATCTTCCTAATTTTAAGGCTTGTTCTCTTTCTAAAGCACCAACTCTCTCATTCAGATGAAGGAATAAAGATTTTAAGTTATTGTTGTATCAATTAAATGAATAGCATCCTAAGTTTATACAGCAGCTCTCACCAATGACAAATAATTCTGTAGAGCAATCATGTCACTCATCACTGCAGTAAATAATCCCTGAGGACCAGAGTGGCCCCAGCACAATACTGCATTGTAGAATTAGACTGGAAGAGGGGTGGAGTGGCATTGAAAAGCTTCTGTTAGAGAAAATAGCAGAGGGCTTGTAGCTCCCTTTGGGGAGGGTCAGAAGACATGAGAAGACTGGGTTTTAATTCTTTCAGTTTGGGGGCCAAAGTATATCTGGTACTTTGGAAAAGAAAACCAAAATGGTGTACAGAAATTGTCTAAAACTGCCACCAGTACTGATTCCCCAAGTCTAGTTACCATGGAACATTTAACTGGAAAGAAAAGAAACAATCAATGTTGCAAGTCTGGGAATAGATGCAGCAGCAAGTATTTTAGAAATAAAGAAAAATCAAATCTTCTTAACTTAACTGGATTGTCTAATGTGCCAGCAAAAAATAAAAGAAAAATCAGGCACAATCATAGGCCGACTATAATTATATTAAAGAGCAATCAGTCATTTTAATATCATCTTTAGCTAGCAGACTCATCCCCGGCGACCCCCTAACCTGCCTGTGAAATCAGGGAAACTTCGTGCTGATGCTATCCAGGCAACAGTGAGAGCCCGCACCAGCCAGAGGGGAAAAGGTTTCTGCTGTGCAGGAAGACGCGGGAGGAGTTTGGCAATGATTGATGAGAAAGATACGAATGAATAAAAGTACTTGTGGATGGCGAGCACGGACCCGAGCAAGTTGTGGATGCTGCCTGTCTGGCATCATCTGAGTCATTTCGTCAGAGCCAGACCCGCCTGCAACTCCAGAGGGGCGTGCTTAGCCCCATGTGCAGCCAGGAGCCGAGCTGAGAGCTGAATGTGCTTTTCAGAGCTGGGATCGTCATCCATCCAACAGACATAAGCACCAGTCCCCGCCCGCTGGGAAGGAGAGCCCAATATTTTGTTCCTGGAAGAGCTGAAAGGTAAGTAGCTTGCTTTGATTTTAAAAGTACCATCAAAGTAGTCCAACCTATGGGATTCTGTCTTAGTGCAACCTGTTTAGTTTTGGGAGTTTAAAAACAAATTAAAAGTAGATTAAAAATATAGATGTGACAAATTAATGAGTGTGTTGGGGGAATGTTTTGGTTATTGTTTTCATTTGAGACTACATAAAGGAAGAAGGTCCTGGTGAGTTAATAATAGAGAATATTCTTAGTTTGACTGAAAAGAAAAAAGAGCTGAAGCTGTTTCCCTCCACCATAATCTTGGTGCGACCCTTGAATCTTTGCTCTAGCAAAGTCGTGAACTTCACATCTTCTCTCCTTCCCCTTATCCTCGGTGAGAAGACATAGGCAATCGCTGTACTCCTGGCACAAAGACTGGCACACAGTAGGCACTTAATTAATGCTTGCTTGCTTGGCTGGTTATCAGCCCCAAGAAATAGGGAGTACCTTGTGCATGTCAGCATGTGATGGGTCCTGCATGCCCTCCTGCAGCTTAAACCTCTCCTGTGATACTTGATAGACAGCCTGGAGCTCTAAAGACGTGAGAATAACGGAACTGAGTTTGCCTTGGCACCCTTTCTTCCTTTTTCTGTCCTCCGGCTCCCCCTCCCCAGACACTCCTCGATGCCCATCCCCACAGCTAGGATTGAGCCCTTCTGTACAGACAGAAAATGCAATAGTCCTCCATCACTACCCTTCCTTCCCAACCCCATCCCCCTTCTTTCTCTCTTGGGATGGAATTAAGGCAGAACGTGTGCGCGGGAATTCCCGAATTGCCCCAGTTGCACAGACAGGAGCAGCCTCAGCACCAAGCTCCGGGGTAGGGGAAAAGGGCTGTTGGTAGGCATGACTATTAGGCAGCTGATCTAGTGTCTCCTCTCCCTCTCCACTATCGCTCTCTCCAACCCCGACCCCCCACTTCCTCCCACCTTTCTCTTAGAGGCTCGCGACACCGAACCAGAGAGCACTCCCCTGGGATTTCTACTTTTATTTTAGGACGGAGCAACAACATGCCGCCGCGCCGCAGCCCCTGCTTTATCCCCCTGCTGCTGCTTTTTCTCCTCTGCTGCACTTTTGGGGTCTGGGGAGAGGAGAACGAGCTCCTGTCGGTTCGAGACACCCTGTCACCGCTGGAGGATGGGGAAGTGATGACCCCCACGGCCAGAGCCTCCTGGCCCAAGGCGGGCAACGCCAGCCAGCCTCTTCCATCAGTACCACAGGGGCGGTCCAGAGGCCTCTCTCCCACTATGTGCTCGGGCCAGACAGAGATCAAGGAGACTTTCAAATATATTAATACAGTGGTGTCCTGCCTGGTGTTCGTACTTGGCATCATCGGGAATTCCACCTTGTTGAGAATCATCTACAAGAACAAGTGCATGAGGAATGGTCCCAACATCCTCATCGCTAGCCTAGCCTTGGGCGACCTCCTTCATATCATCACTGACATCCCCATTAATGTCTACAAGGTAAACGGCATCTGAACCAAAGTGGTTCTGAATAACCGTATGGCTAGGTTTGGGGTGGGGGAGTCTGGGGCTGGGACAGGATAAGTTGTTGGAGGTTGGGAGAAGAGAAAGAAGGATCTAATAATTTTTATAGTTTCCGTTCCTCAACTTTCTCCCTCGCCATTCTGATTTCATATCCTGGAGTCTCCTAGGGATTTGGGTCTTTTAAATGTGATCCCTCTGGGAGTTTTGAAAATCTAACTCTGTAGAGGAAACTTCAAGCCTGCAGGATAGTCTGGAGAAGGGCAGTCTAACACAGAAGGGTACTGACAGAGTTGATGAGAAAGACAGCCCTTTGGAACTATGCCTACTTCAAGGTTCTGTCAAGTGCAAATGGTAGGAGTCGTTGAGAATGAGGAAAGGAGTAGAATCTCAGAAGTCCCTTGGTAGTAAAGGCATGGGTGTTACTCTGTTTGCTAATAAGCTGTTTCCAAAAGAACTTGGAACTTTCTAACCCAGTGTCCATATTTAGAGGGTCTTAGGACCAAGGGGATCAAAGCTGTGGGTTAGAATTGAAGCAGCCCTGTGGATGAAGCCACATTCCTATGAAAACTTTTTTGAACTACTGAGAAGAGGCTGTTTGAAAAGATTAGTGGGTTCTGAATACCTCTAGATATTAGGTGAAGATATGGAGGCAGTAAGTAAGGCATGCCTATTAAGGAATACTGAAATAAACCCCTCTACAGAGTCATATGTCCCTATGGGATTTAGGCTTCCACCTAAGTTGATTTTAGTGAGTAATTATTGTTTACCTACTATGTGCAGAACACAGGACTAGGAATTGGGGAGCATTCTATGCAGACACAGGCTTAAAGTATTTTGGACAGCCAACAATGAACTGCGTTGACCCACGTAGTTCTGCTTTGGAGTGTTTTACTACATAGGGATAGATACCGTCCTCATGCAGTATATAATGTTTAAGGAACTTTTTTAAAAAAAATTTTAGCCTATTTAGAGAGAAATAACATAGGATAGTGGATGAGGGGCTGGCCTTGGAGTCAGGGGGACCTAGTTTCAGGTCCTATCTCTCATACTAGCTTGTGAATATGGGCAAATGATTTACAGTCAGTGCCCTAGGCAATTCTCAGAGACTTGTCCTGAATGATGGAGAGTTTCTACACACACACACACACACACACACACACACACACACACACACACACACTCTCTCTCTCTCCCTTTCTCTCTCTCTCTCTCTCTCTCTCTCTCTCTCTCTCGCTCGCTCTCTCTCTCTCTCTCTCTCTCTCTCTCTCCCAAAAGTGTTTTAGGAGCCACATTTCAAATTATTTCACATTATTTGAATGTAACACTTTTTTATGCAAAGGGAAATTTGGGCCACCTTTTAGAACTCATAATTGTAAAGGAAAAAGCACTCAGGATTATGAGATTCACTGAAAGTAGGCTTAAGCACTAAATTAGAATTACTTTTTCACTTTGTAATTTATTATTTGTTCTGATTCTAGCTTCAGGCAGTCCTTAATGTGAGACCAGTACATTCTCACTATCTAAAGCCAGACACCTGATAAGTTAGTTCACCAAAGTTGAAAAGCCTCAAAATTCCCCAAGTCTGGCTGGAAGCCAGAGTCCCTGATCCTCTAAGAGATGGACTGAATAAAGACCTCACACAGAGATTGTTCAGGGTCTAGCTGGTAATCCATTATGGGGACTAAGTATGTGCTGTGTTTAGGCTGTGTCCTTAAGAGCTGGACGTCCTTCAGGACACTTCCAAATACAACCAGTCTATTCTCTAGATCACCTTTGAGCAGAAAGGACTAACTATACTTTCTCCAGATAAAATTCCTGTGCTCACTTAGAGTCCTGTCCCCCCTGAGTGTTTTCTGTTGATGCTAAATGAAGATTGCAGCTGTAGAATTTGAATAGTCATGCAAATGAGGAAAAGAAGATTTTAAACCACTTCAAATGCCCCAACATTTCAGGTGGTTTTGCTATAGTCAGTGGGTAGCAATATTACTCTCTAACCCCCACCCCCCATCCCTATTCCTGTATAGAAAAGGAAATAGTGGAGAGTACTGAACTTGGATCTAGAAGGCTTAGGTCTGAGTCAATGAACATTCAATCAAGAAACATATATTACGTGACAGATACTGGGCTAGGTGCTGGGAAGACAAAAATGAACTAGTCCTTGCCCTCAAGGAGCTGACATTCTTTGTAAGCTATAATATTATTCATAGCAAGTAACTTGACTTAACTAAGCCTCAGTTTCCTCATTTGTAAAATGAAAATGACACTAATTGCTCTACCACCACTGAGGTTCCACACCAGCCTCATTAATAGCATGGGTCAGGAAGGGTACCAAAGTGGAGGGGATTCTGGGCTCTTGAAGGCTGGCTATACAAGTGAGTCAAAAGGTCTGTTAGGATTTACTTATCTGAAAAGGCTTGGAATGCAGACTTGTTGACAGAACGGATGTTTGTAGGCTAAGGACCAGCCTAGCTAAAGTCTGTGAGGCTCCTCAGAAGAAGGTTGTCCACCACATAACTAATGTTTTCTAGCCACAGCAACACATGAAGAATATAGTTTGTGGCCCACATCTGTGATGAGGAAATCAATGTTACCTAACCCACAGAACTTTCCAGTAGGGAAAGTGCTTTATAAGGGAAAGCAATAATAAAAAACAAAACCATTTAGTATGATTAATATATCTGGGAACAGAAGAAATAGCTTACGTTTATATAAGGCTTGAAATTCTTCTACATACATTCATTCCATCCTCACAATAACCTGAGTGGGTCTATAGGGTACAAATTATTATCCCTGTTATAGATGGGGAAATTAAGGCATTGAGAGATTAGATGACTTGCCTAGTGTCATACAATTACCATGACGGGAACTTAAACCCCAAATTCATTGCTCTTCCTCTCTATTGGGTAGAAGTCACATATCTCTTCCAAAGTCACTTGTAACTTTTCTCAATGCTCTCACCTGAAGGAGAGCTTGGCAAACACATTTCCATGTTGGCTGGCTTCCATTCAGGGTCATAAGTGATATTGATGCTAAAATAACAACTCTGTTAATAGCTAATTACTTCCAGAGTCCGTGATGCTTTTCTACAAAGTCTTACACCTCAAGGCAGTAGTATTTGACAGTTTAGAACAGAGAGAAGCTATTTCTCAACTAAAATGATTTGGGGAAGGGACAAGGACCCATAGATCTTACTCAATTTTGCTTTTCCTGCACTGCATTAAAATGGACAATGAAGAGAGGGAGATAACCCCTACAATCTCCTTTTAACCTGTAATAGAGGACGTTCTAATAACTAACTTGCCTGACATCTGATATAAGATGGATAGGAATTAACTTCTTAATAAGCACAAAAATGGCAAAGCTTCCTGATAAGGGTGAGGGGTCGAAGATGATATTTGGGATTCTTTGCAGGAATGGGTGTTGTTAGGGCTCCATCAGGCAAGTTAAGGGTCCTGATGTCCTCAAAAAGTGGCAGAGTTACTGATCTTCAACTCTTCACCTTTTACCCAGGTAATTACTGCCTTTAATAGGATAGGTAGTCAAATATTTGTGAATTGAGTAAAGAGGATCTAGTTAATTGACTACTTCAAAGGTTAAACAGTTAAAGGTTTAACTTTTAAATTTCTGAATCTTTAGCTTTTGAACTAGTTAAATAAAGTTTACTCCCATTCCAAGATACTAGAATTTAGGAATGGAGAAACAAGCTTCCCTTTTGCTGTTCATCATTGGAACTCCACGTGTATCAAGTCAATGTAGGAAGCTGCAAAAGCAAGGAATTTTTGAGTGGCAGTGACAAGTCCAACTTAAATAATTTAAAGAAAGCTGTTATTAAGAGTTGTGAGAACCCAAGGCTAAATGTGTTTCAAGTCAAGAAAAATGAGGATACAATGGCCTAACTTTTGATGACAGGGAATTATTATTATTATTTTACTAGGGCCTTTGATTTACTTAAAGGGTCAAGGGATCCCTTTATAAACACCATTTGGCAACAGTGCTGCAGCTTATAATCTGGAAAAGTTGTGCAGAGCCAGGAGAGCTTTAGTGACTTCCCTACTGTGGTCACAAAGTCTGTGTTTCATTCTGAGTCAGGTTCTCTATCCTCCACAACATACTGGGAGTTAAACACTACAAATAATCTGTAACAAATAAAGCCTAAACAAAGTGCATTACAATTGCCCCAAGACATATTGGTAAGAGAATGGCAAATATTTCTGTAGCTGTTTATTACCTCACCTCTAAGAATAACTTGTTCAGGACTACACAGCAAGACAGTATCAAGGTTCACATGATAGCTTTCTAATATGACACTTTTAATTTCAATTCATGGGTCTGCATAGGGTCCATAGTTTTCAGAGTTTTCCAGAATTTTCAACTTTAGGACAATATAAATCTGATTTCTAGAGCCTAACTTGGAGAGTATTGAGCCAAGCGTCTCGATCACAGAACAAAAGGTAGCATCTGGGAAGGTATGTCCTCATTTGGGGGCCAAAATGTAAACACTGGCATGTCAGAATGGGGAATTGCTTGACTGTATCCACATTTAACTATATATCATTTTGAAATGCCCTTCTATGACACCAAGCCACTATTGCACAGAAAACCATCAGAGTCATCTTTTTGTTTAAAAAAAGGAAAGGAAAGAAAAGAAAAAAGAAAGAAAAGAGGGAAAAAAACCAAAATTATCTCCTCCGTCCAATATTAAAATATCTTACTTTGTTACTGGGAAGATCAATTGTGGGTGTGAGGTAAAGATCACTTGCCTGAAAGTCTTGGAAGTTAGGAGAAGGTAAATGATGTGTGTGTGTGTGTGTGTGTGTGTGTGTGTGTGTGTGTGTGTGTGTGTGTGGTGTGCAGTGCATGCTATATTGTCCTCATTCAATTCTTCCCTGTTGCTTTTGTCTTTCCTTTTCTTGTTCTCTTTTCTATGCTCTGCTAGTCTTTATTAGGATTTCCTCCTCTAAGAGCCTTCCCTTTCATGGCAGAAATGAAATGAAAACTACCCTTCACTGTACACATCAGTGAGCTATACCACAGATGTTGTGTTTGTTCTTAGCCTCTCTCAATCATTTTTTCATTCTCCCACTCTTTACTTTCTCCATGTGTCTTCCTTTTTCTTACGTTTGTCTCCTGAAGTTTTACTGAATAGTATCTTTATTTATCTACTTCCTTTCTCTTACTTCCTCAGGAGAAGTTTATCTTTACACTATTTAACTAGTTCCTCCCTAAAGAAGGGAAGGAAGGAAAATGGGCTGGGTGCTGCTATAGGCAGCTTGACATAGTAACAGAAAACTGGAAAGGACTTTTGAGGTCATGTCACTACATGAGAAATAGACTCATTCCAGAAGGGACCTTAAAGGTTAATATAGTACTTTCTTATTTTACAGATGATAAAACTGATGAAGCCCAGAGAGATAAAGTTGCTTGCCTAAGGTACCACAGCTATTTAACAGTGGAGAACCCAGGTTTCATGATTCTAAGATACTAGAGTGTCTATCTCATTACACCAGGCTATAGGATAGCTGACTTTTACTGGCTAGAGTTAGCCTCAGTGATATCATTTCTTCAGAGAAAATGATTTGGGAAAGAGACAGGGGAACAGGGCTGTTACCATTTGGGGTCTGTAGGTAGTCAGTAAATGTGTAGATAGTAGAAATGAAGGCTAGAAAACTCAAATTTATTCATTTCCTATTAAGGTTTTTCACACTCAGAAAATTTGTTCAGTAACTTTTTTTTTCCTTTTTGGAGAGGCAATTGGGGTTAAGTGACTTGCCCAAGGTCAAACAGCTAGAAAGTGTTTTAATGTCGGAGGTCTGATTTGAACTCATGTCCTCCTAATTCCAGGGCCAGTGCTCTATTCACTGTGCCACCTAGACACCCCCAGTAACATATTTTTGAGAATGATAAAGAATAAAAGTGTCCAAAATAAGAAACATAGTTATTTTAGAAAAACAAAATTGGGGATATTTGTCATGAGTACAGAAAACAAAGAATTTGGAGATTTCACTAAATCACAGACTTCAAAGTCCCCAATTGTAATCAAACTATTAAGCAATATATGAGCTTTCTTATCTGTCAGATTGAGTGATTTTGGTCTTTTAAACTGTACTTTTCCTACTTACTCTGAGTTATTCAAACAAGACTGAATAATATTTTCAAAGCTAGTAGACGGAGGATTGTGTAACTCAGTTTGCATTGTGTCTCTGATACAGGGATCTGTGATCTTCCTTTTCCAAAAGACAAATAAATGACTATATATGGTTACGTATGTGTGCCCATTATGCTATAGTTGATTTTATTTAGAAGAACATGTCACAAACTAATAAATGATTAAGTGTTTTTAAGTGGTGCTGACAAGATCAAATGTGGGTTGAAATAAGATTCAAGAAATAATTTATAATGTGAAACATTCTCTTTCCTAGCTTTGAAATACTAAGAAGAGATCAGTTGTGTTTATGAGAATGTTATATACAATGAATAGTACCACTTTAACTGAAGAACTCTCTAGTTTTGTAATTAAGCTTTCTCATGTGTGGATCTGAGTAGTTTTTTTCTTTCTTTTCACCTGTGAACATACGTGTGGAGACAGCAAAATAATCCAAATGTGGGTAATAGGCTTGAGAGAGTATAGGATACTCTCAGTTTATCAACTGATACCTCCTGAATTTTAGAGGTATAAAGAACCTTAGAGACCAGTTAGTCAAGTTCTTAATGTTTTTTCTATCATGAAACACTTTTAACAGTCTGATGAGATCTATGAATCACATCTCAGAATGTTTTTAAATGCATATAACAAAACACTTAGCATTACAAAGGATACCAATTAAAGTAAAATCAAGATATATAAATAGATAGACATATATATAATTATAAATAACTTTATATATAAAGTTCAGATAGCTATACCAACTTTTATATAAACTTATTATTTTATATTATGATAAATAATATTTTATTATATTCTAGATAGAATGTTCATATAAAAATTTCATATGTAGTGTGTGCATACATACATGCCTGCATATATAGACATATGTATGTGTGTATAAGTTTACATACATGTATGTGCATATATATGTATATTTACAAATCCAAGGCTAAGAACACTTGATCTAGTCAAACCCATTTGATCTATAGCTGAAGACACCGAAGCCCAAAGGAGAGGCAATTATATAGGTCACATACAACTAGAGAGAGGAAGGTCCAAGATTACAAGCCTAGGTTTTTTCAATTCCAGTTAGAGTGTTGTTTCCATGACTACACAGGCTTCCTTAGTGAACACATTTCTGATATAGTGTTTTTATGACCTCCCTCAACATGTAAAAATTTTCCTTAGCCATTTCAATTTGAAAATATCTTTTAAGAAAAGAAATGATACATCCTTCGACACTGTGTCATTTTGTCATGGACAGGTGTCCCTTGAACATTGTCTTGGGCCTCCCACCCCACCCAAGCCTATCTTCCCAACAGCATGCCATAGTGCTCTGGATCACCACTGGTTCTCCCAGAAAGGAAAAAAACTTAGCTTTCCTATCCACATCTCACTCGCTTAGGATCTTTATTCAGTATCACTTTAGTAATTTAATAAAGAAATCTAGGCCAATATATTAATATTGCTAATATGTTACAGCAATCACCCCTCCTCAGTTACATACATTAATATTTATACATATAACAACTCATTTAATTCAATTAAATAATTATTTATTAATCACCTACTATGTCAAAGCACTGTGGTAGCTGCTAGGAGGACAAAGACTAAAAGCAATCCCTACCCTCCAGGAACTTCCATGGGGGAAAGGAGGGCAGGAAAGAGAGTTAGTTACATCATTTACACACATAGATTGGAGCCCAACTTCCTTTTTCTTTTTCTGTCTTGATATGACATTTTAATCTTCTCCCATTTTAGTGAAATATGTTTTTCCAAGTACAATCAAGAAGTGGACCAGAAAGCAAATATTGTGCTTTAAAACAGCTTGATAAAGTTTCTGGCTTTTATCACCTCCATTATTATTATTATCATTAATATAAAGACTCCTTGACTTTAAAAAGTTTGAAAATCCCTTTAGTAAATTACTAGGATTTAACAGTACAGGTATCTTAGAGGACAAATCCAACCACGGTTCTTGCTAGGGGAGTCAATTTGGATGGGAGGCCCTTGTCGTAATCTTGTACTGTAGACATTGCTGGAATTTTAAAAATATCGTGAAACTGAATATGGACTTAGGGGTGAGTCTCTTCTCAGAAGATTATCTTACTCATGTAGTTAAGAGACCACTCACTAAGTTGAACCACAGAAACTCATAGAAATCTGGAGAGGTTGTGAAGTAAATACTTGTGAAGTAAAACCAATAATCCTTGAAGTATTTAAATAAGACATATGGTGCCTTCTTTCCTATACGAGTGTTGGAAGAGCATGTGATGATCTATATTTATATGGTGAGGAGGATAACATTATTCCCTCTATCTTGTAAGCATAAACAATTCCATTAAGATGGCTGTTGGGAGAGATTATGGCTTGATTTTTATTTTCTAGGTACCAGCTGCGTGTTCCATCATTTTTCAGTCATATCTGACTCTCATGGCTCCATTTAGGATTTTCTTATCAAAGATTCTGGAGTGGTTTGCCATTTCTTTCTCCAATTAGCTGTATAACCATGAGCAAATTATTTAACTTCTCAGAGGTTCTTTACACCAAGGATTCTTAATCTGGGGTTCATGAACTACTTTGTTTTATTTTAATATTTTGATAACTGTATTTCCATAGAATCCATTTCCTTTGTAATTCTATGTATTTTATTTTATTCATTCAGTCATTATTCTCAGAAGGGATCCATAGACTTAACCAGACTGCCCATGGGGTCCATGACACACAAAAAATGTTTAAGAACTCCTGATCTAGACTCCCAGATAGGTTGTTATATAAGTGGAGGGAGTTCCCACACTGACAAAATCAGTCATTAGAGTAAAGCTAAATTTTACCTTACAAATAAGTATGTAAATTAAAGTGAAGTTAAATTTCATTCAAAAATAATCATTTTATGGTCACTATTAAGGATTGGTGGCCAAGGAAGGGAATTTTGGCACAGGTAGTTAAAGGATTTGTGAGTGGGATCATAAGACAAATAGATACTAGAATATAATCATACTCTAGCTAGTAATAGGGGTAGTATTAATAGTAATATTGATTGGATTATCATTCCTTGAGCAAGTTATGGAATGGCAGGGGATGGTGAATACATATTCAATGGCAGTGCAGATGTTGAGATGCTCGGAAATTGACCAGGCCCTGGAGTCTTCTCTTCCCTAACTGAATGAGAAGAAACATGTTCTGGAATCAATTATATGGTGATTCAGGGTCTCTGGACTTCTGGTCTGAGGGCTTATTCTATATTTTCTTGTAGATTCTCCAAGGAGAGGTCCACCAAATGTACTGGGAACCTTCTAGAGCTGTTAACATTACATGATTACCAGTTGAGGGGAAAAGCCACCCACCTATTATCTCACTATATCACCATCCCACTTCCTTTTCCAGGCATTCATAGCTTTGATAAGGTTCAGAAAAAAATCTTGCTGCATTTGGCTTGGAGCTTATTCATCTCTAATAGCTGTGGATATGATTGAAAAAGAAATAAATGGAATAATAATGTGCTGGGATGAATGTGTACTTATTAGAAAAATGGCAAAAATTCAGTAAAATTCTTTATCTCCTGCAGGAAGCCAAGCTAAAAACAACAGCAATGAAACACCCTTTCCAAAAATTAGTGGAAGGCAATATTTTCATTCTCCCTGCCTTTGTCTGTCAATATTCTTATGCAATGCTAACTATTTTAAAAATAGAGTTCATGCCTCATCAGCAATATTAAACATTGCGACCTCAACAAATGTTTGAGTCACCTATAAATATGTTTCTCATCCATATGATTATAAGAGCAAATTTTCATTTAACAAGTCACCTCTTAATTCTCCTCCTCATAGTCATTATATCCATCTTCACCCTGGACAGAATCCCTCAAGTGATTAAAATTCCCCATGGAATTCCATTAGAAAGTGATGAAATAGTAGGTTCTGGAGTACATCAGCAGTTTCCCTGACAGGTTTTAGGTTAGGAGAGAGTGTAGGACAATGGGAGAGAGCCGATAATTAATAACCGTGAGTTTCACCTCTTCCAATCTGCCAGGAAGGTCTAAACCCCTACAAAACTCTATCTCAGGGCTCCAGCCCTCAGTTCAGAGTCACTAGCATGTGTGTCATTTTCAAGGGTGAGTCTGTGTTTCATAAAATACATAAAGCTAGATGTATTCTATCCTCAAATCATTAAAAAAAAAACTGACTCAGATTAAGAGAAGCTAAAGATTGGAAATAAGTGGAAATGGTAGCATTTGAGATGTCTACCTGTAGACTGACTATCTTGTTAATGGTGCACATAGTGTACATTTGATGGAATGTTTTGAAAACCACCAATGGCTCCATATCACTGTATACACTGAATAAGAAAAACAGGAAGGGAAAGCAGTATGTATGGGCCATGAAAACAGTGACATTCATTAGTGAAAGCTTGTTAACTTTGGCATTTCCTGACTTTATGGGGCTTGACTCTTTTCTGCATTAACAATTTGTTAATGGTGTTTTTCCCCTACTTAATTTCTCTGTGAATGTGTTTTTTAATTAAAAAGAGAAAGGGGAGAAAAGAAAGTAGGTTGGAAAAAAAAGAAGCCAATAGCTCAAGTAAAATCCTCAGCCTGAGAATCATTGTTAGGCTCATGTGGTGGCATCCTTTGAAGAAGAATAGAAAATTATGCAATATTTATGTTAAGTACCATTAAAAAATTAATAGCTTTAATAATATCATGCAGAACTTTAAAAAAAAATTAGGTGGGCATTCTTTCTGCCTGGAGTAGAACTGCAGCATTTCCAATCTGAAAGCTATAAAGATTTGGCAATCAACAAATTAATAGATTAGGCTTAATTTGTTGCTATTTGTTTGTTCTTATTTGGGGATCTTAGCACATAAAAAAGGTGTTAAGAGCTACATTAAACTTAGGGAAAACAGATATCTCATGTTCTATCAACATAAGCATAGCCCCTGTCAAATTCAGTCAACACTATGTTGCCCCCACTCCTAGACGATGTGAGGACAATAGCCATTGGCTAAAGAGCTCATTAGGTTGTAAACAGAAGTGCAAATAGATGGATGGTATCAGTGAAGGATTTTAGTTTTAATATCTAAAGCTTTGGAGAGTCCACAGATTTGCTTTACATGACTAGACACAGAAATGTATTAGTACTTAACTATTTAAAAAATCTTCAGATAGTCGAGGCATTGTTTTGCAGTGGAGGGAATTCTGGGTTGGGGATCAGAGCACCTGGGGAATAAATTCTGGATTTTCTACTTAATATCTGTGCTCCAAGGCACTTAGTTTCTCTGTACTTCAGTTCCCCATCTATAAAATGAGATAGTTAAACCAGATGGCCTCAAAGATCCCTCCCAACTCTAAGCCTGAGGTTGTATGAGCCCTCAGCTCTAATACTTACTAACTTATTAACATGGGCAACTTGTTTAATTTCTCTGAGCCTCAGTATCTTGATCTTCAAAATGGGTACAGTATTCCTAATTATATTACCTACTTCACAGGATGGTTCTCAAAATTTAATAAATCATATAAGGGTTATATAAATGTAAGCTATTATTTTATTTATCGGCTTTAAATCAAACTTTCCTGACACTACAGTAACACAACTTTAAGGTTATCCAAACGCTTCAGAAAGTTCTAAAGAAAGTTCTATAAGCAGAATTTTGACTGTAGTTGTTGGTGGATATTGCCAGTGCACAGTGAGAGAGAAAAATGGGCTGAGAGAATAGTTATCATTTCCACGTGAGAAATAAGGAAATAGAGTGGTCTGTTCCCGCGGTTGAGAAAAAAGGGAATGGGATATTTTCAGGATCTTTTAAAAATAAAAGTGGGTGTGGGGGAAGTATTGTTCACCTCCCTTGAGTCCTCAGAGCACCAGAATATAGTTAGGAAAGGTCACCAAGTCCTAGGAACCACCTCATTCTGGTCAATGGAATTAGAAAGAAGTAGGTTCTGGTCACCAACATAACCTAGGGGGTAAATGCCATTTCCCGTTAAATTTTAGAGAACTCTTCTTGGTTGTATGTGTGATATCTTGCCAGATCATCCAGTCCTTTGCTCTGCAAGGATGTTTGGCTCAGTTTGGGAGGCATCTGCATCTTAACTGAGATAGCCCAAAACCTCTGCTGCCCCAGCCCTTTAGACCAAGAGACATGAGGACTGGCAGAGAGTACTGGTCAAATCTGCTGTCAGATTTGGCAAAGGCTCTCCAAAGCCAATGTAAAGCAAAAGCATGGATTGAATTTTTCAGGTAGTTCAAACAACTGCCTATCAAAGTCAAGACTCTCACTGATGAATAGGAAAAAAAAAAGATAGGGACTAGATCTGTGATTTAGGGAACTTCCAAGTAAAGCAACTCCCTGTACAAATTCTCCCAAACTCATCTTCTTAGAAGTTACCTGGAACCCTGAAAGATTGTGATTTTCTAGAGTCTAGGGGCTTGAACCCAGGCCTTTCTAGATTTGAGGAAAGCTCTCCAACAACCATGCCATGCTGTATCTCATTATAATTATCTAAATTCTTCCTAAATGAGCAGCTAGGTTGCACAGTGGTTAGGGTACTGGCCCTGGAGTCAGGAATACCTGAGTTCAAATCTTGCCTCAGATGCTTACTAGCTGTGTGACCCTGACCAAGTCATCTAACCTTATTTATCTCATTTTCCTCATCTACAAAATGAGCTGGAGGAAATGATAATCCACTCCAGTGTCTTTGCCAAGAAAACCCCAAACAGGGTAATGAAGAGTCAGACATGACTGAAAACAACTGAACAACAACAAAACAGCATAGTAGCATTTACTCACTTCTCATTCTCTAGTACTAGGTAAAGTGGGTGGATACAAGAAGGGGCTTTGAACTATGAAATGCAGGATGCTGCTAATGTTTTGCAGGATCAGAATTTACCAGCTAGAAAGATTTTAGGCCTTTTCCCATAGGAAGAAGACACTAGAGAACTGTAATGTGGTTACTTATTGTTACTAAGGTGAACTGTAGTGAGGTTGTTGAAATTTTCAGTTTGCTTTTACAGTTTCACTATCATAGCTTTAGGTCAGAGGTTGTGGTGCAGACCTCCAGCTGGTACAAAGAGCAATAATCCAACTTCTCGCTGAGCCAAAGAAAATAGCATCCCTGAGAGAATACCAACCCAACCCAGTTCAACCTTGAAATAAGATCTCAATTCAGCTAATGGACCCTTTTTCATGAAACTGAATTGTTTCCACCCATTATGTCCCTGAGAACTGAATCCTGCAGTGGCTGTATTCACTCACACATCACTGCAACACCCATGTTTGTTGGAGATTGTTTCAAGAGGGAATAAAACTTTTGGAGGCATCCAGGTGTTTTGGTGTCATGTAGATAAAATAGTCAGATAATTGAATGAATACACACACACACAAACACACACACATACACACACATTAACTTTCATTTTTTGTTTATTTCTAAAAAAACATTTCATTGTTTCTAAAGCTTTCTCTAATCCTATCTTTTCTGTTAGAGAACTTTGTAGAAAGCATTGCCTCTCCTTTTTTTCTGCTTCTTCAAGAAAGAGCCTATGTTTATCAGGTCCCTTACAATTTGGTTCCAAAAATATGTCAAGTATACATTTAGTGCAAGTTGGGTGGGCATGAGGAGAGAGCTAACCTTAGGTTCAGAGTGACCCAGGTTCAAATCCCATTCCCATGTTAGCTGTTTAACCCAGGGCAAGTGATCAAAGCTCTCAGTGTCCCTAAATGATTCACTCAGATTCTAAATTACAGAACAGTTACTAACCTCCACTAATTGGTACAAGGAGTTTCTTTAGCTTAAGTTTCCTCGTTCTTGTTGTTCAGTTGTGTCTGACTTCACGATCCCATTTGGAGTTTTCTTGGCAAAAATAATTCAATGGTTTGCCATTACCTTCTCTGGTTCATTTTACAGTAAGGAAACTAAAGCAAACAGGGTTAAGTGACTTGTGCAGGGGGACACAACTAGTAAGTATCTGAGGCCGAATTTGAACTCAGGTCATCCTAACTCCAGGGCCGGCATTCTATCCACTTTTCCATCTTACTGTCCTACAGCTAGACCCAGAAATAAATATTCAAGGCACTGTGCCAGGTTCTGGAAATAGAAATGAACAAAACAAACAATCCCCACCCTGAAGGAATTTACTTTTTTTGGGGGGGGGGACTGTATTTAGGTAAAGTGGGTGGGTAAGAGGTATGTAGTCTAACAGACCATGTACTGGTGATTTGAACTTTATTTCCTCTAAGTAAAATAAGGAATATTTGATTAAGTTGTCTCTTAACAGCAGATGAAAATTAACTTGTATTTGCCTCACATCAAATCTTAATAGCAACAAATCAGTTCCAACCTAGGAGTACAACTAGGATCAGGTAGACAGTACAATGGACTGAGTGCTGGGCCTGGAGTGAGGGATACCGCAGTTCAAGTCCAGCCTAAAATACTTACTAGGTTTATGATTCTAGGCAAGTTATTTAATCTTTGTCTGCCTTGGTTCCCTCAACTGTAAAATGGGAATAATATTGCCTGCCTCCCAGGTTGTTGTAAGGATCAAATGAGATCATATTTGTACCTGGTACCTAATAAATGGGTGACAAATGCTTTCTTCTTTCTTTCCTTCCTTTCCTAGAAGTACAACTAGCTCGATCTTTACTCACCTAACTATTATTTAAACTGCCTTGTATACTAGCATTGGGTTAAGTATTGAGCAAAGTGTCATTCACCCAGCTTGAGAAATTCAGGGAATTTGGTGCATGGAAATTTATATTATTAAACTATGATTATTTGTTACAAAGTTTCTTTTTTAATTTTTTTTCATGTGTGGGGGAAGGTGGGAGAGAGGTAGATTTTTGTAAATTGAAAACAGAAAGATTAAATTAAATTAAAGCAACAACAAAATGGTACATTGGTGAAAAGACAGTAAAACCTAAGCACAGTCTTTCCAAAGAAAAGTTTCTTTCTTTCCTTTCTTTCTGTCTTTGGTGGGGATGAAGGAATAGTTATTTTTGAAAACCCTGGGTTTTTTTTTTTTAAACAGAGCCTGGAAATATTTCCCTTTATATTCAAAACCCCATGAACATTTTTTCCAGATGTTCACCTAAAATGATTCATTACCAGTGTCTGATACCCAATTGTCCCAAAGAAAATTCTGTTATTTGTCCTAGAAATGATAAACCCCTGTATTTTTAATTGATTTTCCTTCTACTTGTAATTGAGAGATGGAAGGGAGAGAGAGAGAGAGACAGAAACAAAGAAAAAAAGGAGAAGGGGAGAGAGAAGAAAAAAGAGAGGGAGGGGGAATAAGAAGAGAAGAAGAAGAAGAAGAAGAAGAAGAAGAAGATGATGATGATGATGATGATGATGATGATGATGATGATATTTAGATCAAAAATGTATGTGGCTTTAGGGATCTAACTCTCAGTGAGGAAACCTGTTCTCTGTGAATACAGATTAGTACCTGCTCTACAACTTACAGTCTAGGGTGACTGAGAAGTCAAACTTGAACTCAGGTTTTCCTAGTTTCCTGTTATTTTCATATTCTCTCTCTCTCTCTCTCTCTCTCTCTCTCTCTCTCTCTCTCTCTCTCTCTCTCTCTGTCTCTCTCTCTCTCTCTCTCTCTCTGTTTTTGTTGTTCAGTCATTCAGTCATATCTGATTCTTCATGACCCGATGGATAGTATAATCCATACTGTTCATGGGGTTTTCTTGGCAAAGATACTGGAGTGATTTGTCATTGCCTTCTCAATGAATTAAGGCAAACAGAAGTTAAGTAACTTGACTAGGGTCATACAGCTAGTATCTGAGGTAGGTCTATCCTTCTAGCTATCTAATTGCCTCTATATATGTACACACACACACACACACACACACACACACACACACACACACACACCCGTTTATGTAGATGTTGACCCATATTTATCTTAATCACTTTGTCTTAACCTTCATTACTTGTGAGCACAGTGACAATCTTTATCACTTTTAAGAATAGATATTTAGTTGTATAGATCTTGTAAGGGTATTTTCATAACCAATTCCCCAAAGTAAGAACCAAGTTGAATTTTCATTCTTCTCTCCACACTCCTTTTTATTTCTATATATTGAGCAATTTTCAAAGGCTATTCCATGAGAAGAATACGTAAGTACTTGGGTTTCTGATGTCCACTTACATGCTAAGTACATTGAGAAAAGAGACTTTGCTACATACTGAAACAAACTCAGTTCAAAAGACATCTTATGAAATATATAACCTAGTTTCATGTTTTCTCAATGCAGCTTCTTGCAGAGGACTGGCCCTTTGGAGTTGAAATGTGCAAGCTGGTCCCTTTCATTCAGAAGGCCTCTGTGGGCATCACGGTTCTCAGCTTATGTGCTCTAAGTATTGACAGGTGAGCTCTTATATCTAAGCTAACAATACTGTAAATGCTCAATTACTGGCTAAAATGGAGATAGAGGTTTAAAAGACTGTGTTGTTGAATATGATCAGACTCTCTTAATTTTAATGTGTTTCATATGTTGATCCTAAGGTATCGAGCTGTTGCTTCCTGGAGTCGAATTAAAGGAATTGGAGTGCCAAAATGGACTGCGGTAGAAATTGTTTTAATTTGGGTTGTTTCAGTTGTTCTGGCTGTCCCTGAAGCTATTGGTTTTGATATGATTGCTATGGACTACAAAGGAAAGTATCTTCGAATCTGCTTGCTTCATCCTACTCAGAAAACTTCCTTTATGCAGGTAAATAAGCTGTTGTCCACATTACAAAACTATTCTTGTTCCACGGACGTTTCCCAATCTTTGCCCCTCCACTCCCTTATTTGCAACGGAAGATTACTGCTTCATAACAGACTGTGGCTTGAATTGGAATTGAGATCTGAAAAATCCTGGGTCCCCTGGAAGTCAGAACTGTAGCAAAATGTGTCACACAGTGACCTAATTCATAGTTCATAGAATTTAGAGCTGGATGAGATAGAAGAGATTAAGGAGTTCAAACCTGTAATACAAATAGGGAAACCATGGTACAAAAAGGCTTGACCCAAGTCACAGAGATAGTAAGTAGGGGAGCTGGGTTTGGAAGCCAAGTCCTCAGACTATAAATCTGTTTTTCAAGAGAATTCCAGGGACTAGCACAGAGCATAGGTCATATCTCTGACAACTTCTAAAGCTAGTGAAACTGAAATTTAAGTTTGAACTGGGCTTGTCTATTCAGACAAATGTCTGGGACAAGGAAATGCTATGTACCCAATATTAAAACAGATTCTGAGAAAGCAGATGAAGAGAACATTTTGCCTTACTACTGAAGGTTTCTGTATAACAATATGCCTAGCTTCTCTTTTTTCTCTCCCCAAAGTTAAAGTAAAAGCTAAAATTAAATAGAATTACTTATCTTTTTTTGTTTAATAAAAGAACACTGACCTCCAGAAGCCAGGCACCAAGTCCCCAATACTCTGACCCTCAGTGCCATATATGGGGGACTATCATGATCTAGTGACAGGTAATATCATTTCCCTTTTGTTATTTCTTTGAAAGAAAGAAATTATTAGTCTTTGGCAGAGGGTAAAAGTATGGATAAATGGAGAAAGAAATGGTATACCATTTCCTTTTCTCATTGCAAAAATAATTCAATGCATATGATGTTTTTGTTTTGTTGGTGTTTTTTTTTAATTCTCCCCCTACACATGCTTGTGTAGCATTGGTTAAAGAAAAAAAAATCTCTTTTGAATACAGTTCAAGAAAGGGACAAGAGGAAGAAGTCATAAAACAGAATGACTTTTTTGTGAGGGGTTTGAAACTTATAGATGACAGAGTTGGTTGAAGTTAAAAAGAGCTTCCCTTACTGCAATCTGTGAGCTAAGCATGGCAAATATCATTGGTCCCATTTTACAGATGAAGAAACTAAGGCTGAGAGGTTAGATGATTTCCTTAGTCACACAGTAAATGTGAAATGCAAATTCAGATCTCTACTGATACCAAATCCCCAAACTTGACACAGTGTGACCATAGGCAAGTCTCTTCATCTCTCTGAGTCTGTTTCTTCAACTGTAAAAGGGAAGAGTTGGACTAAATTATGTCTAAGTCCCTTCTGGCTGTAAGTCTCAGCATCTTGTTTGATATTAATAGACAGTCTCAGAACTCACTGCCTGAATTGATTGATTTCATAACTTCAAATCTTTGCATCACAGAATTTCTTAAAAAGAAGACTTGACATTGCTCCTAATGGTGTTCTTTTCTCCTTCTAGTTTTATAAGACAGTTAAAGATTGGTGGCTGTTTAGTTTTTATTTCTGCTTGCCTCTGGCCATCACTGCATTTTTCTATACTTTGATGACCTGTGAAATGTTGAGGAAGAAAAGCGGTATGCAAATTGCTTTAAACGATCACTTAAAGCAGGTAAGAAAGAAAAACAAAACTGCTAGATGCAAAAAATCTAATTCTTTTTTATCTAAATTACTTTTGATATCCTAAGTAGGCAAATGCAACAAATGAAAACAATTATACTGCTGATTGCTAGTGAGTCAAAAACCATACTCCATATGCCTAGCATTTTTGCTTTTGTGTTTATAACCGTGAATCTATGCAGTATAAACTTAGGGTTTTGAGTTAGCAGAAGGGCAGCTAAGTGCAACAGTGAATAGAGTACTGGGCTTGGAATCAAGAAGACCTGAGTTCAAATCCAGCCTCGGACACTTACCGGTTGTGTGACCCTGGGCAAGTCACTTAACCCTATTTGCCTCAGTTTCCTCCTCTGTAAAATGAGCTGGAGAAAGAACTGGCAAATTACTCCATTATCTTTGCCAAGAAAGCACTAAATAGGGTGGGTCACACAGAGTCAGACGTGACTGGAAAAAAAACTGAATCTAGCACAAAGGTTCTTAACCTTTCTTGTATCATGGGCTACTACTCTGAATAATGTTTTGAATTGGTCAAAATATATAAGATTACAAAGGAAACCAGATGATAGTGAAAATAACCATGTGGTTTTTCTTTTCCCCATTCAAGTTCATGGAACCCATTGAATCTATCCAAAACAAGTCTGTAGATTCCAGGCTAAGAACTCTTGATCTTGAAGGGTGTTTTCTACTCTAAGACAGGTGTTATAAACCTTTACTCAATAATGTTTTAAATAATTAAAGCAAGTGCCAAATTTCAGTGAGAGGTTAGTGAAAATAAAGATGAGCTTTTTCCCTTCCAAGTTCCTGGAATCCCTGAGTCTATCTACAGAATCTTTAGCAATGCCTGGGCTCCAGGTTTAGAACTCCTACCCTCAAAGGACATGGGTAGAACCAATATTGAGTTTCCAGACTGATATTCTATTCCTGTAACTCTAATTTAAAAAAACTATTTGATTTAGAGTTCATTCTTCTGAATGTCTTCCAATGTTTGTTCATTTTGTATATATCTTATCTCAACTATTTTACTTTAGGAAAGCATTTCTGGTGATGATACTAGGCCCCATCTAAAGACTGGCTCTCCTTTCCTTTCAGAGACGTGAAGTAGCCAAAACAGTCTTTTGCCTGGTGCTGGTGTTTGCCCTATGCTGGCTGCCCCTTCACCTCAGCAGGATTCTGAAGCTCACTATCTATGATCAAAGCGATCCCAACAGATGTGAACTTCTGAGGTAAGAATGTTATTATATAGATTAAATGCTATTTGAGAGCACTGCTTGCTGAGTAGTTTCTTCGGTAGAAAGGGAGGATGTCTTTCTGCATTCCTGACTGAGGGAAGGAGCATTGAAAAATCCCAGTGTTCAGTTTCTGTTCCATTTGAAAGGACAAGAGGAAAAGTAGAAGGAATGCCTAGAATGGAGTGAGACAGGAGATCAATAAAGCTAAAAGAATGGGAAGATTAAATCTACCAGGTTTGATTCTCCTTCATCTTCCACTAATGCTTTTAGTTTACAGGGGCCATAGCACTTTCAAAGAGGAGCGTTATAAGAAATAAGAGCTGTGAGGAAGAATAAAGGCCAACAGAATAAAAAAACTACAGTTCCTGTGTAAAACTTTTCTACCTAAAAATATTTATCATTTCTATGTTGAGTATGTGGGTTAGCAATGGGTTATCACTGACTTGCTTTGTGGCTATATTTGCAGTTTTCTGTTGGTCCTGGACTACATTGGCATCAACATGGCTTCACTGAATTCCTGTATTAATCCAATAGCTCTGTATTTGGTGAGCAAAAGATTCAAAAACTGCTTTAAGGTAAGGAGACCTAGAGATAGGCCCTTCAAATTCTTTATTCTTCTTTTTCTTTTTGGAGGGGGAAAGGCAGGGCAATTGGGGTTAAGTGACTTGCCCAAGGTCACACAGCTAGTATGTGTATCAAGTGTCTGAAGCCAAATTTGAACTCAGGTCCTCCTGATTCCAAGGCTGGGTATGCTATTCACTGTGCTACCTAGCTATCTCTCTTTTTTTTTCAACAGAGAGTTCTGAAATTTATAGAACTGGGCCTAATTTTTGTTATAAAAACACAGTCAGGGCTTTTATTTACACAATCAGCTAATCATGCTCCCTTCCATTCCTACCAACCCAACTAATCTCTTCTAAAATTATTAAAATGTCATTAAAATGCACAAGGATTCCACATGTGGATATATAACTGACAGAACTGGCAGAATGGAATTAGGACCCGATGAACCAGGACCAAGAAGCAGTCACATATTTTCCTATTTCTCCTGAGGCTCTGTTTCTATGTAATCACAACTATATAATAACAACAGTTAGTTTTTCTGCTGGGCCATCTTAACAACACAAAAGTGATAAAAAAAAAAAACAAACAAACTAGTATTTCCAGTTTCCTATCACATGGTCTAGCCAAGTAGATGAACTTTAACTAATTACATTGGGGCAAGTAGTTCAACTCAATTAGATTTTACCACTCTTGAATAGACTCAAGAATTTGAATAACCTCAGACAAGGGATCCAAAAGAAATTTGATAGAAATAAATGTCCTGTCTTATCTATGATATTCAGCATTATTATTTATTCTCCAAATCCAAGTGTTTCTAGGCTGAACCAACATAAATAAGAAAAGCCCCATCTTTACCTATATAGAATGACTGTTTGCTCATTTACTTTACATCTACATCATCCAACTTATCAAATATTCTACTTTTATAAAGTCAACATCAATTTATGAGGTCATATATTCTTTGCATAATCATAAAAAGATAGTATTGAAAGAGATCTCAAGAATCAACCCTCCTTCTTTACAGATGAGAAAATTGAGACTCAGACAAATTGTGAAGGGCTACCCACTCACCTCCCAACTGTGCCTTTCTTGTCCTTCCACAGTCTTATTTAAAATGTGTTCAGAGGAAAAAAAAATACTTTGGAAATAAAACCAAAAAAAATTTTTTAAACGAGGGTGGGATGGCATGGTGAATGCCTGCTGTGATTCCTTTTTAAGGTTTACTACAAACTCCTGGCTATGAAAAAAAAAATCAAGCCGTCCATGGATTTTTTGTCATGGATAGAAATTCAGAGTCTGACAGTCTACACAGATTTTCTGACGTTTGACTAGCAAAAGCGTATGATAATAATTTATTTTTGTTTTGGACAGTCATGCTTGTGTTGCTGGTGCCAATCTTTTGAGGAAAAGCAGTCCTTGGAGGAAAAGCAATCCTGCCTAAAGTTCAAAGCAAATGATCATGGATACGACAACTTCCGCTCCAGTAATAAATACAGTTCATCATGAAAGAAGAATGGGGGAGTCACTGAACTGCAGCTCCTTCATTCTGGACAGAATTGTTATGATTAAGACAATGGGTCATTTGGAGTAATAGTTTTGTGTTTGCACACAAAAAAATACTGGTGAGAAAGTGATTGTTTTCTTAACACTAATAATTCCTCATGGCATTCTTAGTTGTTTACAGTACATGAAGGAAAATAGGGAGAAAAGAAAGAGCACCTCATTGTCATAGCACTTAAAATCTTTGAAGTTAGCACTTCAGTGTAGCTCTAAATAACTTCCTGTAGATTAATATGCCATTTCTATTCAGCATGGATTCACGCAGAGTTTTCAGTGAAGAGGCTGTTTTCTAATTGATGTGAATCCAACATAGGATACAAAAGAACAGACTTATCCAAATAGGGCAGATGTATGAAGTGATTCAATTAAGGCTTTTAGAAAATCCTGAAAAGAAAAAAAAAGTTTGTTTTTTTTTTAATCACAAGTGTTACAATACTCAGTAGACACATTATTACTAGATACAGAAGGCGAAAGTATGCGAAAGTAAGTTTAGCTCGTTTCTTTTGTTCAAGATTAAAAGCCTAATTGAATAACCCCAAGGGAGGCTTAGAAAATGTCATCCAAGTGATGGGCCCAAAATACATTCAAAACTCTTAAAAAGAGCAGATGGAATCAGATGTAGCAAAGAGAAAGAGGGAAGATTTGGACTGTTGTTTGAACTGAGTTCTTTGAGAACTCTTACATGCTTAGTATTCTCTTTAAAGAAAAAAAACTACCTAAGATTCTTGCCAGGATGACTATGATTGTTTCTAGAAGATTCTTACACTTTCATAGCTGTGGTTTAAGGCCACATTTGATTAGTTTGGGCTTCTGTAAATATTTAGATGGTGTATAACTACATGTTGACTACTTAATTAAGGGCAGGTCCCAGTCTTCATACCCTTAAGCAAGAGAGATGCTAGGAGAAACCATAAGGTGGATTGCCTGGGGAAGTGTACATATGACAAATGAGAAGACCCCATGCTCCACACAGTCCCTTGAACACTCTAATTAAGTAGTTCTTAGGTATGTAATATATAATTAAAATACTAAGATTATTCTAAAATTGCTTTGAAACTTTAATCAGTCAATTATTAACTTTCTCCCCATGGGGTAATTAGTGGTCTTCATACATTTTCCCATTTTTCCTCAAAATTTAGTCATCAGAAAAGAAAATATATAGTAATATCATGCTTTACTCTCACTACAGACAAAATACTTCTAAAAGCTATAAAATCTCACTTTTTTATTCTCCTCAAATTTTTCATCTCCTCTGCAAATTACCTTAGTTATGAACAGGATTAAATTGATATATCCACATGAATAAGAGGAAAAGAGAGAGGGAAAGAAAGAAAAAGTAAGGAAATTGGGGGGGGGGGT
>CM053580.1:101163817-101203258 GCA_028627135.1 Pseudochirops cupreus | reverse complement strand
ATCACCACTTTTCAGCTAAAAATCTATGGTCTCCTTAAAATAACAAGAATGAGATGTGGAACCAAGAGGCTGCCCTCTTTCCAAAGGGAAATCACATGGAGAATTATGATGGTGTGTCTCCAGGGGTTTCATGATTACTTTCAGATGATGGTCTAATTAAATGTATAAATACTCAATAAAATAAAGCCATATTTATAAAGTCTCCCAAGATTCATTCCACAGTGCCATTTATTTCTAGGACTACAAAAATATTGATGCAAATGCTTCCCAGACTTTAAAATAACTGACATTTTCAAAACATTCTTCTATATTTCATTGACTAAAAATATAGTTAGTTATAAGAATTTGTAACAACTATGCCATTTATTTAGTACCATAGAATTTCTACCATGAAAATCTCATGCAGATATATCATCTTCTCGATGTCCTCAATTATAATTCACTAATGAAAATCTCAAAAGAATAAGTTACAGAACATTTTCATTTGTAGATGGTGACTAGCTGGTAGGATGTAAGCTCCTTCAGAAGAGGAACTGTTTGTTTTTTTTTTTCATTTTGTTTTATTTTATTTTCTCTTTGTATTCCCAGGGCCTGGCACAATGTCAAGTCATTGATTAATAGATGTTTGTGAATTGAATTGAAGTCTACGTATATTGGAATCTATCTTGCTTTTAGGAAACTCTCCTAATAGACTTCTTTAATCTCCTTTGGGTGGGCATGAAAGTTTCCTTTACTGTCCTGAAAACTTTTCTTAGAACTCACTTAAAACCTTAATGCTGAATAATGTGGTCTATCCTCAGTAGACCTACAGAACAGGTGCTCATCATTCTTTATAAAAACAACCCATCAAATATTTGAAAATTTTTATTTAATCACCCCTCAGGCTTACATTATTCAGACTAAACAAGGACCAACTCAAAGCTATTTTTTCCCTAAGCAAGTACTTCATTTTTGTAATTCTCCCCTGAACCCTTTCCTTTCTTCACATATTTCAAGTATTTGAAAGGATGTCACATGGAAGAAAGGTCAGACTTGTTCTATTTTGCCCCCAAGGGCAAAAACAGTAGCAATGCCTGGAAATCTCAATAAAGCAAATTGGGCCTGGATGTCAGTAAAACCTTCCAAACAAAAATATTGTTCAAAAGTTAAAAGGGCTGACTCAGTAGGTTTTCAAGGAGGAACTTGATGACCAGTTCTCAAGTGTCTCAAAGAATTCCTTTTTGAATATAAGTTCTACTAGGTGACCACTGAAATTCATTCCAAACTCTGACAATGTTACCGTGCAATGCTCCAATTATGGAGCCCAATGCTGGGTTCAGTAGTTTATAAAATACCTGTGCTGAGTATAAAGTTACAATATTCACTGAATTTTATTTTTTGAATGTGTATACACATTGCCTAACAGGAATAGTATTGGTAGTATGTTAGGTACCCAGCATACAGTAAACACCTAATATATGTTTGTTGATTTGAACTGGACTGAATTGCATTGAACTTGCTTCAAGGAATTAGACATAGTCCCTTGAATGAAAATGAGTTGCAGATATCAGAGAGAAATAGCATAGTATAATGGACAGAGTGTCATTTTTAGAGTTAGAAATATCTGAGTCAAAACCTTGTCTCTGACACTAGCAAGTGTCAGTCCAACTGTCAGTCCACTAGCAAGTTCAACTAGCAAGCTGTTGGACTATGGACCCCTGAGTCGTAGTTTCTTATCGTTAAATAATACCTGTGGTACATACTTCACAGGGTTGGTATGAGACTCAAATAAGATAACATATGCTGAATATTCTGCAAAACTTTAGCAGTGGTTCTCAACCTTCCTAATGCCATGACACTTTAATACAATTCCTCATGTTGTGGTGACCCTCAACCACAAAATTATTTTCATTGCTACTTCATAACTGTAATTTTGCTACTGTTATGAATCTATCTGATATGCAGGATGTGTTTTCATTGTTATAAATCGAACATAACCCACAGGTTGAGAACCACCGCTTTCAAGTGTCGTATGGGGTATCCCAAGGAGTTGCTATTAAGTAGTTTAAGACCACACTTGGACTTTTGGAAAACCGCAAATAAATAACAGCAAATAAGAGTAGAATGATTAGAGTCAAATTCAATTTCTCTCTTTCCACTTGTCTCCCCACTACCAGATCCTTATTTACTGATTCCATGTACAGATATATCGTGTTTAAAATGCTTTCCTTCATTATGCCTTGTCCAGTGCATGACAAGGGTTAACTTAATAGAGGTTTGTTCAATTTAATTTTAAAAAGGAATATCAAAATACCTATTTACAAGGGGAAAAAAATTAGACACTTTGGAATCCAAAGGGGCAATGATCTTCTCAGGCATATATACTTGAAAGGTACTGTTATCTTCCTTGTTAATTAGTGTTTTTGATATCTGATATGAATAAAATGTCAAATTACCAAAATAAAACCAAGCAGGACTATACATTTTGACAAACCCTGATATGACCAGAACAAATTACAGGTGACTCAGCTCATCGGAGAAATGAGGAACTAATAAATCAGAACTGTGTAAATCTAAAGAAGGTGCAAATCATTATTGGGACAAGGTTAGAAAAATGCAATTGACTCTCTTTTAACAGTCACCAACCATTATGAATCCAATTTCTTTCCCAGAGAAAGGGAAACCGTGGAACAGTCAGCTCTTGTTCAGCCCAGCTGTTTATCTAAAACTACAGTCAAAGCTAGAAATTCTGTCCATTGTACTTCCAGCTGACATACTAACTCCGTTTACTCCATAGGAGGGGGGGGTGGTCCATCCTATGGAATTTCTGGCAGATCACTCTCCAGATCTCGTGTTCCCTAAGGGACAGACTTTGCAATAAACAGGAATAGAAGAAAGTATCACATAGTACATAAGGAAATGAAAAGAGGAAAAATGAATCAAAGCATTTTTCTCCTCCATGTTCTCAGATGTTGCTGTTGACTGTGTGAAGAGGTACATTTAGGAAGAGGGATGTGAGTACACATTAGAACATTGTACATTGTTTTACATCTATAGTGACCCTTCACAGAACCAGGAGCTATATATGTTCTGCTTTTTATAAGCTTACTGTGTGCAGGGCATACAATGGAGAGCAATTGCTGATACACCACTGTATCTTCAGGTCCAAATTGAAGTGTTGTGGAAGAAAATGAAACAATTTTCCCTTAGTCACAGTCCCCTTTTACTAATAGGTTCATCATATGAAATAGTCAAGTTGTCCAGAATGAGATGCTACCTTTAAAAAATATCTTCTTCCCTTCAGGCAAAGACCTTGTCTCTTAAAAATCTTATGAATTTATTATTCTGTGATAAGCAGCCAGCTTTCCCAATCATGTTTACCTGAACTATTCAGTTTTTCCATATTATTTCTCAGATAGTTGAACTCTATTTTCCCAAATCCACATTCATACAGATATGTCACTCAGATCTGTATCGTTTTAAATCATTTTTCTTACCCAAATTCAACTATTAAATGTGAGGGGGACAATTCTGAGACATGGAAAAGATGCAGAATTCAATTTTGAAAAAAAAATTATTAAGCCCATACTACATGTTAGATAAACATGAAACAGCACAACTCAGCATCCAGGTGGTATATTCAGGTTCAAAAGTAAAACTAAGCTTGAAAATGACCAATAGCTCTCCTAATCATCTTGCCTTGGTTTCATCTGTCTGTCTGACAGGTACACTGGATATGTGTGTATGTATAGTGACTTCAGAAATATATGGTCAAACACAAGTATACTGCTGTTTACCAGCACAGCCAGAGGTATGCAAAATGATACTTAGGAATAACTGGGATTTCCAATAGCTTATCACCAGCAGATGGAAGGCATAAGAACAGGATGTTGTAAATAGAGCAGGAATGTTGACTTGAACTCGTCTTGCTAGCTCTCTCCACCTCTATCCTCCCTACTACTATACTGTCTTTCAGGTTATGATGGGACTTTTAAAAGGAACACCCTAAACCACTCGGTCATGTCATCCTGCCAGTCATCATGGCATTTTGTCACAAGCTCCATAACAAGTTACTAATATCTCCTTTGGGATAGACCAGAACAGTGCCTAGACAATATTGGTCAGCTCGTGATGCTGTGAATTTTATTTTATTTTTTCAGATACTATGAATTAAAAAAAAAAAGATCATAGAACAGTTCAAGTAAACATTGTACGCTTTAAAATAGATCCAATTCAGACCCAAAGTACCAAACAAAATGTCTTGTTTTTGGCACCTTGATCTCAATAGATCTGGACGTCCAACTATCGAGTTAATAGCTTATTTGACTAAGGCCCTTTAAAAGGTATGACATAACAGGGACTCAGAAACAGGAAACAAGTTATTTTTCTTCCTGGCAATATGTTCAAGCTGAACAAGTAAACACATGTGTATGTGCCTCCTGAGCATTACCTAATCTCAGTCTTTAAATGTTGCCTATTGAAAACAACATATCCTACTGTTACTATTCTGAACCATTTACTTTAGATTCAACAAGTGAGTTATTTAATTTAGGAACAACATCATTTAGTACTAATAGTAACAATATACTATATTTAAATAGTGCCTTCTATTAGAAGTTCCATGAAAAGACAAACAATGGAGAAAGAATCCTCCCAATACTGCTACTGTTGGAGTTGTTCAGTTATTTCAGTCATGTCCCACTCTTTGTGACCCCATTTGGGAGGTTTTCTTGGCAGATGCTGTGGAATGGTCTGCCATTTCCTTCTCCAGTTTATTCTACAGATGAGGAACTGAGGCAAACAGGGTTAAGTGACTTGCCCAGGGTCACACAACTGGTAAGTATCTGATGCCAGATTTCAGCTCATGAAGATGTCTTCCTGATTCCAAATCCAATGCTCTATCCACTTCACCACCTAGCTGCCCTGAAATATTGCTGTTATGAAAGATTAGCACCCCAAGTGGGAACATAGAGGCTCATGGTAGATGTTTTTAACCCATCAAACATTATTTTAATTTCTTTCCCATACACATTATTTGCTGCTTGCCTCAAACACCTGGCAGTGTCCTGAGCACAAGAGAGTGAGAAATATAGCACATAACGAATGACAATAATTATCACCATAGAAATATTTTACCGCTTGGAAACATTTTTATACACTATTTCATCTGACCTTTACAACAATTTCATAAAATAGAGTCTCCTCTTTTCCACATGAGAAAATTATGACTCGCGTAGATAAAAAGACTATCCAAGTTCACAAAGCAGGATAGAATGAAGTTCAATCCAATTTCATTCACAAACTTTTACCAAACACCTACTATGTACAAAGCACTGTGCTGGGTCTTGGGGACAACAAGAATGAAATGAAAAAAAAATCTCTGCTTTTAGGGATTTTTATGGACAGTTGGAAGGATACAACAGGTAGATTAATATGACACAAAGTAAATTGGGGAAAGAGCTCTGGCAACTTGGGAAATCAGGGAAGGCTTCCTAAGGACTGTGCAGCCTGAGCTGAACCTTGACAGAAGACGAGAGGAAACAAACAAATAAGAGAACTACTGAATAATCCCTATATTGACGAAGGAAAGTGACCTGTTCAATCCAGAAGTCATCAAGAATGACTATTTCTCTGGAAACAGTTCATTTTGGCGTATTTCTAGCTTTCATCTAGGTGTCTTTATTTCCCTTGCCAGCAACAATACATGGAATGTAGAAGTTTGTTACACACAGCAAGGAATACAAAAAAGAAGGAAAGTCAGTACCAGACTATATATCAGTGGTTCTCAACCTTCCTAATGCCGCAACCCTTTAATACTCATATGTGGATGTATCTGCATGTGGGTGCACTCGCCCACACCACCACACCAGCAGAGGAGTGGTGTCTCAGTTCCTAAGACCATCGGAAATATGTGTTTTCCAATGGTCTTAGGCAACCCCCAAAGGCGTCGCGACCCACAAGTTGAGAACCACTGCTATAGAGAGTCAAGAATTCTTTTTTTTCTGATGAATCCAGTTTTCCCTCCTCAGGCACCTACGCTGTCATACAGAATTACAGTGCTTGGAATTTCGTGGCTATTGCATCAATAAAAAGTTATCTGCAAGATGTGGAATAAAATTATTTTTGAGACTATATGTGTGTATGTGTGTGTGTATACTGATTAGGATATGTATGAGAGGAAGCATAGCATTCAACTCAGGCCCTGGTGAGGGTTCAAATCCTACTTCTGACATTCTGATTATACAGACCTGTGCAAGTCAATTAAAAACTCTTTTTCTCTAAGACACCTCCTTACATAAGAGTTGCTGGGGTACATTGGAAGAGCTGCCTCCTTGGAAGTTCCTACACCAGGTAGGGTGATGTCATAGGCAATGGGCCTAGAGTTAGAGGAGCAGAGTTCAAGTCCCACCTCTGAAACTAGCTGTGTGACCTTGGGTACTATACTTAACCTTCCTGGGTCTTATTTTACTTAATTTTCTCATCTGTAAAATGAGGGGACAGAATTAGATGGCTTCTGATGGCCTCTTTCTGATCTAAATCAATGAAATTGAAGGATTGTGCCAAAATTGAAGGAAAGAATGTATGATCTGAAAAAGGTGGTGGTCTGGTTATGAAATGAGACAGAACGGATCAAGAATTCAAATGATTCATTAATACTCTAAGATACTAAAGATATTAAGGAATAAGAAGAGCCTCTCCCCACCTCAGCATATGCAGTAGAACCTCTTAGGAAGATTTATGAGGGAAAAATAATGCCATGATTCAGGAGGATGGTAATCCCGGGAACTGAACTCTTCTTTAGAAGTATGAAGGTAAAATAGTGAACTGTCTCTTACAGTTCTAAGCTCCTTGGAACAGTAGAAAGAATACACTATAAAAAACACCCTGAAATAAGGGCTTGACTTGATAGTAATTGAGAAAAGCCCTCAGTAGCACCCCTAGACTTCTCCGGAAGAGATGTCTCTAGTCTGGTTCAAGAGGACCCAATGCAACACAACCAAAAGTTGGGATGAGGAGCCCCCAAAGTCTATAAGGAATATGTAAAGATGGGGAAAATGTGGGGCAGCTAGGTGGAGCAGTGAATAGAGCACCGGCCCTGGAGTCAGGAGGACCTGAGTTCATATCCGGCCTCAGACACTTAACCCAAAAAACTAGCCATGTGACCTTGGGCAAGTCATTTAACTCCAACTGCCCTGCCTTCCCCCCTCCAAAATGCAAAAAAAAAACTTAAAAAGACAAGGAATCTGAAATCGGGAGTAGTTAAGTGATTTTCTCAAGGTCACAAAGGCAATTGTGTCAAAGGCAGGACTTGACCCAATGTTCTCTGATCCAAGCTTGTGTTCTTTACACTTACCCAGACTATCATATGCCTATAGATGGTCTAGGTCAGACTGAAATGACCTTTGAGGCAAGGTGGCATATGCTTGAGGGGCCAAGACCCAGCGAAGACCCAGGGCTACAATCATACTGATATATTTGTGAGTAAAACTTGCCTGATTAATGCAAACAATAAATTCTGTGAAGTGGTCACATGCATTCAAATTCACATTATTCAAAATTATACTTACGTAAAATACGGTCAATGTTCCAGCCTAAGGGAGGTATGTAGTTCTAATTCATTAAAATGTGACCACTTCAGAGAATTCATTATTCACACTAACCAGGATCTGGCTATATTATCTGCTGGGAGACCCCCAGCCTGGTTGCAAGGACTACCTCACCATATACATGCACGCATGCATGCATGCATACACCCATACATACATGTGTGTACATATATATGCATAGTTTAAAAATATACACACATATGTAAATATATATATATATGCACAACCACATATACACACATATATACACATCTCAGCCTCATAATGAGTTTCACTATCCACACATTTCAGAGCTGAACATACAGTCAGAATGAGAGACTTTATGCATATACATATATGTGTGTATTTTTAGAGACATTCACTATATTTCTGGGGCCCAGTTAGTACAAAATCCCCACATGCTGCCCTGCCCTTTACTGTTTGACTCTGTGAAATCATGTTTTTGAGAAAGTTAGGAATAGTTTCATGGATACTTTCTTGTTAAATACTCCACATCCATAACAGTTTAAGAAAAAAAGTGTAGAAAAACTGGTATTTCCCCCTTTTCTGAGTTCCTTAAGCATAGAGGCTATTTGTTCGATTCCATTTGTCTGACTCACTGAATCAAACACAACGCAAGGACCAAGAAAGAAGTTCAATAATTATTGGTGATTAACTGATTTCCATCCTGGATCTTGAAAAGAATTTTTTAAAGCTATTTATCAGGACCCAGTAATCAAGCAGAGCAAGCACATTTTACCTGAGACTTTTGTTTCCAAGTATCATCTTTATGAAACCAACTAAGTCAAAGCCTTTTGGGAGCCTGATGATACTAATCACCTCAGAGTTCCACTAGAAAAATCCCATTGTTGATATACCCAACAGGTTTCACTAAAGCTCTATGTGCTTTGAAAACAAGGGGACAGGAAATCCCCAAATTGCCTTCGAGGGATAGGGGCAGGGGAGGTCTCAGAGTTTGATTCTGTGTACACTCACTTCTTTCCCAAAGCTTTTCGGCATTTGCTGGGACTCAGTGGGACTGCATGTAAGCTCACTAAAATTGACTGACAGGCAGTTTCCCTCATCTCAAAATCAGCAGGTGAGGCAGCCACCCAATGAGTTTCGCTATCCACACATTTCAGAGCTGAGCATATGGCCAGAATGGGACACTTTATATCGTTTCAATGGCTTCCTGTATTGTTGACCTGCTGTGTTTGCTGTCGAAAGGTAGTTTGTGTAATTTCAAGATTCCTGGCTTTGCTGCATTTTTCCCTCCAAAGGGCCACATGTTGTGGTTATAAGGTACTAGTTGAGTAAGTAGCATTTAGTGTTTCCAGATTGTCTCTGGTAAACTTTTACATGCAAGATTCAGCAGGGTGACGTACTCTAATGGAAAAGGAATGCAGTGTTTATTCACTTTTCAAGTTTACCCAGGAGATAACATCATTCTCCCCTTTCAGAAAATTGGTTCATCAGGCTCCACAGTTGCAGGAGATTAAACAGACAAAGCATGTAGGGGAAAAGATGCCTATCAGAAGAAAGTTGTCCCATCCTCCATCAATCTTTCTATCTAATTTCTATGGATTGATTTGGGGTTTCTCTTAGCTGCCTCCAGACTCATCTTCAGAATATTTCAGATTAAATCCCAAAAGATGCATGTTGGGGCTGAATAAAGAGATGACATAAGTGCAACGGGGGCCCAGTTGGAAGGAGATAAGAACTGGAAGAGGCTCCATCCAGCATGATTCCGAGGTTTCTTTCCAGTCTCCTTTGAACTTTTCAGTAGCTTTCCTTCCAAATCCAAATCCAGATCCAATCCAGGTCCATTCCTCTCCCATCCAAACATGGAATTTCTGAACCACAAAGAACATTAGTTCTATTTTCCCCTCAAAAACGACAAAGGGAGAAAATGATGGAGGAAATGTCTAGTGACAAAACAGAAAACAAAACCACTCTGATGATCATACTCCCCACCTCAGATATAGCTTCAGGTGGCACAGCAGACAGACGTCTAGACCCAAAGCCAGGAAGATACGGGTTTGAACTCAGACCCGGACATTTACTAGCTACATGACCATGCGCAAGTCACCTAATTTCTCTCAGCCTTGGTTTCTATATCTGTAAAATAAGAGTACTGACAGCCAGCATTTACATAATATTTTACAGTTTGTAATGCTTCACTGATTTGGATTTCAACACAACTCTGAGAGGAAGGGGCTATTTTCAATTTTATAGACAAGGAAACTGAATCTGAGAGCAGTCAGGTGACTTATCCAGGGACACAAAGCTCCTAAGTGCCCAGGGCAGGTCCTGACTTCCAAGTCCAGAGATCTACGCAGTTCTCCATATTTGTAATATCTTCCTGAAAGGCTGTTGTGAGACTCAAATAGGACAAACATGTCAAACTATTTGCAGCCCTAAAATGCTTATCATTTATAGATCAGCAAAGTTGAGGAAGTTTCCTCTGTTCCTTCTTTGAGCCTATGGTATTGCTGGAGAAAGAATTGAAATAGTGCTTCTCAGACCCACTTCAAATTCATGCCCTCTAGCTACAATACCATACAATTTTAAGAATGACGTATAAAATCAAACATGTTATTTAATTCTCTAGCACACTCTCTGAAATAAATGTAAGCCACACTTCCTTCATTTGTCTGAATCTCTCTATTCACCAATATTCAGTCCCTGACCTTCCATTATCCTGCTTCTGAACTCTCCCAGTTGAAAGTCTTATCTTTTTCTCCCTTAATTCAGAACTCTCCCTAGGAATTCTGGCACCTGTGGCAAAGTTGGTGGGTGCACAAAACTGGCGGGGTTGAGAGGATATTGCCTGGCATGGAATATAAAACAAATTTATTACACACAATAAAAATATCAAAAAGGAGGTGACACTGCCAGAACCCATAGACAGTCATGAAAACATTTCCCTCAGATGAGTGCCATTTTCCTTCTCCAGGTTCCTACACCGTCACAATAACGTACTGTGCTTAGTGGATTTGGGTGAGCAATAGCATCATTAACAAACTATCTGAAAGGAATGGAATAAAACATTATTAGGAAGCATATGTTTGGAGAGGATATGTGTGACAAGGAGCATAGACTTTACAATGTAGTCTCACAGGGCAGCCTTGACAGCAGGTTAAAAGGGAAGGGAAGGGAAGGTTTCAAAACACAGATACCTCTGGTCCTGCAGCTAAACTGGACAATTCCCCAGGACTGGATGGGAGAGGCAGAAAAGACTGGCTTGCTGGGATTAGGGGGTGGGAGCGTAAGTCAGAGGATGAAATCAGTTGGATGGGAGGGAACAGGACCTTTGCAATCTAGGCTCACTGGGCAACCCTCAGAAAGAGTTGGGGGGGGGGAGGGGGGAAGAAAGTACTAGATGACAGTTAAGCAGAAGAGTTATATCCTTCTTCATGGTTCAGTGACACTGAAGAACATTCCCTGTTCCACCTCCTCAGGTTATTTATATCTCTCTTGGTGCCTAACTGATAATAGATACTCAACATCTTTAATTGATCAAAATAACGGGGAAAATTGCCAAGACACAGAGTTGGAAGGTTTGTGCAAAGTTATCTGTTGCAAAACATACCTGAACAAGAATACCTTTTACAACATAAGTAATTATCGGTCACCCAGTTTCTGCCTGAAATTTTTCACTAGAGGAGAACCCCACTACTTCCAGAGGCAACTTAATTCACTCTGAATAGCTCTGTTAGGAAGTTTTGACTTGCATCAAGCAACATAGAATGAATTTAGAAGTCAGTTAGCCCAATTCCCTTGTTTTGCCAAAGACCTAGAAAAGGAAAGTGACTTGCCCACAGTAGGAAGGGTCAGGATCCAGAATGAAACTCCTTTGACTCCACACCTAGTATTTTTTTCCACAGGATCATACTGAGATGAATATTTATAACCTAGAAGGTATCACAGTATGAATAACATCAAGATGAAACATGGAAAATATCTTCTTAAAAAATATCAGGGCAATGTTGATGAAAACATGGCAAAAACTGGAAATAGGAATAGGGAATAGGAAACTTAGGTATAATAATTTAGGAATTATGTAGAGCCATGAAAATAAAAAGAAATTAATTTATATTGGAAACTTTCTACTGAGTTTAAATCAGAGACAATCCACTTTAGCTGGTTGTTTTCGCATGGGATGTTATGAATATCTACCACCCACAGGAAAATCTAACTCTAACTTGCTTTCAGTCGGTTAACAAGTATTAATTTAATATCTACTCTGTGGCAGGTATCATGCTAGACCTTGGGGATACAAAGTCTGCTTTGCAGACTTTTCTATGGACAAACCTATATTGTCCTTTTCTCTCATACTTGACTATATTTTGGAGTTTGCCCAGGTACTCTAATCCATATTTCCTATTAAAAGACTCCCTTTAAACTCATTTTTATCAGTTAAAGTCTACTTTGGAACCAAAGTATGCACTTTTTTCATATCAGACATTTACTGCAGTGCAGTTTTTATAGCAGGATATTGATGTACTGTCTAACTAGGTGGTGCAGTGAATAAAGGGTTGGGATTGAATTTCAGAAGACTCATCTTCCTGAGTTCAAATCTGGCCTCAGACACTTACTAGCTGTGTGACCCTGAGCAAGTCACTTGACCCTATTTGCCTTAGTTTCTTCATCTATAAAATGGGCTGGAGAAGGAAATGGCAAACCATTGAATAATAACTTTCCCAAGAAAGCCCCAAATGGAGTCACAAATAGTCAGAAACAACTGACATGATTGAACAACAAAAATTGAAGAATTGCTTCTGGAGGAACAAAACAATCTAGATAAGTAAAACAAAAGTCAGAATCTTTTTTATGTAGTCCTTTTCTGTGTATTTTTATTTCCTTTCAACCTTGCTTAAAAGCAATGGGATAGATTTAACTATGTTTTTGTATCTATTCCTCTTTCCCAGGAAAATTTCTTCCCTTAAGGCATTTTTTTCTACATAATTATTTTTCCCATTAAGAAATAAGGGGGGTAGGGTGGGGTGGGAATATAACCTTTAAATAATCATTTTCTCTGTCTCTCTCTCTGTCTCTGTCTCTGTCTCTCTCTCTCTCTCTCTCTCTCTCTCTTTCTCTCTCTCTCCCTCCTTCTCCCTCTCCCTCTTCATTCTTTTTCTTTCTTTCTCACTTCCCAAGGCAGTATAGCTTAAACAATCCAAAGTCCCACTCATAAAGCTGTAAGAAACCTTCAGAGGTCATCGTGTTCCTACCCCTGCTATTTCCATGCTATGTGACCTGGAACTTCTAGGTTTCACCCAAACAAACACTTGTACAACAACTTGAGAAAGATCTAAAGATCTTTTCTTAGGAAAATCCTGTCTCTACCTGCATGCAGTTCACAGGATCACTTCTTGAGCTATGCCACTTCAGGGCTGTGACTAGTAAGGAAGAGTTCCACTCCTCTTCTTCCTTTTCATTCTGATTAGGACTAAGTGAGTCATACAGGATGCATTGAAGATTTAATTCCATTATCTTTTCCCCAAAACTCACTCCCTCTTTCAAACTTCCCTAGAGAAAGCAAAGGCACTATGATCTTTCTAGACCCAGGTTTTAAACCTCAGGGTCATCTCTGACCCCTTTTACCCACCCCACTTCTATAAACAATAGCCAATTACTTTCATTTCTACTTCTGTAGAGGTCAGGGAACCATAAAATGTTGAGGTATAGGGTTAGGGGTGCACAAGACCTCAAAATACCAACATGCTGGGTCTTGCTGAATTAATTCAACTCAAGTTTTCTCTCAGCCAAAGAAAAGCAAAGTTTATTAAAGGTTTGCCATAATGGGTAGACTCTTAAGGAGCCTTGGTATCTGTGACACTTGTATTAGACAAGATGGCCAGAATCATCTGACACAAAGTGAGTCTGCCCTATATAATTCTCTGGCTTCTCTTTTCATGGAGGAAAGATGGGGTCTTATATACAGACAGGTTGTGGGAGGAATCTAGGGATGATCTAGAGGAGGAGTTTGGGGAGGGTCTTCAGGAGGAGTCAAATGAGGTTAGACTCCAGTAATGAGAGATTAAGGGTGGGAAGTAGCTGGAAGCTACCAGGAGATGACAGAAAATGGAGGGTTAGGCTAGCCTAATGGTAATAAGATTTGGGTATAGATATTTTGGGAGGATCAAGGATGAGGACTAGCTGGAAAGTAGAGGGCTAGGCTAGTAACAGAGATTTGGTCAGAGCTGTAACGAATGGCTTATGGCCTCAGACAAATGCCTCATCAAATGGGAAGAGTCAATCAGAGTTCAAGGGGGTTCCCAGAGCCTGTACCTCATCATTTCCATAACATCTCTCCCATCTGACCTCTTCTCTCCACTTACCCAGGCACCACCTTGGTTCAGGCCCTTACCACCTCTTGCCTGGTTAGTGAAATGGTCTCTTAATTTGTCTTTCTGCATCAAATCTCTCTCCATGCCAAATGGCTCTGCACATGAATACTATAGTGATTTTCCGAGTACACGGGTTTCACTGTAGTGGCAACCACATTGGCATACTCAGGGTGGCTGCTAGCACAGGTTTTTAGATCTGCTTTACTAGGAAAGATAGCTGTTTATGGGGTCAACAATTTTTTTCTAAATTATATCCACTAGTTCAAGGGAAAAGTCAGAACCCTGAACTTCAGAGAAAATACAAAGAATATAGAGAGAAAATACAAGCAGAGAAATAAAGACCAACAAACAGCGTCTGACTGCCTAAATCAACTATACACTTTACATTCATTCCTAGATCAAGAGAATCTTTATGTCTTAGCAGTCAGAGAGCTCTAAACATACTGCCACTTAGAATTTCAACCAGGGAATCACAAGACTCTTCTCATAGGCAAGCCCCCAAAGCAAAATATGAACTTAGATTATATATACACTTCTCAGAGCCAGAAAGCATCACAACCCTCCTTAGTGCTTAATTAGAAATTAGTAAAAGGTGTGAAAGCCTTCCTACAAGCAGGCCTCCCTCTAAGCAAGCTTCCCTTAATGGTCTACATGCAAGGTCTGTTAATGGGCAAGGAAGATCTTAAATCCCATTAACATTACACTCACTTATGTCTCACACACACACACACACACACACACACCCTATACAATAAATTGCAGTGATACCCTATTAGCTCTAGGATCAAATCTAGGACCAACCTCTGGTTGTCATTGAAAGCTCCTCATAACCTGACCCTAACTCACTTTTAAAGCCTAAATACATTTCCTACCCACATTCTATGGTCTAGCCAAAGGGGTCTTTTTGTGACTCCTCACATTCAGATACAAAAAATTGCAATATTCAAACATGAATAGGAAATTTAGGCATAACAAGTCAGGAATGACACAGAACCATGAAAATAGAAAGAAATGAATTCATATTGAAATTTTTCTACTGAGTTTAAATCAGAAATAATTCACTTTTGCCAGTTTTCACACTAGGTATTGTAAATATCTAAAACTCACAGATGAAAAGCAAGGATGTTCACTGACTGCTATGTTCGATTATTGTATTGTCTATCTTTCAATTCAAAAGTATATTTAAAAAGGAAATTTACTTGCTCAGCTAGTCATATTGATCAAATTAACTAAAAAAATTAATTACCAACAAATAATTATTATTTAGATGTCTATTGTATCTCCCATGACATACATAGGTATTTTTCAAAATATAAAGTATGTTAAACCACATTGCTATGACTAAATTATCATTACTTATATTTTGCTGAAAACTAAAAAGGATTTTGGTATTACTATAATAATAATAAATAATAATAATAACACATATAGCACTTACTATGCGCTAAGGACAGTGTTTTACAAATATTATCTCATTTAATCCTCACAACAACTCTGAGAGGTAGGTACTATTATTATACCCATTTTACAGAGGGATAAACTGAGGCAAACAGAGGTTAAGTGACTTGCCCAGGGTCACACAGCTAGTAAGTGTCCAAGGTCAGAATTGAGCTCAGTTCATCCTGGTTCTGGGCCTTAGTGCTTTATCTACTAGATTTATTTCATCTTTAGCTCATCTTCCTTTAATTATAATTTTATATATGTTTTATACTGCATATATTATGTTAGTATAATAACAAAGGGATATAATTTATTTTAAAAAGTAAAGATGGGAGAGCAGAGTCAAGATGGCAGATTAGAGGTAGCAACCTCTCCCAATTTCCCAAATATAGGCAAACTCTCCCAATATCCCCCTCCAGATAACTTAAAATAACATGCCAAATCAAATTTTGGAGTAGCAGTCAACAAAAGATCAGGGTGATATTTTTTCCAGTCTAGGATAACTTGAGAAGTAAAAAAGAAAGGTATCTCCCAGGGTGGGAACTAGCCCAAAGTGCACATCACTAAAGCACCCAGTGTGGGCCGTGGAGGCAGCCTTGACAGCTGCAGCAGCAGCACCTTTGGGATCTCTCAGCCAAGAAGTAATGAGAGGGTCAGACAATTGATCAGAAAGAGATTGCAGAGCATCCCCTTTGCTGGCCCTGGGTACAGCTGGCACTGATTGGCAACTCAATTGTTCATCCACAGTTCTGCATCTCAGCTCTAGGATGGAGAGGCATGCTTGTGATTGATCTCAAGGGTGTAGGGACCCTAATTACAGCTCAAGGTGGAGAAGAACATACGCAGAGAGTTAAAATAAGGAGATGGAGTGGAATCTATAGTATTTAAGCTGAAATAAAAAGTATCATCAGGCCTGGAACCAGGAAGTCCTAAGTTCAAATCTGACCTCAGACACTTATTAGCTGTGTGTTTCTGGGTAAATCACTTAATTTCTGTTTGCCTCAATTTTTCCATCTGTAAAATGGGCATGATCGCCCTCAGGGTTATTGTGAAGATGAAATGAGATAATATTTATAAAGCACAGTGCTTAGCACATATTAAGTACCGTATATGTTATTATTAATAGTAATATTAGTATTATTGGAGTGGTACCAAAGTCCTTTGTCATGACTTCAGACAAAGCAAAAATTGTAACAATGAGAGAGAGAGAGAATCAGGAAAACTACATTTTGATAAAAGGTACCATAGACAATGAAGAAATCCTAAAATTTTTATAGTAAATTTCTTTGATAAAAGCCTCTTTTCTCAAAAATATAGGGAACTGAATCAAATTTATGAGAAAAAAGTCATTCCCCAATTGATAAATTGTCCAGAGATGTCAACAGGCAATTTTCAGACTACATCAAAGATATCTATGGTCATGTATAAATGTTCTAAATTGCTACTGATTAGAAAAATCTTAAAACAACTCATCCTCATACCTATCAGAAATGACTGGGAGGGATGAAAGACAATAGAAACACTGATGAACTGCTAGTGGAGTAGTGAACTGGTCCAACCACTCTGGAGAACAATGTGGAGCTAGGCTTAAAGGACTATACAACTGTACATACTAGGTATGCATCAAAAGATCAAAAGAAAAGGAAAAGCCCCTATCTGTACAAATATATTTATAACAGTTCTTTTTGTGGTGGCAAAGAATTGGAAATTGAGGGGATGCTCATCAGTTGGGGAATGGTCAAACAAGTTGTGGCACATGATCTTTATAGAGAACTACTGTGTTTTAAGAAATGATGAGGGGAAGCATTTCAGAAATACATGAGAAACCCAATATTAACTGATGCAAAGTGAAATGAGCAGAACCAGGAGATCATTGTACACAGTAACAACAATGTCATAGTGATGATCAACTGCGAAAGACTTACTTACTCTGATCAATACAATGATCCAAGAAAATCCCAAAGGACTCATGATAAAAAATGCTATCTGCCTCCAGAGAAAGAAGTGATGAACTCTAAGAGAAAATTTAAGTACAGCTTTCTCACTTTATTTTTCTTGCTTTTTTTGGTACAATATGGTTACTATAAAAATGTTTTGCATGATTTCATACATATAATTGATATATTGCTTGACTTCTCACTAGATATAGAAGGGATGAGAGAAAGGGAGGAAATTTGGAACTCAGTTTTTTAAAGGTTAAAAATAAATAATAAATTTTAAAAAGAAAGTGAATGGTAAATGTCATAACAAAAAATATCAAATATCTAGAAATATATACATGTGTATATATATGTGGATAGATAGATGAGAGAAAGACAGGGAAAGAGAGAGAGGGAGAGAGAGAGACACGGAGGGAGAGGGGAAGTGCATGCTCAAAAGATTTTCGGTGATGGAATATGTTATCAAAAAAATCTGAAGACCACTTGGTGGTCTAAGATGCATTTTTTCTGTGCCTTGTGTTTGGGGGCAGCTACCTGACTGATTCTTGATGTGTCTTTAGATTCTAACCCCTGCTAGTTTTGTTCTAACCTGTCTAGTCCATAGGCTACCTTCCTTAAATAACAGAAGCCAAACAAGAATTAAGTAGTTTAAACCTATTCAGCATCACCTTTTACCCTCATTGTATTCAGTCCCAAGCAACGAGCCTATTCTCTCTTTCACCTTTCTGTTGTCCTCAACATAGTTTTTTAAAATTTCATTTTCAATGTTCTTAGCATTCATTGTCAACCTCAATTTATTTTGAACTTCCATCTCCCCTGACATTCTTCATAGAGAACCTATTACTTCCTATGCATTTTCAGTTGTTTGCTTTCTTCCATACATAACTTTTGAAAATTTTCATTGGTCCATGACTTCTCTGGCAGTTACATCCGTTGCCTCAGTTTCTGGACCCTTTCCTTTCCAGAATAAAATTTTATTCATGCCATCATAATTTCATTCTTGATAGCTTCCAAGCCCTCTGAGATTCTTGCCCCAAAATACTAGGTAATCACATAGTACCTATTCCTTCTCTAAACTCTTCAGAATCTGTTTCCCACCCAAAAAAAGGTGCACATGTATAAGGTGCACATGATCTTTTGAATGATTTTCCTTTCCTTCTCTATCATCATCATCACCACCAATACCATCATTGTCATAACTAACACTATACAATGTTTTAAGTCTGACAAAGCTTAATCCTCACGTCAACTCCATGAAATAGGTACTATTAAGATCCTCACTTTTCAAATGAGGAAACACAGAAAGGTGGCAAAAGTACTGACTTTGGAACCAAAATTGCCATGTTCATATTCTGTCATTTAATGCTTGTGTGACCTTGGGTAAATGACTTAACCTCTCTGGATCTCAATTTCCTCATCTCTAAAATGAGAAGGTGGAACTGTGGCTTTTATGGTCCCTTCCAACTTTCAATCAATCCAAACTCTCATAAGGACTATTTTGGATTTGGGATAGACATGAATAAGAACTGCAGAAGATGAAGACCCATTGGTGGAGTTCAATTGGCATCATTAATACACTGAATTTTGGAAGTACTAACTGAAATCATGAAACCTATCTGGTTTTACTGACACTTTCCTAAAACATCTATTTAAGAACAAAAAAATCTCCCTTTTCTCTCTCTCTGGCACCTATATATTGTTCAAAAATAAGATAAATACATATCTAGTACATGATATTATATATGAATTTGAACCAAAATTTGAAATCAGGGGTTTTCATAGGATTGTATAGCATTTAGCACTATCCTAAGAGAATACACAACATAGAATAAGTCCAATGAGTGTGTCCTCTCCTCCCCACCATCCACACACAATTTTGTGAAATCATGTTTAAATAATCATCAGAGACAGCTTAGGAATAGGAACTAAGTTATCAAAACAGCAATGGTTTATGACATCTATGAAAATGTACAAGGACAATATTACTCCTTTGCCATTGGGGAGGTCATTAAGAACCAGCTATGGAATATGTATGCTAATGTATGATCAACAAAATCATAGCTCTAGAGGTAGGCAGGGCTTTTGTAGCAATCTAGTCCAAATTCCTTCATTTTGCAGATGTAGAAGCAGCCCCTGGAAGGTTAAATAAGTCACCTGAGTCCAAAGTCACCCAAGTAGTAAATATAAGAGGCAAGAATCAAATTCAGGTCTCCTGACACCAGAGCTAGCATTCTTTCCATTGTATTCTGGCTCCTCCTCCAGTCCATTTATTTTTTAGTTTCTATCCACCACAAAGTGATTCACTGAGTCCTGGACCACCCAACAGCAGCAGTGAAACCTGATGTGACTGCATCATTAGCTATCCTCTAGGAACTGGCTTTAATGAACACAATGGTAGGAAGTCTGCTCCAAGTTCCACTGCATTAGGACAGCTCCAAAGAGGGTATGTGGCCCAGTCTAAATGGAAAGTTCAGCATCTCTTCCACCTGGTTACTCTGTGTTGAAACAGTTTCAATCTGATGCAGTCTGGCATACCAGCTCATCAGCAGCAAGCCTGCCTTCCACAGGCAATTGTAATCTGTTTGCTAAGAACTTGGAGTGGGCTTTGGTGGGGGGAATTTATTTTACTGCCTTCTTGACAGTAAGGCTGAGCCCAAATTCCCAAAATGCTTGTATTATGCCTAAGCAGAAATATACCATTCTTTATCCCAGGGGTTAGTTTTAAATAGTCATGTTTTGCAGGGCCTGGAAAATGGGAACTGGGAATCATAAAAGAAAGCAAGACATAGTAAAATATTAAAAAGGCAAGGTATTGCCTAGTGTACCTCTTTGTTTTTAAAGCCTTTTGCCTATGAAAAAAGATAATGTCCCTTTTCCATGCTAATAAAATAGAAATAAAGAGAGGATGAATATTGAGGGATTTATACTACTCATTTGACAATATGTAAGAAGAATGGAATTATATAAGCTAAATTGTGAAAAGGACAGAGAGTGACAGAGACAAATTCAGACAGATACAGGTACAACCTTACTACATAAGTCCTAGTAAAAAGTAACTAGACAATAAGCCAAGAAAAGGATATTGAAGGAATAAGAAAAGGGAAAGAGGAAACAAAACTACCCCTTCTTTGCAAATGATGATAGTTTACTTAGAGAACCCTAGAGAGTCAACTAAAAACCTAATCAAAACAGTTAACAACTTCAGTAAAGTTTCAGAATATAAAATAAACCCAGTATTTATTTTATTCAGTATTTCTCTATATGATCAACAAAATCCAGCAAGAATTAGAAAGAGAAATTCCATTTAAAATAACTATGGACAATATAACATACTTGGGAATCTACCTGCTAGAACACATACAGGAACTATATTAAAACAAGGACAAAACACTCTTCACACAAATAAAGACAGATCTAAATAATTGGAAAAATATGAATTGTTCATTGTTCAGACAAGCCAATATCATAAAAATGACAACATTACCTCAATTAATTTATTTATCCAGTGGCATATCAATCACACTGGACTACTTCAGAGAGTTAGGGGGAAAAAATAACAAGATTCATGCAGAGGATTAAAAGGTCAAAGGAGTTAATGAAAATAAAAGAGAAAGAATAAGACTTGATAGTACCAGATCCAAACTACACTACAAAGCTACAGTCAGAACCACTCAGTACTGGGTAAGAAAGAGAAAAGGTTGATCAGTGGAACAGATTAGATACACAAAAATATAGAAGCAAACAAGTAAAAACCAGCTAGATCATAGAAATGAGATCAAATATCAGCTTACGATCAAAATGATGCCCAAGAGATCACTAGAAAGTTAGCTATTGCCCCAAAAGGATATTTTTAAATCATAAGTTCTTATATTTAGTGTAACAGGGTATTTGGACTGACTGACTAATGGGCAGGGGTCTGAGACATGACTGAATTTTGGAGTGGCAAGGAGAGAGAGAGACAGACAGACAGACACCTTTGTTGGGGTGGGGGAGTTGGGTATTAGACTATTACTGTACCTAGAAGTTTTGAAAAGGAGTAGTCTGGGAAAGAATAATCAGTAACTTCTCCTAAAGAAAAGCAATACACTGAGAGACAGGAGATGGAATTCAGAGAGTGACAATCCAATGGCAGGAGGCTTTGAATGGGGACTGACTATATGAACATGGATCTTCCCCTGCTCCTGTAACACCAACACAATATTCACAATGCCCACGGTGGCTATGAATATGCTGGTGTAGTTGTGAATCACAAAATGTAACAGGCTCTCCACATGGAGGACAGAACCAAAGCATTTATTCAAATATCAGCAACTCGAGTCCCAGAACCAGAAAGTCAAAGTCATTACAGTAACCATGAAGTTGGTACACATAGTTAATGCAGTGAATACTCACATTCCCAAGCCTTCACAACAAAACAGATTCCTTCAAGTGAGGATCCTCCTCTCTTCACTTACTCCCACAAACAAGGATCCTCTCCTCCTCACTCACAGGGCTGGCTCTTGGGAGTTCTCAGCAGAAGTTCTGGCTGTCTCTCAGAAAAAGTTCTGTCACCACAAGTTCTACTCTCCAAATCTCTTCCCTCTCTAGCTTGAGCCTCTCCTTATATATGGTATTAGCTCCTCCCTGCCCCATCCCTTCCTGTTATGTCAACAAGTTCATCCCACTGTGGGATTCCCACATTCTGGGTCTTAATACACAATTATGAACTTGAAACTGAGTGATAAGTACCTGTTTGCTTGCCAATAAAAGAGGTATGGAAGATCTTCAAATCCCATTACCATTACAGCTCCCCACTCAGGTTATTCAAGATACCCTGCCAAGATATGTGGCCAGACTGAGACTGCTGAAACTGGTGACATACTTCAATTCTTACTTTCTTCTCTATTTTATCTCTGCCTTCAAATAATAGACAGTTTGCTTCTATTTGTTTTTTTTCTGTTCTTAAATTCTATTTATAAACTTCAAATTTAGCTGTAATCTTTTAAAGTGATTTTTCTTTATATAAAATCTATGATTAGTTATGACTAATGTGGATGACATTATGCCTGTGTATTTACTCCATGATAAGTAAAGGGAAATGGAGGAACCTAGTGGCTAGCCAGAAATATAAAGACTTTAAATAGATCAGAAATGTAAATATCTATCCAAACAGTAGGAGTTTCCTAAGTTTGGGATCAGAAAGCTATATATGAATTCAGAAAAGTAAAGAAAATGAACCACATGGACTGCAGGGCCATTTTGATCCTGGACTAGAAAGACAACACCGTTATAGCCAACTGGGGCTATTCACCTCAGACAAAGCTTCCGTTTCATCTGAAAAGGAGGGAGGGTAGGAGTCCTTAGTGGGAAGACAAAAGTGTGGCCAGAAAGGATTCAGATCTTTTTTGTAAATTTGTGCAGAAAGGGAAAGTAAAGGAATCAATGCTTAGTCAAACTTTGCTACCATAAATGCACCTACCCATTACATTAGTAAGGATTAAGGATTAAGATTTTTGTTCTAAAACTGAGTCACATAAGTAGATTATATAATACTATATTTAATACTCTATGTGATACTAAAATAGACCTTAATATATTACCGATCTAATATTATATAGACCTTAATATGACATTCATGTAATACTTAATATATAGTCTAAATAGGATATAGCATAACAGGACCATTAAATCATTTTTCCTGGAAACTATGCCTGTAATTGAAGACCAAAAAAATCACATTTTTTTCGCTGATATATCACATTTTGACACCAATGGTGGGCTTACAGACCATTAAAATCCACAGATCTTTTTTGTACAAATACTTTATAGCTATCCCCACCAACTTGCACTTGTGGGATTAATTTTTTTAACCTAAGTATATGATTATTTATCCCTATTAAATTATACTTCACTGAATTCATCCATTTTCTAATTTGTTAAGAACTTTTTAGATACTCACTCCATCATCCAGCATACAAACTATTCCTCTTAGCTTTGTATTATCTAAAATTTGTCAAACCTGTCATCAATATTTTTATCGAAGTAATTGAGGAAAATATTGGCCAGCAAAGGAAGAAGTACAGATCTTCCAGTACTCCATTGTTGACTTCCAAGCTGGTATCAAAGCAATGATGAATAATCTTTAGATCTAGGCATTCAGCCATTTCTTTTTTTTTCTTTTTTTTGCAATTTCTTTTTTCTTTTGGAGGGAAGGCAGGATAATTGGGGTTAAGTGACCTGCCCAAGGTCACATGGCTAGTTTTTTGTGTTAAGTGTCTGAGGCCAAATTTGAAGTCAGGTCCTCCTGACTCCAGTGCTGGTGCTCTATTCACTGTGCCACCTAGCTGCCCCTCATTTCTTTTTTTAATGAGATTTTTAAAAATCTCAGTCATTTCTTGATTAGTTAAACTGTAGTTTTGCCAGCTTCACATATTTCCATCTTTTCCCCAGAATAAGTTGTTGTGTCAAATATTATCCTAGAATCTAGATGAACTATATCTACAGTTATTTCCCGACCTACAAGTCCAGTGAATCTGTCAAAATACGTAATAATGTTTTGGTGTTATCTATTCTGCACCAAGTGATTTTTGAACTACTTCCTCTCCTAGGTGTTCACTAACTATAGCTTTAATAATACATTTTAGAATTTTATCAGAAATAAAATTCTAGTTCCATGGCCTATTGTGTACCAGTCCCATTCTTTTCTTGTTTTGAAAACTGGAACTTCTCTTCTTCCAACAGAATGTGAACTCCTTGAGCACAGGAACTGTCTCTCTTTTGCCTTTGAATCCCCAGTGCCTAGTCTAATGCCTGGCACATAAAGGCACTTTAAAAATGCTTGCTGAATTGAATGGAATTTAATTATCCACTCCTATGGTTCTTTTCTAATTCTTCAAAATATACAGCGTATTCAAATTTATACCAACAACCAAGAAGGTCTTTGCTGGCATAAATAAACAGATCTGGCATGCAAATACAGGAAATAAAATCAGCCTGGACAAACTCATTTGACTACTTTAACAGGAACATAAATTGTGTTTTAAGGGCTTTGACGGACTAAAAAACTTCAGGAGACTCTTCATAGTTTTAGGACTGAGTTGTTTTGTCTGTTATGTCCCAGACTTCTGATACAACTACATAGAGAAATCTTCTATGACAATTTCCAGTCTTTAAATTTAATTGGGAACTTTATTATTCTCCTTGACTTGAACTGACTGCAGGGTGAACCAAAAATCCCTTTGAGCACATATCTTTTAAACGATAAAGTAGATAGAAAAGTACTCTGGAGCCATCCTGTTGTATGTTTTCTATTCTATTTAAACCTTTTTTCCCCATCTTTGTCTTTCAAATATAAACATACCATGTTAAAAGTTCTTGAAATTTAGGATTTAAAAACTCTTTTCTGCTACAAATAACATGTAAGTGACTTAACTGCATATTAGATATGTCCACCTCAAACTCAAACTTGTCCAAAATGTTCATCTTTATCTTGTCTTCTAAACCTAACCTACTTTTCCTTCTAAATTTCTCTAGTTTTGTTCATAATGTCACAGTCCTCAAGGTTCAAAACCTTGGAGTGACCTTTCCTCTCTCTTAGCTCTATATTTGCTTAGTTTCCGTGTCCTATTGAGTCTACCTCATTAAAATTTATTATATCTGCCTCCTCTTTCACTGCAACTAACTCTACTTAGGAGCTCATGTCTTCCCACACAGAGTACTGTAAATCACCTTTTAACTGATCTTGCCACCACTCTAATCTCTCTCCAACCCATCCTTACCAATGGTGCCCAAGAAATCTTTCTAATACAACGTTCTATTCATGTCACTCCTTTCCTCATAAATTGTCTGTAGTTTCCCATTGCCTACAGATTAAAGTAAATACAACTGATCATGTAATTTATAAAATTCCAAAATCATAAATCTAGAGCAGAAAGGGACCTTAGAGGTCATCTAGTTCAATATCTAGATTAATCTGGTTCAGTGAGGTTATATTAGAATAGCAGAGAAAGGATCTCAGGATACCTCGGCCCTCGTTCACTATATGGCTCCATACTTCTTGTCCTGCTTATTACTTCATGTTACTTTTTCTCTCTTCTTTCTCTTTCACATAGTCTAAATTCTAGCCAAATGCTACTACTTCACATCCCTTATTCTAAACCCACCCCTTTCCATCTTCTCATCATCTGCTCATCCCATAGGATCAAATGACCAGAGATTAGAGATAGAAGAAACCTGAGAAACCACATAAACCAACCCTCTCATTATGTGTGTGTGTGTGTGTGTGTGTGTGTGTGTGTGTGTGTGTGTAGATAGATTATATATTTATACATACACACACATAACCCTGCTGGGATGTGAATCCAGCTTATATGTATCTAACATTCTTTCTAGCACTCCATGCTGCCTCTCAATCTGGAAAAAAGTCTTCTTCCAGGGGAGAGACAGGGAGAAAATTTGTAACTCAAAATCTTGTAGAAATGAATATTGAAAACTAAAAAATAAATTTATAAAAAAAAGAGGTGGGGAAGAAGTCTCCTTCCCACCACTATCTCTGTTTATTGAAGTTCCCCCTCCTCTTCCTTCATGTTCCATCTCTGGCTCCTCATCTTCCACAAATCCTTTCTTTATGCCCTCTCTTATTCTCATGTTAAAAACAATTCCTCCATCTCCAAATTTCTTGTAGTATTTTGCCTTAACCTCTCCATGGCTTTTATGATGTTTTCCTCTGTTCATAATTATTTGTGTATTAATTGCTCCTGCTATATTACAGTAGATTATAAAATTATTGAAAATATAGTCCATAGCATATTAATCTTTGTATTACTTATCTCTGAGAAAATTCTTTACTTTAATGACAGAGGTTTAATGATTTTTAATTGAATCAAGTGAAAACCATAAAGTTAATATCTCAGTCTTCACTTTTTGTGAAATTACTTAATAAAGATGCTAAAGGGATTTATGGAATGCTTAGGCAGCTAAGTGGCACAATGGATAAAACACTAGGCCTGGAGTCAGGAAGACCTGAGTTCAAATCCAGCCTCAGACACTTACTAACTGTATGACTTTGGGCAAGTCACTTAACCTCTGTTTGTCTCAGTTTGATCAATTATAAAATGGGAACAATAATAGCACCTACCTCCCAAGGTTGTTATGAGAATCAAATGAAATAATATTTGTAAATCACTTAGCACAGTGGCTGGTACATGGGAGGTACTATAGAAATGTTAGCTATTATTGTAATTATTAATAAATACTATCCTCCCCCCCCACCCCAGTGACAAAATAGAAATAAGGCAAGAATGGAAATTTAACCTTCCTTATTGACTGAAGCAAGAGAAGAATGTACCTGTAGACTTGGGCACTCTTCCCTTCTCTATACTATTTGACTTGGTGATCTCATCAGTTCAGTTATCATCTCTATGCATATATACCTCACCTCTCACCCAACCTCCAGACTCACATACTCAGCTACCTATTAAACATCTTGAATTGGGTATCCTATTGACATATTAAACTTAAAATGTCCAAAACTGAATTAATCATCTTTCCCCAAAAAACCCTCCCCTGTTCCTATCTTCCCTATTACTGTCAAAGATACCACAGTCTTCCCAGTCACACTAGCTTACAACTCAGGTGTCATCCTCCATTCCTCATTCTCTCTCACCTCCCATATCCATTCCATTGTCAAGTCTTGCTGATTGATTCTACTTCTTTCTTATATGTGCTTCTTTGTCTCTTCCTGCACTCCTATCACTCTCATGCAAGACCCCACCACTTCATGCATGGACTACTGTCATACATAGCTTTCTAGTTGATTTCCCTCTCAATTCTCTCCCCACTTCAGTCTATCTTCCAATAAACACAAGCATAACTATTAAATTGATGCCAGTGGCTCCCTTTTGCCCACAGGGTCAAATATAAAAACCTCTGTTTGACTTTTAAAGCCCTCCATAAACTAGACCCTTTCTACCTTTCCAGTCTTCTTTATACCTGTAATACCAATGAAATATTTACAGCACCTACAGTGACTATAAATATGTTGTTGTAGTTGTGAATCACAAAATGTAACAGGCTCTCCACATGGAGGATAGAGCCAAAGCATTTATTCAAATACCAGAAAGCTGAGCCCCAGAACCAGAAAGTCAAAGTCATTACAGTAACCATGAAGTTGGTACACATAGTTAATGCAGTGAACACCCACATTCCCAAGCCTTCATAACAAAACAGGCTCCCTCAGGCAAAGATCCTCCTCTCCTCACTCATAGTAGCTATTCAGCCTCCAGATGCTCACTCCCAGAAGTTCTGGCTCCCAGCAGTTCTCAGCAGAAGTTCTCTGCAGAAATTCTGGTTTGATCTCAGAATAAGTTCTGCCACCACAAGTTCTGTTCCCAAAATCTCTTCCCTCTCCAGCCTGGGACTCTCCTTATATATGGTATTAGCTCCTCCCTGCCCCACCCTTTCCTATTACATCAGCAAATTCATCCCACTGTGGGATTCACAAGTTCTAGGTCTTAATACTTGACACAATTATGAACTTGAAACTAAGTGCTAAGTACCTGTTAGCTTGCCAATACAAAGAAGATCTTCAAATCCCATTACCATTATAATACCTTAAGTCCCCTCTACATATTCTACAATCCAGAGACATTGACTTTCTTTCTGTTCCTCACACAAGACATTCCATTTGCCATGTCCAGGAATTTTCACTATCTCTTACACCTCAAATTTTCTCCCTCATCGTCTCAACCTCTTGGCTTCCTTCAGATCCCAACTAAAATTCTACCTTCTGTAAGAAGTATTTCCCTGTCCACCTTACTCTTCGTGCCTTTCCTATAAGATTAGGGTCAATATATCCTGTACATATCTTGTTTGTACATAGCTGTCTGTTGCCATCTCTCTCATTACATTTTGCTCTTTGAAAGCAGGGATTTTTTTTTTTTGCCATTCTTTGAATCTCTATTGTCTATTGCCTGGCACATCACAGGTACTTAATAAATATTTGTTGACTTCTGTTAAGTTGTAGAGAGGAAAGGAGAGACAGCTCTGGATAATTGAAATGTAAAAGTTCAATTTCTCACTTGGCTTCTCTGTGGAATAACCTAAAAGTGTTCCTAAAGGAACTCATGGGATGTTTTCATATTCTCTCTTTCCCTCATTCTCTCTCTCTGTCTCTGTCTCTCTCTCTCTGTCTCTCTCTCTCTCTCTCTCTCTCATCTCTCTCTCATAACATATATATGTGTATGTATGCATATATATATATATATAAATATATATGTATATTACAGAAATCAAAACATATGTATCTTAATTAAGGAAGGGATCAGAAAAAGAATAAGTATAACAAATAACCATCTATGTGGTAGGATTTAAAGTATTTCAAATGCTCTTAAGTCACAAACTATCTCCCCCACTGGCTGAGGGAAATCCGGCCTCAAACTCTCACCATTGTAAATCACTCTTTTGAGTTAAGGCAGCATAACCTCAGAAGATTCCAGGCTCCAAATACAAAGGTTACCTTTGAGAAGTTGTATCAAACCATTTTCATTTCATTTTCATACCTTATTGAACATACTAAGTATTTTCTAAAGGTCTGCTCTGGAAGTAAAATCCTCTGCTCACAAGGTAGTATAGTGGCCATAAAAAGTTTTATTTTGTCCATTATTGAAAGCCCTGGCATTGAAAAGTACTGATTGATCCATAGAGAAGGGTAAACTCTATATGCAAAGTAAGTCATTTTTCACAGCTTTTTATATTATTCAGAAAAACTTATAGTTATGTTGGGTTCAGAGTCGGCTATTGGTCTTAAAGGCAGTTTGTTACCTTCCACGTATGGGGATTGTTATTGGCCTGAGGGGTCTGAGAAGGATAAATTCTGTTTGTCTTTTGGTTGACCTTGCTTGAGACTTTTGTTCTCTTTTATAGAAGAGAACAAAAAATAAAAGGGCTAGGTGTGAGTACTTACTTGTTCACATTGAAATGGAAATTAGCTCTAAAATCAAGTTATTATTACTAAGGTGGAAAAATGTTGAGGATTAAAATATAACAAATCCCTGGCACCACACCAATGCTACAAGGCCCTTCTCACTTTAGATCCCATGTGAATTCTATAAATTCTCCTGGAGAGAGCAGAGCCCTAGGAAAATGGAAGAGGATCTATCTGTGACCTAAAAAGACTGGCAGCATAAAGTTCTATTGGGACCATGAACAGGTGCTATAGGGACCTGGGAGTGGAGATGGAGGAAGCTGAAGTATAGATGGGATGAACTGAAAAGGAATGTAGAAGATAGAAGAAAATCTTTACTTGGAGTCAACCCCGGACTCAGGTGATGTGCTATTTAGTTATAATGAACTACTTTTTCCTCTCTTTTTAAAAATTCATGGGGTGAAGAACGGCTCATTAAATAGAAGACAGGCAAATTCAGGAACAAAGACAATGTAAAACAAAATAATTTTTAAATGCAAATATTGAATTAAATTGAGGTGGATGGAACAGGTTTACTCCCAGTTCTGGAGCCTCACTATAAACAAGGTATGTGCCTTTCAAGAATTCAGTCCACGTCAGTTGAGTGGTTAACCTTTGCTATGAAATGAAAATTGTAATACTGAGACCTCTTAACTTTGTGTACCCCATAAAAACTGAATGAAAAAAACATGTGAACATGACTAATTAGACAGTTTCCCTTAAATTCTGAACAGATGACAGAGCAGAACCGATTTCTCTAATAACAATTTATTTGAGGCAACAAAACCAAGCTCATGATGAATCTTATGTCATTACAATGACAGGACTATCAGCACAGAAGCAAAATTTTAAGGGATCAGACAAAGCTCAACTATATCAGTTTGGTACATTTACCTTCAAAAGAAGAAATCACTATTTCACAGAGCCATAGGATTTAGACCTAAAAGGGACCTTGAGAATCAACAAAGCACTATCTCTTGTGTCCAAGAATTTGGTTTAAACCCAGATCTCACATTTGTTACTTGTCCAATCTTGAGCATGTCAGTTACTCTCCCTTAAATCTCAGTTTCCTCAATGTAAAATGAGAGAGTTGGACTAGGTCTCTGATGTTCTTCTGTTGGCTATGAATCAATCATCATCTGATTCTTAGTCCTTGGAGATGAAATCACTTGCCTGATATCACATAAGTAGTAAGTTGCAGTTTGCTGGAAGGGAGTGGAGAAAATTCAGAATGTTGATTTAATTAAAACTTTTGTCTTCTTTTTTTTTTCTTCAAAATAATCAGTTGTTTGAATGAATCCAGGGACTTTTATTTTCAAACTGATTTCTAAAGGGAGACCCACCCTGAATTTGTTTGACTAAAATAACAGGATGTTTTGTAGACCAGTTTAGTTCCTATCACAAGCCAACAATTACTTCTTTTACTGACTACTAGCTTTGCTTATGAAAGGCTTTCCAATTTCAAGAAGAGACATTGTCATCCTACGTCCTTAGGTTCCAAAAGCAAAATAGGAAGACAAACATTTTAAAGGAGCGGGCAGGGAAGGTAGCAACTGAGGAATAGATGAGGAAGGGAACAGAGAACAAAACATTAATTTATGGTGTTCTTACCTACAAGCCTGAAAGAGGAGAAAGAAATTATTCACTGACTGACTCACTATTCATTTTCAAATAAACTTTAGAGTGGTAGCTGGATCACTTCTGGGTTAAATATGTAAATTTATCTTTCATGCCAGTCTGAGTCTGGGCACCCTGCCTGAAAGACACACTAGCAGCTTCAGTGAAGACACCACATGCTTCTTTTCAAGAACAACTTTCTCTAACCACTTCAGGAAGGTATAGAGAAGGCTGGCATCAGGTCACCAAAAAACAGACATGATAGGGATGTAATCATCTGATTATTTTAAACAGGATGCATATGGGCCTTCATAATCTTTAAAAGTGTCACAGACATTTCATAGTTTTTGAGGGTTGAGTTATTTTTCTTATTTCACTACAAATAATCCTTCTTAAGTATCTAGAACACATTTGACATTATACACAGTGTATTATAGGGTATTGTATACCCTCAAGGAACTCCTAGTTCTAAAATTCAGAAAAATTTCTTTTTCAAGGATCTTTGAAAAATATTTTCATTTTCTATTTCTGTCCTAATGTTTTTGCCCTTCTGCATTTATTCTTGAGTGTCTACAAAAAAGAAGAAAACAAGAGGAGGATAAGAAATGCAGGAAAACAAAAAGAGCAAGTCCATAGAAGACAAAAAAAAAACAAATAAGCAAATCAAGGAGAAGTTTTCAGTGGGGAAAAAAATTATAAAAAGAAAAGGAGTAAAGAAAAAGAGGCAGAAAGAGGGAAGACAAAACAGGAAGTCCAAGGAAGTGATAGAAAAGACTGGTGTCATTTCAATTAATATTGTCTTAGCCATCCATCACACACATTCCTTAAATAAAAGCACATTTCCTTATCCCACACCTTTGACATTTACCAATCCATCAAGCATCCCAAGCTCTATGAGAATCAGGTTTAGATCTTTTAAAATGATACATTAATGAAAGGACTTCAATTCACTAATGTCACCTAAATAGGATCATAGGGTCATACGCAGATCTAGAGTTGGAGAAGTGTTTAGAAGTCATTTAGTCCAATTCCATTATTTTAAAACTGAAGAAACTGATGCCTAGAGAGGTTAAGAATCTTGCCTGAGGCTAATTATCACATACAAACCCTAGAGGTCTATTGTAAGAAAAGCTGGCCTCTGACTATCACTCATTCTTATTGACTCTCTATAAAATTCCCCACAGGTATTTGTTGAAACTCTTTTCCACTTCTGAGATCCTAAAACCAATGCTAACCTCCTAACTTTCCGCAAGTAACTTCATTTTCAGTCTTACTGGAATGACAGTAATAGGACTTCTTGCTTACCTCTGAACTCTCATAACACTTTTACTAGACTTGGCTTTGTGTTGGGGAAGGATATTAAAATCCTCTTTTTTAGGTCAACCGAAAAAAAATAAGGAAAAATATTTTCTTCAGCATCAAACCTTTTCCAGAACATTCTTTCTAGGAAAATGATCAGAAGTCAAGGCCAAAGGCTAAGGTAGAAACTGAAAAAAAAAATCTATTTCTTTCTCAATTCCTCAGAAGCAATAGTACTCTGATTCATCCTTCTCCATTCAGGAGAGATTAAGATATTGCTCACAAGGAGAAGACCCTTTCCATACTAGAGATGGTTAAGTAAATGGTAACTATTATTCTGGAGTATTAAGCCAAAACTGTATTTTAACATATGTGACTTTTTCTTTGTTCAACCTTCCTTTAAATATTATTTCAAAATCTCTCGAGGTAGAGATATGCTGAAGGTCATTGGGAGGATATTTCTCTAAACTAGAAAGGCTTGAATTCAGAATAATGTTAAATTAAATTTAAAAGAAAAATCTGTCAGATTTTTCTGTCTAAAATTCAGATTATAGTCATAATATTTTTCTTCAACAGTATTATATTTGTTTTTGTACCTGTTTTAATCCCCCCACTATATTTTAAATTCTGCGTAGCCAGGTCCACAACTCATGTATCTTTATGCCCTTTCTCCATTTCCTAGCACCTTGTCTTAAAAGTAGTGTTTGATAAATATTTGCTGAATGAGTTAATGAATTATTGTAAATATCTATATTTGCATCTTCTTTTGTTTCTGTTTCTTACCTTCTTGCCAAGTCAAAGCCCTTCTTTAATCCTCCTACTATCTTCCTAGATTTCTTGGGAATCCCAATCTGTTAATTATCCTCTCTCAGTGGTTCTCAAATTTTTTTGGTCTCCAGACCACTTTGAACTCTTAAATTTGGAGGGGGAAGGCAGGGCAATTGGGGTTAAGTGACTTTCCCAAGGTCACATGGCTTGTAAGTGTTAAGGGTCTGAGGTCAGATTTGAACTCATGTCCTCCTGACTCCAGACCAACTGCACCACCTAGCTTCCCCCTTAAAAATTATTGAGTATGCCAAAGAGCTATTTTTTTATGGGGGTTATATCTATTGATACGTACTGTGTTAGAAACTGAAACTGATATATTTTTTAAATATTTATTAAACCATTTAAAATAACAATAATAAACTCACATTTTATGTTAACATAACATTTTGCAAAAAATAACTATATTTTCCAAAACAAAATGAGAATAGTAGCATTGTTTTACATATTTTTACAAATCTGTTTAATGTCTGGCTTAATACAATATAGCTAGATTTTCATATCTAACATATCACCATTCTGTACTTACTCTGTTGTGATGTTGTCTTAAAGTACATGAAAAAAAAATCTAGCCCCACACATATGTACTTGGAAAAGATAAGAGTATGTTAGTATTATTACAAAAATAGTTTTGGCCTCAGAGTCCTATTGAAAGGGTCTCAAGGAACCCCAAGGGTTATCAGATCACAATTTGAGAACTAATGCTTTTCTCTTTCATCTTTGATTTCTCAGTCTCGACTGGGTCCTTTATCTGCCTTCACAAATATGTACATCTCCCCAGGATAATATAATGAAGTTCATGTCCCATGGGGTAAGCACCAACATCCTTATTATATTAAAAAATAAAAATAATAAGCTTCCTTTGACTCTGCTATTACATTAGTCCACAGCTTATAGCTCCCTGTTCCTCTTAAAAGAATGATCTACACTCATTTTCTTTCTACCCTATTCTCTGACTCAGACAAGTCTCCTGACTGAGGTTCAATATTGTAATGGAATGAGACACTTGTAGGTTACTCAACAGTTATCAAAAAGAGATTTATTTAGACATAGCAGGAGAAGAGTTTCAACAAAGATAAGTACTACTACTAGGTCTGTATCCCAAAGAGATCATAAAAAAGGAAAAAGGACCTACATGTGCAAAAATCTTTATAGCAGCCTTTTTCATGGTGGCAAAATATTGGAAATTGAGGGTATGCCCATCAATTGAGGAATGACTGAACAAGTTCTGGTATATGAATGTAATGGAATACTATTGTGCAATAAGGAAATGATGAACAGACAAATTTCCAAAAATCTTGGAAAGACTTGTTTGAAGTGATGCAAAGTGAAATGAGCAGGACAGGAAAACATTTGTACACAGTATCAGGAACATTGTGTGATGATCAGTTATGAATGACTCAGCTCTCGTCAGCAACACAATGATCCAAGACAAGTACAAAGGACTCATGAAGGAAAATGCTATCCATATCCAGAAAAAGAACTGATGAATTTCTCTGTAGGCGGATCAAAGTGTTTTTTATTCACTTCCTTTATTCTTTCTTTTTCATCTGTTTCTTCTTTCACAACTGTGAATAATATGGAAATATTTTTACATGATAGTACATGTATAAACTATATCAAACTGTCTACCATTTTCAAAAGAAGGGAGGGAAGAGAGGGAGAAAAATTTGTAACTCAAAATCTTGCAAAAATGGATGCTAAAATTTTTCTTGACATATAACTAGAGAAAAAATTCCATGAAACTTTTTAAAAAATGAACTATTAAACTTTTTTTAAAATACCATTAAAATTTAAAAAACAAAGATAGGTACTGAGGACACTTTGAGCTATTTACCTAAGCTTCAGAGTGCCCCAGGTGTTAATGAAGTGATGTCAAAAATCTGATCCCTTGGTCATCTGAGTCAACCAAATCTCAAGGAATGTCAATACCATTTACGGAAAAACTAGCCTAACATTACTGGGCAGGAAGGACTGGGTGAAAGGCTAAGATATTGTTCCTACTGCGCATCCCCTCACTCCTCAACCTTGCAATTTGGCTTCTGTTCCCACCATTCTACCATAACTACTATCTCTAAGATCACAATGACCCGCTAATCATGAAATCTATTAGACCTCAGAGACCTTCCTTCATCAATCATCATCCTCCTTGGATTGCCTATAGCATTTGACATTATTTCTCATCCCACTTCTTGAAATATTTTTTCCCTTGGTTTCCATGAACTTGTACTATACCGGTGGTCCTCTTGTGTCTTTAACATAGCCCTTCCCATATCCTTCAATATTCTCCTTTCTGTCCCTTAAATGTTAGCATTTCCCAAGATTCTCTCTGGCAACTCCATATCTTTAGTTCTGTTCAGTTTTCAGAATTCCAGGCCGTGTTTCTATTTATCCCATTTTCTTATCTATTAATGCCTCAAACTCAACATTTTCTAAACCAAATGAGCTCTTCCTTATGACTTTCCTACTTTTCTGTCCATGACACCTATAGTCTTCTAATAGTCTTGGCATAATATCTTAAAATTTTCTTTGACTCCTTGCTCAACCTCTGCCTAAACAATTAGTCACCAAGTTTTATCAAGTCTATTTTTGCCACTCTTGTCATATTTGTTTAGCTACATGGCATAACTTGAGTGGATGATCACTAGACAGTACTTTGGGAAGGTGGATGTAACCTTGGACAAGTCACTAAACTTGTCTCTGTGAATTTGTCAATTTCCTTATGTGTAAAATGGAAACAATAATGCCTACCACTTAAGATTACATTGAGGAACAAATAGATAATGTATGTAAAGTACTCTTCTCATCTTAACGCACCATATAAACTTTAGCTTTATTGCCTTCTCCACTCCCACCATTTTTCATCTTAACCCTCTTTATCTCTCACTTCAACCATTGTAATTGGCTGACTAGTTTCTCTACTCCAATTTCCCCCTACCTAGTTTATCTTTTACATTGCTATCAGTATAATCTTCCTAAAGCATAGTCCTGATCATATCCCTCACCTGCTCAAAATCTTTCAATGATTCTACATTGCTTACTGAGTAAAGTCTAAATCATAGTTAGCATGGGGTAGAGGAAAAATTATAGGATGAGATTGGTTAGAAGGGCATGAGAAGACAAGCATGATAGCCATCTTCTAATACTTGAAGACCTGACATATGAAAGGTATTGGACTTGTTTTTCTTGGCCCCAGAGGGAAGAATTAAATTAGGAGGTCAAAGTTCTAGGAAGACAAATTTCAACTTGACGTATTTTTTTTTAATTTCCTAAAAATTAAGATAGGTTAAAAAATGGAATTAGCTATCTCAAGGATTAGTATATTTCTCATCACTGAAGTTCTTTGAGCAGGGGATAGATAATAAATAGAGAGTGATTTTATAAACATTGTCTCTGTTGAGGTACAATTGGACTAGATGATCACTGAGGTCCTTTATAGAACTAAGGGTCTATTCAAGACCCTTCACAATGTGACACCAATATATACATGTATTTTTTTTTTTACAAACTTGTATCCCATTAGTCATCTACAGGTACCCTTGGGGCGTTTGGTGTGTTCAGTGACAACAATCTAATTTTTTTTACCACCTTATAATGTCCTGTTATTCCTCTACAGATACCCTCAGGGCGAATGGGGTATTTAGGAAGAACTGGTATGAAGGCCTGCTGAGCCCTTTTCAGGGCTACTCATCCACCTTTGGTATCCAAGTTCACCCAATTCTCATCTGTGGCTCCAAGAAGTTATCACATGTGCAGTGGTCACACCCTAGTAAAAACCATCTTGACAGATAGGCTATTCCAGGTTGAGTTTCACTGACAGGCCTGGTGAGTTAGAGGAGTGTCTACCCCAAGCATGTGAAGACTTTCCTCAAAATTTATTTTACAGAATGGACAGATGAGAACAATTTGTTCCAACAGCAATGAAGGCAGCTAAAATAGACTTTGTGGAGCACTTCCAACTTAGTCAAGTATCAAAGATGCCTAGGTCATCCACTACATCCCAGGTCATCACCAGTTGTTCTGCCTTCATCTCATCACTAGACTTTGATGATTCTGGAAGAGAGTAAAGCTGACGACTTTGTACAACTCAACTTCATTTAAATCCAATTTACCTATGAGTCAAGACATCACCATTTTATGTCATTGATCATCTTTGAAACAAAGGACAAACACCAGGTACTGTCTTCCAACTAAGCTGGACTTTTTTAAAAATAAATTTTTATTGATATCTTTTGTTTTTGTACATGTACCTGTTTTCCAATGTTTCCTTCCCATAGAGTGATCCCTTATAACAAGGAATAAAAATAAGGGGGGGAAAGTTAAGGAAAATAATCAACATGTCAAGAAAGTTGGAGTTATATGCAGTGCTCCAAACCATAGTCCCACAATTATGCAAAGAAGTAGGGTATGGTATTCTCTCCTGTTTCTTCTTTGCAGTCAACTTTGAACATTAAAATTTTACAGGACTCTGTTTTATTTGTTTTGTTGTTAATAAACTTTCTATCCGCATTTTTATAATCATTGCATGTATTGTTTTCCTGCTCCTATTTACTACACTTTGTATCAGGTAATATATCTTTTAATTCTTCTCTGTATTTATTAGATTCATCAGTTCTTAAAGCATAGTGATTTTTCTCTTACATTCACATGACACACTTTGTTTAGCCCTCCTTCATTCAGTGAGTATCTACTTTATTTCTAGTTTTTTGCTAGCATGAAAAAAATATTGCTATCAATATTTTGGTATATACAAGATCTTTCTTTTTCTCATTGACCTGCTTGAGGCACATTTCTAGCATATGGACATTAAAATCACTTTTTTCACCTAATTCCAAATTACTTTTCAGAATTGTTGGAATAATTCAGAGCTACATCAAAAATTTAGTACTGTGGCTTTTCTCCATAAGCTCTCCAATATTGATTATTCCCGTCTTTTGATATTTGTCAACTTGCTGGGTATAAAGTGAAATCTCTGTACTGTTTTTTATTTGAATTTTTTTATTATCAACAAATTGAAGATCCCTTCATGTGGTTGTTATTCATTTGCAATTCTTCCTTTGAAAATTGTTTGTTCGTATCCATTGACCACTTATCTGTTTGACTACTATAAACTAGCTTGTTTTATGTTTCTACAATATGCACAAAGCTCTTTCTCTAACTCTTCCCCTTAAAAAATGTTTTTCCTCATTCCAATTGCCAATATTTGTCCATTGAAACCTTAACCCCAAATGCATTCCATTATTCTTCCATAGAATTTAGATATTTCTTGAATTAAATTAAATTATAATCATGTGTGATCTATAATCATGAATAGTAAACACAAAAAAAGAAGTCCCAAATGTGAAGAATTATATTCCTGACAACTGACCAATGGACATTTATAAAGTGCAGTCCTCATAGGAAAGAAAATCTAGGTACACAAAAGTATTAGTATAAACTTCCTGGCCTGTACTCCTAATCTCCAACTTAGCAGATGGTGCTAAAATAAACAGTGATGGAAGTGAAAAGGAGTTTCTTTAGGAAGCTTTGCTATTGCGTTTGAGTCATTTGTACACCATTATTTGTACACTTATTTCCTGATGGGAATAGAAGGTTTTGAAATTCTTGCCTATTCAATTTTTCCATGTCCATCATGCATAAGGTCCACTGTGGACAGTAATTCACTTTTCATCCTTACTTCTTGCTAACTGAGAAAACTCTGAGTTTCAAGGACAATGCCATGAGAAATATTCAGTAAAATTCACAAGAAACCTCCTCTCACACACCACTCTACCCTGGGTCATCTTATAAAAAGTTAGGTGATGGGGAGGCAAGAACCATGGAACCTGGTGGAAACCTCATACTAATATATGTTTTTCATCATATTCCAATTTAGAAACAAAGTAAATTGTAAAAGGATCATTTTTCTGATCATCACTGAAAATGCAGTTTGGTATAATATAACCATCAATGGGATAGAACAGGTGTAACAGTAATGAGATTTGAAGTTCCTTTTGTATTGCTAAGCTAAGAGGTACTTAGCACCTAGTTCAAATTAAGCCTCTGTTAAAGAAACAGAAGGTATGAACTCCTTTCTCCTGTTGCTGATGTAACAGGAAAGGATTCACTGAAATAGGAAGCTAATGCTGTGTATATATAAGGAAAGACCCTGGCTGGGAGAGACAGAATTTCTTGGGACCAGCATCTGGAGGCAGAACAGCTACAGAAGAGAAATGAGAATCAAGAACTGAGTCAGAATTTCTTGGAGCAGTGTGGAGGCAGAGCTGCTGCTGGGAGAAGGCTGAGGAGGAACCGAGGAGGCTGAAGAGGAAAGCCCCACTCCCCCAGGCTGAAGAGAATGGTTTTGATTTTGAAAACCTGGATGGAGTGATTTTTGATTCTGGAAGCCAACTGAGACTTCTTCTGGATCCGAGGGCCAGACGGAGCTGCCAAGGGACTGATGAAGCATGAATGTGACACTG
>CM053580.1:101148478-101163717 GCA_028627135.1 Pseudochirops cupreus | reverse complement strand
TTCACAGCAGCATTCTTCTGAAAAGCTTCTAGTGCTTGGATTTACAATTGGCAGGAAGAAAAATGAGAGACAGGAGACCTAAATGAAGAATCATAAGATTATAGATTCAGAACTAGAAGAGACTTTCAGAGGTGATCTATTTGAACTTCCTCATTTTACAAATGAAGTAACTTGGGCCCCTAAAGAATAAATGATTTGTCATGGAAAAAAAAAAAAGGAAATGTACTACCAGTACTTCCCACAGGTGACATTCACTGCCTACAATGCCAGAGGTTCTTTACCTCTGATCTTAGTTCCACCACAGCTACTTATATGCTATGCTCTCTTAAGAAAGTTAATTTTCCTTCTCTGTACCCTAGCGCTGTCTATTTTAAAATTAGGAATTATGTCATCTGCTGCCTCTTCCTCTGGAAGATGAGAATAAATGATATAAAAGAAACAAAAATATCTCTAATACCACTACTTAAAAAAAAGCTGCGGTATTGTGACACTTCTCCTTTTCCTTACCTTAGCGGAGGAGAACACTAATGTTCCACAAAAGAGCATCAGTCTTTTGGCGCTTTGATGCTTGAACTAGTCTATGAAGTAAGCCACATGTCTGAGTCCTGCCATCTTGGACAGTATATTTGGGACATTTGGTGCAGTAATACTTGGTAGAAATAGAGGGTGGCATTGTTGAGTCTGAACAATAGGTACATTAATGCCTCGAATAAATGAATATTAGATTTAGCACTTAAGCTGTATGGAATTTGACAAGCTCTCCCCTGTTTCCTGGCATTGGGAAGAAGTGGTTGCAAACAAATCTTCGACTGGAAGAGAAGGGAGAGATTCCATCCTTTCAGTGTCTCTGCCATTTGCATGTGGCAAAAATTCACTCGTTTCAGTATGAATTTATTCACATTCTAAAAGAGGCTCAAGGTTAACCATAAGAAAAATTGATGTAATGTCATTAGTAAGGCATTCATTATTATTATCATCATCAAAATATATTAATATAAGCATAATCTTCAACCAAGAAGGCCAGTCAACTTATTAAACTTCTAAACTTTACTAAAGCTTCAGAAAAGTGTGGTAAGATGTATACCAAAAAGCAAAGTCCTCCATTTATTTATGAATTGCTAGAGCCCTGATGGTTCATCCCATTTCCCTAACAGCAGATGTATCCCCAAGAATTGGTTGTGTTGTGTCTTGTCCTTACAATGCTTCTTTTTGTTGATGGCTTAAAATGTTTGACAGGCTGCATTACTAAGCCTTCCAAGAAAATGCTTCCCTTCCATGGTTTAGATCCTAGCCATAGACTATTAAAGCTGGGCTTTGTCAGTAATTCAGCCTACATTAGCAAAAGAAAGGCTTCTTACAAACTCTCTCAGCCCTTAAGGGTCCTTTAAAAGGAACACAGAAGCCCTTTGTTGTTGCTTCTTCACACATCACTAATAGAGATTCAACTGAAAAAGCAGGCTGTTCCAAGTCCTCAATAATTTGCTCTTTTTCCGCAACTATTTCCGATCTTTATCATATTGAGTCCATAGATTAATCTGATTATAAGGAAATTAATGACTTGATTTCTAATTATATTGAAAGAAGTCAACTGACATAGTGGTTCTTTCAAAACTATTGAACTATGGCACACCTACTGCAAAACTTATAACCAAGTTCCTGGCAAGAAAAGAATTCTCAAAGCTAAAGAGGATGGGAGGCTCGCCCATGATGAATATTTGCAGACACACTAAGATAATCCTGAGAGACTGAGTTTTTGAGCCAACTCTTTCCACTTAATAACCACTACTCTCTTGTTAGATTTTCTTTTTTCGCATTTGCTTGACTATCTTCCTTCAAAGTAAATTTGACCTTAATTTCTAAGTATCCCATGTTAACAGAGCTATTCTGTCTATTATAGCTTTTTGACCTTTTTCTTCCTCAGTCTGTTTCCAAATACCACCCAGGTTAATTCTCTTACCCAGAGATAATGTCTGAATTTGCCTTTTTAATAGAAAGCTGTTTTGTTTCAACACATATTCATCCTCTTATTCAAGATTAGAAACTATGTAAGTGATAAAAGAACTACTTTCTAATCATTGTAAAAAAAAATACAGACTCAGGCATCCAGTAATTAGAATCAATATTAAATGTCCACTCTGGCCACAGTATAACTTGTATTTTACAATGTTTTTATTCCAATCCATGCAGTATAAATTAAACACTAGTAATTTAGACAATATTTTATGACTGTGTCTATATGTGTGCAGCAGAATTGAATTGTGGGCTTTTATTTTTTGGCCAAACCTGTGGTTTCATTAGTTTAAGGAATTCCCTATGTTGATTAATTTTCAAATTAGCTGTAACTTGTAGTCTTAAAGAGTTACCTAGTTAGAGTGAGAAGTTTGTCTTGCTCATAGTCACAAAGTAAGCCTGTGATAGGAGCAGGACTTAAATATAGGTTTTCCTGAATCAAAGTAAAAGCCAGTAGGAATGACTGAAATTTCATTTCACTATTTGCCCATGTAGAATTGGGGGTGGGGCATGTCTGTGTTTTCCCATGTCAGTTATGTGTGTACACATGGGTCAGTCAAGACATGGCTCAAAGGGAGGCAAAAATAGTACTCTCTAGATTTTCCTCCCCCCCACCCTTCTCCTGGCAGGATCCACCTGCCAGGAGAGGATTTAGGAAGTTAAGAACAGAAGCTGCCCACTCTGCTCTCCTCAGAAAGAAGGAGTACTGGGCTAGAAATATATCTATATGCTCCTTTAAATATTGTTAGTATAGGGGAAATAGCTTTTAGGTTCAAACTGTACTTTCCTCCTAAGCTATATACAGAAGACTTGTCACCTTCCCACTGTGTGGGGTACAGGGACCCCAAAAATCCCCTCCCCAAGAAAATTCAAAAATCAGAGGCATCTTAAGGAAGGAACAGGAAGTTTTACTCTCTTCCCCCCAAGTCCATGGCAGGGACAAGGAGAGGAGGGGAGGCCTGTTACAAAAGACCGAATAAAAATTTATACCCTAAGGCAGTCAAGCCCCTTCCCCCTGGCTGTCTCTTCTACCATTGGCTAGGAGGCAGGTTCTCAGTCTTGGTGTGAAATCTAACCCAACGGCAGATAACAAAGAAGCCCGCCACTATCTCCTATTGGCAGGGAGGTGGGACAGGAAGCCAAGGTATCACCCATGGCCTTATTTGGTAAACACCAAAGCAAGGGAAGGGAAAAGGTCACAAGCAAGGGTGGAGGTCAAAACTCCTGAAAAGGGCCTAATGTTTAAGGGTGTGGTATACAGGGGTGGAGGACTAAAACTCCTGTGAGCGGCCTAATGCTAATGACAACAAGGGAAGGGGGGGAAGGGCCCTATGTTGTGTAAACTCAGGACTCAGGTCTGTCTAATCTTAGAAAAGTCTATCTCTGGTTTCCAGATAGTTTCTCCCCCTTCTCATTCTGAGGAGTCTTCACAGAGGGTGCAGAGAGTGTACCCCACTCACCACCAAAAGCCAGTTCAACAATGAATACTAGCAAATAGTAAATAACCCATTTATCCAAGTTGATACCACAGCAGAAATCACAGAAAGTATATATAATTTGTACCTTGCATAAATTTGCATTATGCAAATTATAGTTAAAGAATTTTGAAAGAAATCCACATTCCAAAAAGACACCTATGTAAATTTTACTTTAGAGTATTATTATTCTCATTCTCTCTCTCCCTCCCTCTCTCTCTCTCTCCTCCTGCCTTTTGACTATGTGCTCCACAGCCTCCAGCACCACCAAAAACAAAAACAAAAAAATCCCTCTAAGTGAAAAGTGAAGAACAGATACTGCCCTCTGGGGTTTGGCTTGAGGCTCTGAGAGAGAGAGAGAGAGAGAGAGAGAGAGAGTGTGAGTGAGAGAGTGAGTGAGAGAGTGAGAGAGAGAGAGAGAGAGAGTGAGAGAGAGAGAGAGTGAGAGAGAGAGAGAGAGAGTAGACTGCCCCACTTGACCGGCTTCCCTCTATCTGTGTCCTGTTACCACGTGTTTGTTGTAGGCCTCATCATCCGGATCCCCTGTGTCTGTCTCAGGCCTCCACATGTCCCTTGAACCATGTGTAGGCCCCCACTCCCTCCACAAGCAAGTGGTTCCCTTCCTTCCATCCTCCCTACCTTCCCTAAATCCATGGACAAATTTGCATTATGTAAAAATTGATAGAGGTCCACTGAGGTCCACTTGTATAAAGTGAGCACTATCTGTACAGGAAAATATATACCAGATAATGCACAGAGTAAACAAAGTTTCTCATTTGGAGTATAATAACACAACTAGACCAAAAGTCTCAGATGGTACCCAAAGAGAATACCACAAAGTCTCTACTAGGATAAGCTGGGGATAGAGACATGACCAAAATTGCTTGCTTCTCTTCAGGTTGAGCTTTCCCCCTGCCCCCAAAGTCTTTTTCTCCCTTCAGGGACCTGAAGAAAGTATGGAACTGCATGTCATCTCTCTTGAGGGCAGAATTCAGAAGACCAGGATATCTCTTCTCTCTAGCTTTTATCAATTCCACCCCTAAAGCAGGCATGGAACACTGAGTAATCAATTTCCACCAATGAGAACAGTCCCATGCAAATGGTCTTTGTAGCCAAGAGTTATACTCATTAATAATAATGCCATTTACATAGTGCTTTAATTTTTTGCAAAGCACTCTGCACATATTAGCACCTTTGTTCCTCACAACAAAACCTGTGATGTATAGTTATTATCCCCATTTTACAGCTAAAGAAATTAGAGCTTTGAGAGTGACTTGTTCATAGTCACACAGCTAGCAAGTAGAGAAAGTAGGACTGTGGTGGAGTCTATTGCTAAAGCTTCTTTGGGAAAAACCCTCAGAATAACTGAATCACAGACCCTCAAAACTGGTAAAAAAAAAAAATAGCCTCTCAGGTTTTATCTAGTTGAATCCATATGTTTACACAAAGCCCCCCCACCACATCTTTGACCAGCAGTAATATAATCTCTACATGGAAATTGCCAATAATATTCATGACCTCCTGAGGTAGCCCGTTCCATATCTGAACAGTTCTAACTATTAGAATATTTTCTTTTACATCAGACTAAATGGGAAAGAATAAAAGCATCTCTTAATATATCTGATTATTGTCATATTTTGGGAAATTTAATCAAGGCAAAACAGTCAACACAAAAGGGAGGCTGAAAAGTCTATGAACCATTTCAGTCAAATAAACACTGTATCACCTTTCTAGGTTTTCTCTTTTTTGGCAGATAAAGTCAACACTCATTTCAGGTATGAGTTTGTTTGTTTGTTTTGCAAAAATTAATGGAGAAAGAGAATGACAAAAATTTAGAGTATCAAGCAGTACCACTCCAGAAAACAGAAAAAGAAAAAAAACCAGTCAAAAGAAAAACAAACCTACAAAAAACTGGCAAGAGAATTTAAATCGGGTCATCATTGAAAGCTTATCTAGATAAAACTGAGACAATAAAAAGATATGAAATGGAACCAATCTAATGAGTATTTATATAGTTGGGTTTTTCATCATAATCATCATCAATGGAACCATCATATGTAGACTTTACCACCCCAGTACCTGATGATATAAATGAGGAAGGAGAGATGACAAACAGAAGAAATAAGTCCTAAAGGCAATCCAAATCTAAAACTACTGAGGTATTGCTTTTCAAGATACCATAAAGAAAGATCAACTACAAAAGAAAATTTTTTTTTAAAAGATCACGGTTGGTATTATTGAAAATAATAGGTAACCAAGAGGACATTAGTTACTAGTAGTAGTATACTACTACTACTACTACCACCACCACCACTACTACTACTACTACTACTACTACTACTACTACTACTACTACTACTACTACTAGAAATTGGTTTAGCAATCCATACACGGGAAAAAATAAGTAAATGAAAAATGTACACTACTCAGATTATGATTTGTAGTTGTATGAGTAGCTGACTGAGTTCTTCAATCTGTACTTCTATTGCGGGTAGATGAACAACAATGTAAGACCAGAAATAGGCAAAAAAAAAAAAACAAGTTGCTTTGCATAAAGGAAATTGCACTGAAGTTCCCAAACTACTCATTGCCTTAAAAGATCCTTTTTAAACACCATTTCCTGGAGATGTTATACACCTTTGAATATATAATTCCAGAAGAATCAAAATTGTAGGACACCAATAGACAATGGTTTAAGTAAGCTGCAACACATTTCCTCAGCAACTACAGCTCTTAAAGTCCAGGAAAAGAATCTTCTTACCACCAAAGTTTTTGGCACTGGCAAATAGCAAATAGTTCAATAGCAAAAACAGAGATATATATATATATATATATACACATATATATATATGTATATATATATTTTTTTTCAGTAGAAATGACCACCTGCTTTGCTGTTACTGCCTAAAGACCACTGGACCTTTCACTCTGACTTGACGCTAAAACCTCACATATGTGCTATTTGCCCCTATTAGAATGTGAGTTTCTGAATAGCAGAGACTGTTTTGCTTTTCTATTTATATCCCCTGTATTTAGCATAGTGTTTGATGCATAGTGAGTACTTAATGAAAGCATTAAATAATGGCATGTGTGCAAAAAAAAAAAAGAGATTAAAAAAGCAAAGGCACTTTTGGCTTAGAAAAGAGGTTAGCAGGTAATAGAGCAATAATAAGGAATGACAAAGGGATGGTCCAAGCGATGCACTGGTATCTATCAGCCTCAATGGGTCCTTTATGAATAATTTATAGAAAGACGGAAAAAGAAATAACAAAATAATAGAAAATACGATCATAGGACAAGTTGCAATCTGTGCCAGTAGAGGGAGTACCAGCATCAGTGAGATCATGGATATATATCCAAGTGTTGAAATTATAGATATATAATATGTGTACATTTAAAAGTTTTTTTTTAATCTGTACAAAGTACAGCAGAAAAGTCTTCAGATTTGGGATCATGAGACCTTGACTTAAATTCATTTACAACCTGTGTCAATATGGATACATTTCATAAACTCTCTGAAACTCATTCCCTCAGCTACACCATGAAAGGAGAAAGGATTTCTAAGTTTCCTTATAATTCTAAGTCTCTTATCCCATGATTCTGTAACTGACCTGTGATTTCATCTGTGTAGCATAGAAAGTCTTTTCAGTGATGCAGATAAACAATATCTTTTCAATTTCCTAGAGAGTTACCTAGGGCCTCTGAGGAATGACATGATTGGGTAAGTCACACTACTTTTTATACAAGTTTACAAAAATACACATCTTTTATATGTGCATAAATTCATGTAGTTCAAGTAACCTTTCTGTAGTGAATTACAATTCTTTTCTCCTTAACCCCCATTGTGTATTATGTATGAATCTCTCATGTACCTTCACTTTCTATTAAATTTATGTTTTAGTACCTTTACTGAAATGCAAACTCTTTGAATACAAGAACATGCCGATCAGCTTAGATATCTTAAAGTATGAGAAAGAAACAAGGACAGTAAAAGATGATGAAAACAAAAGGGTGACTGATCCTATGAGTACTGTCAGCAGCATTAAAGCTGAGAATGGGTTGAGGCTGGTAAAAAAAAAAAAAAAAGCAACAATCAACCAAAAGTTGTTGTTTATTGTATTGCTTTGGGGTTTTTTTTGGGGGGGGGGGGAGGGAATTAGTACAAAGCAAAGGAAAAGAGGAACATCCAAGAAAGGAAAAGACTATCTTACCATTAAAATGATAACTAACTACAGAAAGAATATAGAGCTGCTCAATTATTATTTTGCTTAGGTTTTCTCTGCCAGAAAAACAAACAAACAAAAAAACACAACCTGAGTCTGTTGGACTGGAGAGCACAAAACAGACAGTGTAAACAGGTATGCCCAAAATAATTAAGGCAGTAGTAAGAGGGCACATAGCTGCCATTGATTAATTCAAGTAAGTTGGAGCAGATGAATTCAGTCCTCAGGTAATAATGGAAGTGGCCAGTCCAATTGTTGAGCTTCTATCAGTGATATTTGAAAGATCATGAATAAAGCAAGAAGTTCTGTAGGACTGGAGAAGAATGGATTTTCCAATTTAGAAAAGATTGTGCAAGGCCAGCCTGCTACAGTGGACAGATCATTGAACTAGGAGTCTGGAAAACCCAAGTTTAAATTCTACCTCAGATAGTCACCAGCTATATGACCTTGGGCAATTGACTTAATCTTTGTGGCCTTTGATTTTTTCATTTATAAATTGAGAGGAGCTGAACTTGATGATTTTTCTAAGGTTCCTTCTAGCTCTAAATCTGTGATAGCGTGAACCTCAATTTCTTTTCTGACGGGTTACTAAACTGTTAGATCAAGGAAATGCTATAGATGGAATTAAAATACATTTTAGTAAAACATTTAATAGAGTATCTCATGATACCCTTACGGAGAAGAAGTAGAAAGATGTTGGCCTGACTATTATGTAAGTAAAAGCATTTGGAACTCATTGAATAACCAGAGCCAAAAAAATAGATTATCTCCATTGATATGCCCCAGTGATCTGTTTTGCTCTTGTGCTTTTTAACATTGTTATCAACAACCTAGAGGAAGGCATAGATCGCATGTAGGCTTATCAATTTTCAGATAGTTTAATCAAGATGTAAAAAAAAAACATCTTTACAGACTTCAAAACTGGGGGATCTGGAGGCTAGATGGTAAAGTGTGAAGGATCTTAAAATACAGTGGCAGGGCAGATGGTAAGGTCCTCTATCTTACTAGACAATTTAATGGCTTGAAACTCATCTAATCTGCATTAGTGCCATACCTGCTCCAGGCGGAGAGAAAGAACAAGAAGGTTTCCAGCCTATAAGCACTGGTAAGTAGGAAGTAGGTCTCCGAGGAAAAAAAAGAAATTAAAGATTCTGAGTTCCCTCTCACAGAGGTAGAGTTGGAGAGAGTTAGTGCCTAGTCAAGAATGGGGAAGAAAAAGAGGGAACTGATGGCAAAGGTGGGAAGAAGGAACTCTGCTGATATCCTACCTGGCCAGCCAGGAAAAGCTAGTTTTGGGGAATTTCTCAGCCTGGGTTCCTATAGGACCCAGGGAAAATTTCATCTCTAAATGATCCTATGGACTTTGGGCAAATAAAGAGAGAAGTCAAACAAAGAGGAAAATAAATTTACTAGTTAACAAAGGGAGATCATGCGCTAGAAGATGCCTACCCTACCCTCTTCCCCTTCCTAGTCTCAAATTGATTTTATATGACTTTTCAGGCTTGCTTAGAGTCCACAGACAATCAACAGTATTCTGTACCATTAAACTGGACCAAGGGGATACTGTTCTGCTGATTGCTTGAACATCCAGTAACAGAGGGCTGCATAACTTGCTTACTCAACAAGACTCTTAGTGTAGCTGGAAAGCCTTCCCATAGGAAAGAACAAGTTGTCATTTTTGGTCACACAATATGTTTCTCAAATGAGAAAAGCCCTCCTGTAGGATGGGGCATCTGAGGTGAGACATAAAGGAAGGAGCTATGAGTTCTCAGAGATGAAGGTGTGGAGGAAGAACATTCTTGATTGGGATGGTGAATAGCCTGTGGAAAGAGAGAAGAAAGAATGGCATTTATGCAACAGTAAGTAGGAAAGTTTGGCTGAAGCATACAGTATGGCAGGGGGTAGTGGCGGGCTGTTTAGTTAGTCTGGAAAGATAACCAGATTATGAATGATAGCCAAAGGAGTTTGTACTTGAGCTTAGAGATGATAGAGAAGAACCTCTAAAGCTTCTGGGGTGAGGGAGCAACATCGTCAAAACTGTACTTCAGTAATATCCATTTAATAGCAGTGTTGAGAATAGATAGAGAGAAGGGAGAGGCTAGGGACACTCATTGGAAGAGGTGATGAGGACTAGAGTGGTTGTCGTATGAGTGGAGAAAGAGACTAATATTAAAAGAAATATGAATGTTTGCACATTTCACTTTACAGTACATACTGGCAAAGATAACAGATCACAATCTCTTCCATTGAAGAGCCTCTTTAGACTTAACTAATCGCATCTTCTGGTGACAGACAGAATCACTAAATCAGAGCCTTTACTGTTTTGATATGTGCTCTCCTGGGATCTCCTGGGACCCAGAGCCTTCTCCATGCCAGGACAAGGCATTTGAGAAGGACTTCTGGGGAGATACTCAGTTATGTATCTGGAAAAATGAAAGTCTTCTTTAACAAATTGGAAATAGTCAACAGGGTGAAGTAAAGGTATCTACCTTTATGCACCCACATCCTCAGGTTACATTTATAGAAAAAAGAAAGTTTATAATTACTAATTAACTAAGGTGGACAACCTGATGATTCAAGGAAAAATAATTTGCTTAGCACTTAAACTATATGAATTATGTCTACATTAATGGAATTTAAACAAATAATGGTCAATTTTCAGCTCTCTTTGTCCATTGTATACAATTCTGTCCTAAGGATAATTTATGGTGCATAATTCTTACTGTTAAAATGAAGTGTGGCTGGTTCTGGTGGCGCATACTTATAATCTCTGTTATTGGGGAGGCTAAGGCTGGTGGATCTCTTGAGTCAGGTAATTCTGAGCTGTAGTGAGTTAAGCTAATCATATGTCTATATTAAGCCTGGCACCATTATAGTGAGCCCCTGGGAGCAGGAGGCCAGCAGGATGTTTGAGGAGGAGGTCAGAAATGGAATAAGTCAGAGCTGTTGCACTAATCAGTAGAGAGATTGGATCTATGAGGGGTCAGTGCATGTCTAGTTTGGGCAAGATAGGGAGACTCAATCTCAAAAATAAAATATTATGAACCAAAACATGATAAAATGTGGACTTTAAAAAGAAGGAGAACACACTGTATAGAAAGTTTCTCAAAATGAAGGGTTTCTAGGGGCAGCTAGGTGGCACAATGAATAGAGCACCGACCCTGGAATCAGGAGAACCTGAGTTCAAATGTGGTCTCAGACACTTAACACTTATTAGCTGTGTAACCTAATTGCCCTGCCTTCCACCCTCCAAAAAGCAAAAAAAAAAAAAAAAAATGGGGTTTCTTGTATGATATTTTTCTTTATAAGATCATTGCTAAGAGACCATATGATGATCTAGTTAGTTGATAATGATTATTCATAAGTCTTTTGGGACCATTAAAACTGAGACAATGTATCAATAAAGGAGCTAAGAGTCAAATATAAAAGCCAATACAGACAGGCACCTGAAATACATACACACATGCTAAATATATGTATGTGTGTATACATGTACATACATGTATTTATTTGGTTTTGCAACCCAGAGGACATTTCACTAGTAGAATCATCAGTATAGCCTCTTGATTAACAGAAATAAATACATGTAACAAAATCAGACAAGGCTAAGAGAGGGGAGCAGATAGAATGATGTAGGGCAGGGATGGGAGAGAGGGAGTTGATCATAAGACATGTGGGATGAAATTCCTAGTAGAGAGATTCATAAATCAAACTGAAAATATTTTCCTGTGATACCAGTCCTCATGGAAGGGGTGGGATTGAAAGCCAAAAAAGCTAAGTTTGCCTGTATTTACACAGTCAGTTGTCTTATGTTTGTAGTCTGGCTACTGAAATAACTCCTTACTACCTGACTTCAATTCTAGATTGAAAACTAGAAGGAACTATTAGGGGTCACCAACTTGAATGCATTCATTTTTACAAAGAAAAAATCATGCTCCAACAGACAACCTGATTTACCCAGGTTGACATAAGGAAGTAAAGTAGCAGGGCCATGATTTTAACACATATGGTGAGATATAGAGTGGGTCTTAAAAAGAAGATCACTGTTCGAATTCTACCTCTGACACATAGAATCTGTGAGACCCTGAGGAAGTCACTTACTCTCATTAGCACTCTAGTCCAACTTTCTAAATGTCTATGTTGCAGAGGAAGTGCTCATCTACACTGGGAAAGGGAGTTTCCTCACCTGGGAGGTCCAACTACCAATGAAATCATAAATCTAGTCCTTGTCTTTTATCCCTCTGGTTTGAAGTGGCTAGGTGGTGAATTTGGAGTCAAGAAGACTGAGGTTCGAATCCCTCTTCAGGTATTTACCTACTTTTATGAAACTCTGGGTAAGTCATCTTGCCTCTCAGGATCTGTTTCCCTATCTGTAAAATGGAGGAGTTGGACTCAATGGTTTGTAAGGTCTCTTTCAACTTTAAATATATTATTTAAGACTCCAAATAAAACATTTCTCCAATACTTTAATTCTGCTTGATGAATTTCTTATTTTATGAATTAACTTCCCAGTTCACTCCTATTCTTAATATTCTGCCTTCCTATAAACTAAAAAATACCAAGAAGTTTTCAGATCCATAAGAAAGTGTTATATGAAAAAAATCTAATGTAAACAGATCTTCATCATCATCAGATCTACATGCTTTCAGAAAACAAAAAAGTAAACATTGAAAAAATCCTGAATATTTATTACCTCAATCCAGTGATATAATATTTAACAACAGACTTGTTGGTAAATATTTAACAACTGACTTTCTGGAAAAATAAATATATTCATAGTACACTTTTAATCAGCATTAGTAACATTTTCTCCATCACTGTCTTCAGTCTAGATAATTACCAAACAATCAATAAAAGCCTGATTCAGTATTTTCATAGTGTAAATATTCACACAGAAAATTTAACAATGTCCTATCCACAAATCAATGGTTGCTGTAAATGGAGTACATTTATGTCTTAGTTCTGCTATAAAACTTTAGAAAGGGGATTCCTGTTCCTTCATCACTCCCCAAAGTACTTTATCCTTCCTCTTATTTTGGACCTCAATATACTACTCAGGTTGCTACATAAATGTTATTCTTGTTTCTTCAACTAGCTTGTAATTATATCCCCTCCTACATGAGTCCCTTCCTCAGCACCTCAGCTTTCCACATCAACTACCAAATTATCATGGATATAACTTGAATATGATTCCTATATACTTAGATACATATGTTTCCCCAATGAAATAGAAACTCTTTAAAGGCAGGGATGATTGATTTTTTTTTCTTTGTATCCTTAGTGCCTAGCATAGCATTTAGCACATAGTCGGTTCTTTTTAAAAAATCTGATTGATGAAAGGAACAATATTTTATGTATATATGTGTGTGTGTGTATGTGTGTGTGTGTGTGTGTATTTTATAGCACCTAATACCGCAAGACATATTTTAGGTGCCTAATAAGTGCATATTGATACATTCATTCCTCAGGCATTTGCCAGGCCAGGTGGTTTCAGAAAATATAAGATTGCTGCCACAGCAACTGACTTCCAGAGGGAAGGTTGGGATAGAAAGAGCAAATACAGTGACAACAAAGTCATCTCTATTTCTCCCCATCTGGGGCTGCTCTCAATTTTTGTAAATCCCATTTCCTATCATTGCTCCTTGACAGGTAAATTACTTTTCCATTACCATATACCCTTATGCAATGCAGCGAACTGGCCAATGAGTATACTGTCCTTAGAGCTTGCTCAAATTTGCCCTTACTTGCTATGCAGAACATGTATGGATTTTCCAGCCATTTGCCTGGTTCTAAGCCAACATGAGGAATTTTGAAAGGCCATGTGTGACTGAGGAGCTGGTGATTTGTGATCACAAAAATTCTTCTAACTGCCTGCGGAGCTGGGAAAAACAATGACTCAAGCAGGTCCTGAGTTGAAACAGAGTTCTACTATAAAATGGATTACTCTCTCTGATCTCTCACTGTCTTTTCTTTCTGGGCAGTGAGTGAGGCAAAAACTGCTCTGTCCAACTGGGTGGGTAGAAGAGTGTCTGCCTTGTCTCCCTCCTAGAGGACATGTGTCTGGCCCTCATGTCACCTCTTTCTTTTGTATTTATTCTTTCCTAATTTTAGGTGAATAAGAATTCTGAGATAATGGTGTCCAGTTGACCCTCTGAGTTCAAGGGATCCCTCAGTCATCACAGTTCTCACTGGTAAACAAAGTTAATAACAGTCCACCAAAACTCAGTAGCAGTCAACACTGGAGTAGCAGTATGTGGAAAATATCTCAGTCATCATTGTCAAGATCCCTGAAGTTGCTGCAATCTTTGTATGATTGTCCTTCCATATACATCATCCGATGTTTCCTCTACTGTAGCAGGGAACTAGAAATTAATTTTGTGGGGTCTGAGGAGATCCAAAGAGACAGGTAGACAGTCTCATTATATATTTATTGGAGAGACTTCTCTCTTCTAGATGGTTATTCACTTGAAGGTCCTAATCCAGACCCCAGCGTCTCCTCCTTTTCCCTAAGGACAGAAGACTGGAAGTAAGTTCAGTCATTATAAATAAAATAGACAGTCTTGAACTATGTGTGGAAGACAGTTTCATTATTATTTATTTACTCATACTACATAGGGTCAAGTTTCTAATTTTTCTAGCTGCTTAGTGCTCAATTCTTACCTACCAGAAAGGCCTATAGGGGCAGTGACCAGGTCAGCTATAAATGGACAGCAAAGAATCCTGAGTCAATATTCTCTAGCTACCTTTCTAATTGGTACCTAGGAAGACCTAGGAACTATATCCATGACCCTGAAATTTCACCCTTCTGAGCCTCTATTTCTTCATCTGTAAAATGGAGCTAATAATATTTTACCTACTTCACAGAGTTATAAAGTGCTTTATAAACTGTAAAATGTCATGTAAATTTGAGTTGAGTTGATCAAACAAGTACTTATTAATTGCCTGCTATGGTTGGTACTAGGAATACAAATATAGAAAATAAACTACTAGTGATAATGACACTGAAGTTGAAGTTTGTAGAAAGAACAAGAGTATTGTCACATCTGTGAGCCATATGTGAGAAGGAAAATTGAACTTCTTCACTTGCAATTTACATACACAAAGGAACCATATGACTTGGAACAGTGTGATGCTACAAGGAAATGTATGACACATGGCTTTGAAAGAAAGTTCACATGTATATCAGCCATGTGATTTAAGGACTCACAGATGCCTGGCTGAATCCTGCATAGTTTGCTTCACAGCAAACTTTCACAAAAATCCTGTTCTTCTTAAAACAAAAAAGATTGTCATATCCCAGAGTCTCCTGCCAAATATCCCTTTTCTATAAGGATAGAAGATTGTGAATAAGGTCAGCCAATATAAATAAAATAGGCAACCTTGAATTGTAGTAGAAGACAGATTCATTAATGTTGATTTGCTCATTCTACTTCATCTTAGTTTGGGACCTAAAATAGTTCTTAAAACTACAGACACATTTATAAATTCCCCTTATTCACCATGAGGAAGGCACACAAGGAGAAAAAATCAG
>CM053580.1:101124106-101147978 GCA_028627135.1 Pseudochirops cupreus | reverse complement strand
AAAAAGAAAGGAAGGAAAAAAGGAAGGAAACATCTATGAAATCTCTACTATGTGCCAGGCACAGTGCCTTCACATGCTTTCCAAACATCTCATTTGATCCTCATAATAACCCTGCAAGGTAGGTGTTGTTATCATTTGTATTGTACAGATGAGGAAACTGGAGTAGACACAGATTAAGTCACTTGCCCAGGGTCACCCAGCTAGTGCCTAAACACATATTTGAACTCAGTTCTTCCTGACTCCAGATCTAATGCTCTGTGCTATCTCTATAGACTGATATTTAAGATTTATTTTTATCTATATTTTATTTAAGAATTATATAGTATGAATAGGGAGAAAGAGCATGGCATGGTGGATAAAGGGTGAGCCTTGCAGTCAGAAAGACCCTGAGTTCAAACCTACCTCTGACATATACTAACTGGGTGATCAAAGGCAAGTCACATAATTGCTCCATGCCTACTTAGCCACTCTTTAACACTACAAGTTATAGTTAAGTTATCAATAGGTATCAGTGAAAGGAGTTTTTATGACAGGGAACTCCCCATCCTGACAAAATCATATCATTGGAATATATGGAAAGAAGACTGGATGAGGAGTCAGAGGATTTGAGTTCAAATTCTATCCTGCTGCAGTCATGAGACTTTAGAAAGCTACTTTATCTCTAGTCCTTGGTTTCCCCAACCATAAAACAAAATTTGAAACTTGATGACATCTAAGGCAGCTTTAGGCTCTGAATCTATGATCCTATAAGTAAAAATATTAGTTATTTCTGTTGTATCAGAGTTTGGTTTATTGTTGCCATTCATATCATGGTTTAGTGTTTCCATTCTACTATCTTTCTGTGTGTCTTACTCTTGAAAGGGGATCAAGGCTACACAAAGCTGGGCTAGCTCTTCTTCAAAGGGTAGCAAAGGAGCAAGTATTACTAAAGATATAAAGCATGGAACTTAAGAGTTAGGAAAATCTGCGTTCAAATTTTACTTTTAGCATTCTTTAACTTTGTAACCCCAGGGCAGTTATTTCATTTCCAGGTGCCACAGTTTCATTTTCTGTAAAATAAATTGTACATCATGACTTTTAAGCTCCCTTCCAGCTATAAATCTATATTCCTATCCTTTGAATAATGGAGAGGAGTGAACTCACAATGGATTTGTGCCTTGGTTGTCTTGGTGAAGAAGGAAGTGAGATCATCTGCTAAGAAAGGTGGAGTTAGTATAGCAAGTTTGAAGAGAGAGGAGAAAACATGAAACAATCACAGCAGGAAACATCATGTAAGATTCCAGGAAGAGCAGAAGGCATTGTCACTGTAGCAATCTTAACCTAGTTGAAACTATATGACATGCATTTTCTCTTTTCTTACAAAGTACTATATTTATAGAATCAATGAGGGTCTTGACAGACAGCATAATGAAAACATTAAACCAAGAAACAAATGGCAACAAAGATCCAAATACAGGCAGACCTTGGAGATATTTTGGATTCAGTTCCAGACCATAGCAACAGAATGATTATCACAATGAGTCATATGAATTTTTTTGGTTTCCCAGTGCATATAAAAGTTGTTTATACTATACTACAGCCTATTCAATGTGCAATAAAAAACAATGTGCAAAAAAACCAATGTACATACTTTAATTTAAAAAATATTTTATTGCTAAAAAAATATATGCTAACTATCATCTTAGCCTTCAGTGATCAGTAACCTTTTTTGTTTGTGGAGGATCTTGCCTCGATGTTGATGTCTGCTGACTGATCAACATGGTGGTTGCTAAAGGTTGGAGGTAGCTGTGGCAATTTCTTAAAATCAGACAACAATGAAGTTTGTGCATCTTTTTGACTCTTCCTTTCATTTAAGCACTTAGAAACAATTACAATGTTATTAATTAGCCTCATTTCAATATTGGCATGTCTTAGGGAATAGGGAGGCCTGAGAAGTGGGAGAGGGATGGGGAACTGTGGGTTAGTGGTGAAGTTAGAACACATACAACATTTAGCAAATAGGTTTTCCATCCTTCATGTTGCCCCAAAACAATTACAATAGTAACATTAAAGATCAATCATCACAGATCATCGTAACAGATAATAATAATGAAAAAGTATGAAATATTGTGAGATTTATCAAATCAGACAGAGATGACACAGATGACACAGAGATATGATGTGAACACATGCTGTTGGAAAAATGACACCCACAAATTTGCTTAACACAGGATAACCACAAACCTTCAATTTGTTAAAAAAAAAAATCACAATACCTGCAAAGTGCAATAAAATGAGGTATGCAGTCAGACTGGCTAAGATGACAAAACAGGAAAATGATAAATTCTGGAGAGGATGTGGAAAAATTGGAATACTAATACACTGTTGGTGGAGTTGGGAACTGATCCAACCACTCTGGAGAGCAATCTGGAACTAAGCCCAAAGGGCTATAAAAAAAAAAAGTGCACGCCAAAAAAAAGTGCATACCCTTTGACCCAGCAATACCACTTCTAGGGCTGTATCCCAAAGAAAAAGACCCATATGTACAAAAATATTTATAGCAGCTCTTTTTGTGGTGACAAAGAATTGGAAATCAAGCAGATGCCTATCAATTGGGCAATGGCTAAACAAGTTGTGCTACATGAATGTAATAGAATATCATTGTGCTATAAGAAAGGAGGAGCAGACAGACTTCATAATAGTCTGGAGAGACTTACATAAACTGATACTGAGTGAGGAGAGCAGAACCAGGAGAACTTTTGTACACGATTACAGATATATCATATGTGTGACAACTAATTTGGATAGATTGGGCCCCTTTCAGCAACACAAGGTGAGAAGACAACTCCAAAAGACTCATGATGGAAAGGGATATCCACATCCAGAGAAAGAACTACAGAGTCTTGAATGAAGATTGAAGCAAACTACTTGCTCTCTTTCTCTTTGTTTTGTTTTGTTTTGTTTTGTTTCTTCTTTCTCATCGTTCACTCCATTGGTTATAATCCTTCTTTACAACTTGACTAATGTTTAATGTGAAGGTATTTGTAAATCCTATATTTGATTGCATGCAGCCATGAGGGGGGAGGGGGAAGGGAAGGAAGGGGGAGAACATTTGAAACTCAAGGGATTGGGGAACTGAATGTTGCAAACTAAAAGTAAGTAAATAAATTTTTAAATAAATAAATAAAATTAGGTATGCCTGCACTGGTATGACACAGATATAATTTCAATACCTTTAATTATTAAAAAGAGATTTATAGCTGAAAAGTGCCTTAGAGATCTTCTAGTCCAACAGCCCACTTTACAGATGTGGAAACTGAGGCCAGGAGTGAAAAGAAAAATTTTCTCAAGGTCATACGGTAAATAGCAAGGATGGGAAATGAACCAAATTCCACTGATGCCAAGCCCAATCTCTTTTTAAGATCTATTGCTAGAAGGGACCTTGAAGACCACTTCATGCAACCCCCTTGTTTTAAAGATGAGGAAAGGGAGGCTCAGAAAGTTTAAGCAACTTGCTCGAGGTCACACAAGTAGTAAGTGTCAGAGGTGAGACCTGAAGCCAGTTTTTGTGATTCCAGAGTCAGAGGTCTTTTCACTACTCAGAACTGCCTCTTTAACAATAAACTTCTCCTCCAGTTTCTTGAACGGCACTTTATAAGGTTAAGGGTTGAACTATTTTCCTGCATCCTGTGTAACCATAGCCACAGAAAAATAAAAATAACAATAATATACTTTTAAAAATTCCTAGCATTATGGATGTGACTCTAGCATATGGGAATTATTACTCAGTGTGACACAGTAAAAATATTTTTCCTTAAGCTAAGGTACTTCAGCCAACATCATTCCCAGGCTAAGAAAACATGAGTTTTAATTGAGGCTGCTGGTCACATGGTTTTTCCATACCATGATTGCAGAGGGCAGGTGCAGGATTTGCATAAGAATGATAAAAGAAAAGAAAAAAAGACCTTGTTCAGAACTGGCAACAGCTATGAACCACTATCAACAAGAACACAGAGTGATACATTAAAGATTTATTAAGTGATGAACTTAGCCTGACCTAATTAACCCCATAAATACCATACTTTGAGAAAAGTGAATAATTGATTGTCTTCATGACACAAGTCTCTCCCTTCTCCAATCCATCCTTTACACAGCTATCAAAGTGATGTTCCTAAACCACATTTCTTACTATGTCACTCCTCTCCTCCAAAATCTCCAGTGGCTCCTTCTTGCCTCAAGGACAAAATGCAAATTTTTCTATTTGAAATTTGAAGTCCTTCACAATTGCTTCTAGCCTACCTTTCCAGGCTTATCATACATTTCTCCTCTTCATGCATTCCACATTCCAGCTAAACCAGCCTACTTACTGTATTGCTAAACAACATTCCATCTATTTTTCACTTCCTTTTCTCACATCACTCAGATGTCTTTGTCGTTATCTCTTCCTTCAGTTTCTCACATATACTCACTCCAAAGAGTCAATCTATTGGCTAAATCTTGTTTCTATTTTCACATCCCTCATATATGTTTCCTCCCTCCACCGATACATCAACCAGCCTACTTGAGGCCCTTATCATCACCCTCTTGGCCTATTGTAATAGCCTTCAGGTTGGAATCCCTGCCATAAGTCTCTCTACCTCAAATCCATCCTCCACTCAGTTGCCAACATGATTTTCCTAAAGTGCAGATCTAACTGTGTCTCTTCTACTCAATAAACCCAGTGACTCCTTATTCCCCCCTGGATCAATTATAAAATCTTTGACTTTCAAAACCCTCCCTACCTTTCCAGACTTCCCATACTTACTCTCCCCCACCTACTCTCTGATCCAGTGACATTGGCTTCCTGCTGTTCCTGACAGGATAGTCCATCCTGGAGCCTTTAGTTGACTATCCCCAACACTTATAATACTCTGATTCTTCACTTCCTCCTATCTTCCCTGGTTTCTTTCAAGACTCAATTCAAATCCCACCTTCTGCAGGAGGCTTTTTCCAGTTTGTCCACTGCTGGTGGCTTCCATCTGTCTATTCTGTATATATCTTGTATGTTCATGCATATCTATATGTAGTCTCCTCTATTAGGATGAGAGCTTATTCAGCATGGCGGCTTTGTTTTTGCTTTGTTATGTAGCCCTAACACTTTAGTACAGTATTTGGCCCATATTGGGAGCTTGATAAATGCTTGTTGACTGACTATGCCTTTGCATACAGGCTGACCCCAGACTGACCCCAGGAAGCATTCATTCCTTACCTGTGCTTCTTAGAATCCTTCTCTGCCTTCCAAATTCAGCTCAAGTATCACCTTTTACACGAGGCCCTTGCTGTCCACCCTTAGCTGTTTATATCCTTCTTTCCTGGGGAACTACTTTTGCATTTACTATGTAAATATTTTATTATGCAAACGTCGCTTATTTGCAATTAAGTAAATTAAAATATTAAACATTGGTAATTAATTTGTGACTAAATATTACTTATTTGAGTATATGTTACTTTTCCCAATAGAGAGTAAGCTTCTTGAGAACAGGACTATTCTTTCTCTTAAGATCCCCAGTGCCTAGGACTTATTAGTCACTTAATAAATATTTATTAATTAATGTCTTTGGCTTCTGTAGATAAAATTGGTCTGTAGCACATTGTCTTACTATAATTTACCCTCTAATTTTCTCTTTTCAAAATGGTTGTTTCCTTATTCTCATTTTCCCAGGTGTTTCCCAAGAATATCTTTTTTTAAATTTTTCTAGAAATCTTTTTTCTATAATTTTTTTCTAGAAATTATTTTCTCTACAAAATATGGATATTAAATGAATATGAATACATATTGGAAAGGAGAATTCATATCAGATATAAAGGTTATTTCTAGAATTGTTTTTCTAAAAATCATTATTCTGTGAAATATGTCCCTGGAGCATGTTACTCAGCCTTCAGCTGTTCCCTGATGCCTAATGTATACAATATAAACTTCTTTTCTGATCTTCAAGTCTCTCCATAATTTGACTCCTTTTTCCCCAAACTTACCTCATACTACTTCTCTCCATCAGTCTTATCGTCCAGTCAAATGAGACTACTTGATATCCTCTATTTCTGTTTTGTACCCTCTTTCTTCACACCTTTGCTTGAGCCATCCCACATGACAAAAAAAAAAAAGAATTCTCTCCCTGTCCTTCATCTTTGCCTTGATGAATAGGAAACAATTAACAGAAGAAAGGCACTAGAATTAAGAGAGGCTGGGATTTTAGTTGGGACCCCAGTTGCCTTGAATGACTCCATGCTCCCAACAGAGGCATGCTCCCAGGCTCACTCTTTAAGCCTGCTACTCTACTTCCATCCCTTCTTCTTACTCAAGAGAAGACCTGACCTCCCTACTCTCGGAGAAAATTGAGGCCATTCATTGTGAGCTCATTTATCTACCTTATTCCACAGCTCACAGTCTTCCCTCCTCATTACTCTAGCACTTCACCTTTGCCACAGTCTCTAGGGAGGAAGAGGCAATTCTCCTTTCCAAGGCCAGCTCTTCTTCTGGTCATTATCCATACATATGTATATGTATACACATATATACATATGTGTGTGTTTAAATAATTGAATAATTGTCTATACTGCCTTTATTTCTTCACCACCCACTTATTTCTCAAGCTCTTGCAGTCCAGCTTCTGGTCCCATAACTCCATCAAACAGGTTTTTTTCCATAGTCAAAAATTACCTAATTGCTAACTCCAAAGGTGTTTTTTTTTTCTCCCAATCCTCTCCATCCTTGCTGTTTCCACAGCTTCTGATACAGCCACCAACATTTCCTCCTGGATATGCTTTCCTTATTTGGTTTCTGAGGCACTCTCCTTTCCTCCTTCTTCTGCTTGTGTGCTCTCTCCTTTTCAATTTCCTTTGCTGGAGCAACATTTCCCACCTCTTGGATGTGGGTGGCCCTGAAGACAACGTCTAAGACTCTTTTCTCTACACACTCTTCATAGGGAATCTCAGTTCACTCCTATTGGATACAGTATCATTTATATACTCATAGAATCTGCATTTATGATTTCATTAGTATCAAGAAGCTATTCTCAAACATTTTGTTCTTAAGACCCCTTTACACTCTTAAAAATGAATGAGGATGGGGCAGCTAAGTGGTATAGTGAATACAGCATCAGCCCTGGAGTCAGGAGGACCTGAATTCAAACCCAGCCATGTGACCTTGGGGGAGTCACTTAACCCCAATTGCCCTCCAAAAAAAAAAAGCAAAAAGTGTTAAAAATGAATGAGGACTCCAAAGAGTTTATGTGGGTCATTTCTTTTTGGGGGGGGCTTTTTAGAGGGCAATTGGGGTTAAGTGACTTTCCCAAGGTCATACAGCTAGTTCTTATGTAAAAGTGTCTGAGGCCAAATTTGAACTCAGGTCCTCCTGACTCCTGGGCCAGTGCTCTATTTGCTGCGCCATGTAGCCACCCCTCTGTGGGTCACTTCTATTGATGTTTATTATATTAGCAATTTTAATGTCTAAGTAATATTTTGAAAACAGTTTTGAGCTGGTCGAGACCCTAAAAGGGTTTCAGGAACCCTAAAGGGTCTCAAACTACATTTTGAAAACTGCTGATATAGAGAATATCCAGATGAGTCTTAATGAATTAGAGCACTTGAGAGATTAAATTATTTTCCCCAGGGTAAAATGAGGCCTAAAGAACATGGTCCAACAGAACCTAGTAGTATTGCTGAAGCATGATAGCTTCACTTTTTCATCTATTTTCATGAATGCTGGCAGTCTGCTTCAGTGGAATGAGTGTTGTTTAGTTTGGGGGTTTTTTTATTAGAAATTCAAGCTACAAATCCTGGTTCTGCCACTTACTCTGTATGTGATCCTAAACAATTCATTTAATTTCTCTGAGACTCAGTTTCTTCAACTATTAAAATTAGGGGACTGGACAAGATGATCTTGAAGGTTCTCTCTTTCCATCTCTATCTCTTATCCTCCTTAGAATTCCTAAATTTGTGACCATGACTTTACATACACACATAACTGGAACAACTGGGCCCTCATCCAGTCCTTTTCTCATAAAGAAGAGTAAGTAAATCTTGACTAGGAAAAGACACTCATGTCTGCATTTTCTAAATCTACAATACATGTGGGAGAGGAGAAGACTGACTATTCAGATACTCACATGAGTGAAATTCAAATTCCTTAAAGAATAAGGAAGCTAAACAAATTCCAATTCAATTCAAGACAACATTTATTCTGAGACTTATAGTTCCAAGAAACTCTACCCAGGGAAGTTTCTTTCAGAACTTTGGGCCTGGATCTCCAAAAACAGTGTTCCTTTCCTTCAGGGCCACCCACATGCAGTACAATGATGTTAGAATATGGCTTAAACCACAGAAACCTCAAAGTCTTAAAAATTACCACTAGATTCTGCATGTTCACCTGTCAAACCCCTACTGACACTTTTAAATGTTCAACTTTCTTTTCTAACAGACTTTGCTGAAGCCAATGGATATTGGCCCCATTGATTTCAATTTTTAAGTAAAAAGAGAATGGCCTTACAGCACACCTCCTCTTGCTTTCATTGATGGGCTGTGCTTGCTTTATAAAGTGGAAACACTAGGAGACCTGACAAGTTCAAGCTGTGTAGCAATTTGACCAAATCTGTACTGTGGAGGGAAGGTGTGAAAAGGCGGATGGATGAATAAACTAGATAGGCAATTGTGGGAAGTACTTTGGGGAGACAATTGCCTAAAGACCAAAGCCTGTAGAAATGGTGCCTGTGTGGTGGTGGGGCGGGGGAGACTTTGTAATGAATGGAGAAGAATTAAGTATTGTAGATGAGACCACTGGACGAAAATGGTTAACATAGGGAATACACTGAAGTTACCAAAGTGAGGACAACTGTCTTGTTAGCACTTAATTAGGATGATGAGTATATCCCTAGTACCCTATCAGGCCTCTTTCTTACATTTAAATTGTAAGAGTTGGGTTATTAGGTATGGTCTATTTAATTACCTTTATTTTCACTTGTCCAATAAAACTGATAACAGTCATAGTGTCCTTCAGACTCCAAACATTAACTCTCTCAGCAATGTAAATGAGCAAGAAAGAGAGAACCTTGTTCATCTCTAATAAGGCTCTCAGCCAGTCTACTCCTATACTTCATAGCCTGGCTATTACTGTAAGATAGGCAGATTGGTAACAATTAAGTGAATATGGTAAGGATAAATAGATTTCACTTTTTTGTGCCCAACAAAAAGATACCACCATTTGGTCCAGTCATACATGGCTGAATTGCTCAAAAGATTCCCATGACTAGGATCACTAATTGGATTCAGACCTCCAGAGTACAACATATCCAGGCCATTCCATGTAGGTCAAATAAAAAACTCACCAGGAGTTCCCTATACCAAAAAATCCACAAGTCCAATCCAGAAATTTAAAACATAAAAGAAAAATCACAACAGCAACTATAATAACTTAAATTTCTACAGCACTGTATCATTGTAAAACATTATTGTCTTTCATCCTCAAAATAACCCTTTGCAGTTGGTAATGCAAAAAAGCTGTTTTATAAACATAGAGACTGAGGTTCAGAGAAGTTGAGCGATTTGCCCATTTTCATACAGCTGATAAAGTTAGGACCCAGACTTCAATTTAGTTCTTCTGCCTTTGAATCCAATGTTGTTTCAATTATACTGTGTTGACCTGAATTAAAATTGTTTAATCCAATGAGCCATACAACTTCTAACATTGAGAGGACAGGTTCTCCTTTTCTCAACGCATGTAACTCAAACATTTGTTGAGTTCCAACTATGAGCAAGCCACTTTCTCTTGAAACTATGATTATTAAGGTAATTCATTTTCCTTCATCATGGCTTTCTTTTTTTTCTCAATATGACTGTGCTTTCAAAAAAGAGTTAAGGAAATTGACAGTTAGTGGTGGAGTGTTGTTTTTTTTCACGCCCATTAATATTAAGCCATTTCGTGTTAACATGGAAGGACAAGGGGACAGCTGGGATGAGCTATTTGGTGGCTAAAAAGATGGCTTTATTTCTCTTGTCAATATGATACTAACATGACATGACATGATGCAGGTTTGAAACATGAAGGTCGAGCTGACTGACAGAGATGCATGAAGACTGAAAAGACTGAAGGTAGGTTTTACATAATTTAAGGAATCACATCCAAAGAAGTGGATGAAAGAGTATTTGAAGAAGATTAGAATTGAATTCAAATTTTGTCAAACTAAAATGTCACTACATCAAAACACTTCAACAGATAAAATATGTTGCATTTCCAAACTTGAAGTAAACAAAGGGGAGAGAGGCAGGAAAATAGCTTAAGTCCTATTAGAGAAGAAGAAAGAAGAACTTTGAACATAATCTAATACTTCTCTGTGTGTCAGGTAGTCATCTTTAAATTATTTTTTCCCTTTTAAAAAGTTTTAGAAACCATCAGATCTACCTTCTTCTTTTCGTACTTACAACCAGTGGTTACAGAGTAGGCCTAGTTCTATTTTCAGATAATAAATAGGAAAAAGACAATAAGATTTGGAATCACAAGATCCATGTCCAAATCCCAGCTTTGTAACTTGTTGGGTCAAGTACTTTTCAATTTCCTCCTATATAATATCAAGGGTTGGATCATATGATCTCTAATATCCCTTCCAGCTCAAAAAACCTATGAAACCAGCAAAATCAAGATCACAGGATGTGTAGGCTGGTGAGAGAGAGAAAGAGGGAGAGAGAGTTTGATTTTTATTGTCATTGCAATAACTGTCTGATATAGCAGAAATTATGTACAGATTTCTCCAAGACATTGACCTTGAATTTCACTCCAGTTTTCATTTGGTCAGGGTCTTCTTCCACCTTCTTCTTTTTCATTTTTTTAGCAAAGTTGGATTTTGGAGGCTGTCAACAAAGACATCTCCAAAGTAGAGCCTCTAGTGAGAAATTATAGCAGAGGTCTGTGAATAACTGATCCTGAAGCTCAGCTGGAATTCCATGAACCAAATGGCAATTGCCAATAGCTTAGGGTCTTTCAAGGAGAGCAAAGGATCTTGGATTTAGAGGTTTAAAGCAATTTAGTGATCATCTATTCTCCAGTTTGATGAGTAGAGAAATTGCTGAATTTAGATTCAGGAGATATGGACGAGAATTCTGCTCCTGCTACTGACTACCTGTATGACCTTGGACAAATTGCTCTCACCTAGGGGAAACAGAGGCCCAGAGCTGGTAAGGAACAGATTTTAATCTCAGTCTTCTAATTCCAAATCCACCACCCTTTCGATTGAACCAGGTGGTCTCCCCTATACATATGGGTGCTCAGCAACACAGGCCTGGGGCAGGCTAGAATGAGTTTCTTTCTAGGGGTCCAGGTGAATCTGACTAATCATTATAACCATCAGAGATCATCATCCATTCTCCCATTCTTTCTATCCAGCCCCTTTAGACTCAGGTGATAACAGTCTGATTGATCTTCTAATGCCAATGATCTAATCAGATGATCTAATTTCTCCTTGGGGAGATCTTAATGGGTGGGGCTTGCCATAATTTTTTGACAGAAGAAAGTTTATGGTAGGCTTGTGTATGGCATAATATTTTGAGGCACTGTACCATTACAGGCTCTTGTGATCCCAAATGTCTCCATTTGTGAGTTACACTCTTTCCCTGATGCTTTCAAGTATGCTCAAATCTCTCCCATGCTAAAATGAATTAATCTCCTCCTTTACTAGTTACTTTCTCTCATTATCATTTGTTGGTCAGTCATGTCCAAGTCTTCATGACCCTATGGACCATATCATGTAAATATTGTCCATAGGGTTTCTTGACAAAGATACTAGAGTGATTTGCAATTTTTTTCTCCATTGGATTAAGGCACACAGGGATTAAGTGACTTGCTCAGGTCATACACATAGTAAGTGTCTGATGATTCCAGGCCCAGCACTTTATTCATTGAGGAACCTAGTTGCCTAGTTATCAAAGAAAACTCCAATAATACGAGTGTAGGACAGTCTAAAAACACAGAAATAATGAAGAAAAAAAAGGATGGCCAGATTTATTGGGAAGATAAGATTGGTTAGGAATGTATTGTACTTGAGGCATTGAGGAGATAGCTAGATGGAGATGTTCTGAAAATAACTGGAAATGTGGAACTGGAACTCAGAGAGAAGTTAGGCTTGGGGATGTAGTTTGGAAATAATGTGCATAAAGATGAGAGTTGAGACCATGAAAGTGAATGGGATTACAAGGACAGACTTGCTTTTGGGGGAATATCCACTTTAAGAGATTCAAAAGAAAGTGAGAGAGAGAAAAAATGTCCCTCTTTGCCCATATTTTATGTGGTTTTTAGCATAAATGACTGTTGTGCTTTGTCAAGGGCTTTTTCCACATCTATTGATATAATCATGTGTTTTGGGATGTTTTTGTTTTTTAATATGATTAATTAGATTGATTGTTTGCCTACTGTTGAACCTTCCTGGCATGCTGGGATTACTTGGTCATAGTAAATTATTTCTTGGATAGTTATAGTTTGACAGGATTTTGTTTAAACTTTTTGAATTAACATTCATTAATGATATTGGTATATATTGTTCCATTAATGATATTGGTCTCCTCTTGTGTTTTATCCTTTCCTATTTAGGTATTAAATGATCAGAATTCATTATACGTAGTTATATATAATAAAATATAGAAAGAAGTAAAAAAAAAAGAAAAAAAAAGGGAGAAGCCAGGTGCAAAGACAAAGAGGAAGAGATTACAGATATAGGAAGAGAACCAGCATAGTTTGGTGACTTTGAAGACCAGAGAGGAGAGAATAGTCAATGGCAGAAGTTGATCAACAGTATAAAAATTTGCAAAGGTCACTGGATTTAACAATTAAGTTGTTGGTGATGTTAAAGAGCATAGCTTCAAAGGAATGGTGGAGGAAAAAGAATGATGATAAAGAACTGAAAATGAATAGATGGAAAGATCCAGTAGTGCTTAGAATGTTATGGAAGAACTTTGATAGACTCTGCTCTTCTCAGCAATACAATGATCTAAGATAATTCCAAAAATGATGGAAAACCAGAAGATGCAAAACCAGAGAAAGAACTGTAGAGTCTGAATCCAAATCCAAGCATACTATTTTGACTTTTGTTTTTTCTTTTTCATGGTTTTTCACTTTTGTTCTGATTTTTCTCTCACAACATGACTAAGGTAGAAATATGTTTAATATGATTGTACATGTATAGTCTATATCAGATTGCATGCCATCTTGGGGAAGAGGAGGAGAGAAAGGAGGAAAAATTTGGAACTCAAAATCTTATAAAAGTGAATGAAGTAAACTAAAAATAAATAATTTTAAATGTTATGGCATGACACATAATAATGCATATTCTCTAATGTCATTTCTACATATAAAGCCATATTGATTTCTGATGTCAAAGATATTGGCAGCCAGAACTTTCTTTTTCTGGTCTCCAGTAGCTGTGACTGCTGACAATGTGGAGGTTATAGCACCTAAAGAGGTATTTGCCAGGCTGGGTCTCAGCTTCCACTACTCACTGACAATGGTGGAAGGAAGCAGAGCAGGTGGCCTAGCAAGTATAGGCTATAGGGAAAAGGAAGAAAGAAGGCTATCTCAGTACAGCAGTTGGTCCTATCTCCACTAGGATTTGAGTTGAATAGAGTTTAGTCTCCACTGGTGACTCACTGGACAGCGGTTTTGCTCACCTAACACATGCTACTCCCTATGTCTTCTTTAGGGCACACTGCTGCTTCAGTTAGGCTGGCTTGCTTGCCCCACAGATGGCAGCTGATCAAAATAGTTACTGAAGAAGTAGAGACCTGAGACATAAATAACATTTCCAAAAGTTTGTGAGTTATAGAACTGCCCCTTTCCCCTTTCATTCATGGGCATTTCATTTGTTGGAAGAGAAGGGGTATTTTTAATAACAAAAACAGTTTCAGACAGTTCTCAGGACCTGAGAGAAAACTATCCCTCAGACAAATATAATGAGGGGACCTGTTTGAAAGCAGCTCAAGAGGCACAAGTACAGGTGGAAAATTGAGATGACTGTAGGGCATTTTCCATTAACTCAATTACATACAATTATTTTCTGGGTTTTGAAGCACATAACAAAAATTACAAATCAAAGATTATGGAAATGCTACATATACATTATTTGTTATTCCTGATTGATTCCTAATTGTTGGGGTTTTTGTCTCTGTTCATACGGAGGCCCTGATTTGAGCCACTGAAGCGCATAGGCCAAATGAAGAGATGAGATGCTAAGTCAGAGACCAGAAAAATGAGAAAATATAGCAGCTAGACAGCTGAAGAGAGAAGCTCATAATGAAGATTGCCCCCTATTGTTTGAACTAAGCAGAGTAGAAGACAATCAGAAAACAAAAACAGAGACCTTAAACCAGCTGAGAGGGCTAAATGAAGCCAGTTGCAGTAGCAGGGAGCTCATTGGAGAAGGGCTAGCTGGACTTATTGTCCTTTAGAACCATTTACACTCAGAGAGAGAAGAAAACTGATTGCCTTCTATAGGCCTCTCTGACTTGAGATGAAGAAACTATTCAGAGCCCCACAGTATAAATATGAGGAGCTTTGCTGTTCTCAGGCTTAAGCCTCAGAGTACATAGTTCTGGGGTGAATTACTTGTAACAGAAATAGCTTAACAGAGTTTCAGCTCTCCGCCAAGGGAGCAGCCCTGGAAAGTGACAGTCCCCAAGCACAGGGCTGCTCTTTTACTGAAAGAGTTCAATGTTGCTATAACAACAACAAAAAGCATAACCAATCAAACAATAAACATTGATTTATTAACTAACAACTTATTAAGTACCAGACTCTGCACTAAGCATAAGGAATACAAAAAAAGGCAAAAGACAGTCCCTGCCCTCAAAAAGTTTATACTCTAATGGAGGAGACAACATGTAAACGAACATATACAAACAAGTTATATACAAGATAAATGTTGTAGTTTGTTCTTCATCTTCTATAAAAACCAATAGCATCGTAGGGTGATGTCTTAACTTGCCTGTGAATTGGGTTTAAGTGAGGCAGAGCTGCCCAAAGTCATTAGCCTCACTTTCTCTTCCTGAGTCACCAAAGTCCAGTGCAAGACAAAAGTCAGGGTGACTGCTGAAGGCCCAAGATACAATGGATTAACTTGGCATCTTTGATGTCTGATCAAGTTCTAAGTGTTCCACAGTTCCTGCTTCAGCTGCCTCCATGGCTTTTAGAACAAATTGTTCTCATCTGCCCATTCATGTGCTTGGGGTACACAGCTCCCTAACTCACTGACAGGTCTGAGGCCTGTGGGTTACCATCAACCTAGTTCAGCCCCATCTGATGAAGTGATTATCGGAGTTGTGGTCTTTGCACATGCCACTGCTTCTGGAGCCACAGGTAAGAGTTGGGTAAATCAGATAGTCACCAAAACTGGATGAGCAGCCCTAAAAAGGGTTCAGCACACCCTTGTATCAGAGATGCTAGTCCTCTTGAACACCTCATTCACCCCACAAGATAAATAGGAAATAATTAACAGAGGTAAGGTAGTAGAATTAAGAGATGTTGGGAAAGGCTTCCTGAAAAAAGGTGGGATTTTAGTTAGGTCTTCAAAGAAGCAAAGGAAGGAAGGTAGGTAGAGTTGAAGAGGGAGAGTATTCCAGGCATGGGAGATAGCCAGAGAAAATTCCCAGAGCTGAGAGATGGAGAGCTTTGTTCATGTAACAGTCAGGAGGACCATGTCACTGGATCAAAGAGTAAGTGACAAGGGAGTAAGGTGTAAGAAGACTGGAAAAGTAGAAGGGGACAAGATAATGAAGGTCTTTGAATGTTGGACAGAGAATTTTGTATCTGATCCTGGAGAGTCACATTGTTTTAACAGCCCAAAAGTAGTAGAAACGTAGTTTTGTCTAGCAGAAGCCTAGAAAGGCACAGAACAGAAACAGGTGTAGTATACAGGACATCCTTCTCAACAAAGACCACTGTCATCTAAGCCTATAGACCAGAATGATGAAGTGCCCTGGGCAACTGAGTTTCCCTATTCATATACTTCACTGCTAGGTTTGTGTGTTCCTTCTCCACCCCATAGACATAATGTGCATTTGTCGGAGAGTGTAATACCTGTTTACAAATGAACTGTCATATTTTGATTATTCCTACTTTTGTCTCCTAGTAGTATTATAATTCTCATTTTGCCATATCATCTCTAAAGTTTCATGTTTCATGTAAACAGGGTCACTGACTGATTTTATATAAATGAAAAACAGACCAATGGGGACTCATGAGTTAAAGTGGTGAGTATTAAGAGAATATTGCTCTCCGATATACCCAAGGACCCTCAAAGTTGAGTAGTAGAATGTGGGCCTGTGGCTAGTTCCCCACTCTTAAAAATCATCCTTCCTCTGCAGACCTGTCCATGTATGCAGGTGAGTGAGCAAGTTCAGAGAGAGAGAATGAAGATACCAGTGCCACATCATTATGCCCAGACTACATAAGCAAAGGGGAAAAGAGAGATCAAACCAGCAATTGACTAATATGGTCAAGGAAAAGTGCTTTTTTTTTTTAAGTACTGGGAAGACCCGAGAATGTTTTTAAGCATATGAAAATGAGCCAATAGCAAAGTTGAAATTGAAAATGCATGGATGGGTGGGGAGATTGGAAATAAATTTTTAATAAAAACAGGTCCTGGATGAGTTGGGAGGAAATGAATCATTGGTCTAAGTAGGGGAATTAAACTTAGTGAGTACTAAAGTTATCTCATTTCTGACTGAAGGGAAGGTGGGAGGAAAGGGTAATGCTTTTGAGAGGTTTTGAAGAATATATTAGAGAACATGAGGAAGTCCATGTTGGATGACTTTGAGCTCATCAATAAAGTCATAGGCTTAGATCAAATGTGTCAAACTCAAGGCCCAGGACTCCCAAGTGTGGCTAGAATTGGATTCAAATTTAATTGGAAAATGTTTAACAAAATACACAAAAATATAATACAACATAGATATTATTAATTTATGGCTTTCTAAGTCAATATGAAACTCATAGGGATCTGTTTTTCTTTGAGTTTAACACTACAGAGCTAAGTCATTTGCTGTATTGTGACACTTGGACTTAGGAAAGAAATAAGCAGTAGAAAATGTTCAAATAGATGGAATGTCAACCTATAGCAATGGTTTACCTATCAACAAAATAATAAAAATAACTCATATTTACATAGTGATTTGAGGTTTGCCAAATGCTTTGTACACATTATCTCATTTTATTATGTAACATAAATTTGTAGTCAGTGATATCAATTCAATTTAATGACTTTCTCATCAACATTCAATAATCTTAGACAGAGGTAGAGAACCTATGGCCTTGAGGCCACATGTGTCCTTCGAGGTCCTCAAGAGTGGCACTTTGACTGAATCTAAACTTCACAGATCAATTCCCCTTAATAAAAGAATTTGTTCTTGATTCAGTCATTCTGGAGAGCAATCTGGAACTATGCCCAAAGGGCTATAAATAATTGCTTACCCTTTGACCTAGCAATACCACTTCTAGGGTTGTATCTCAAAGAGATTATAGAAGTAGGAGGATGACTTGTATGTACAAAAATATTTATAGTAGCTCTTTTCATGGTGGCAAAGAATTGGAAATTAAGGGGATGCCCGTCAATTGGGGGATGGCTAAACAAGTTGTGGTATATGAATGTAATGGTATATTATTGTGCTATAAGAAATGAGGAACAGATGGATTTCGTATTTACCTGGAGAGGTTTATATAAACTGATTCTGAGTGAGAAGAGCAGAACCTGGAGAAATCTGTACACAATTACAGACACAATGTATGTGTGACGATCACCTTTGATAGCCTGGACTCTTCTCAGCAATGCAGGGTTATAAGAGAACTCCAAAAACTCTCTCATGATGGAGAGAGATGTCTACATTCAGAGAAAGAACTAGAAAGAACAGAGTTTGAATGCAGATTGAAGCAAACTATCTGCTCTCTTTCTTTTTCTTGTTTGGTTTTTTTTCCTCTTTCCCTTTGTTCATTTCATCCTTTACAATCCTTCTTTATAACCTGACTAATGTCTAATGTGAAAGTATTTGCAGATGCTATACTTGATTGCATGCCACCATGGAGAGGGGAGAGGAGAGTGAGGGGAAACTCAAGGAATTGTGGCACTGAATCTTATAAACCAAAAGTAAACAAATTAATAAAGACCAAAAAAAAAAGAATTTGTTCTGTAAAACTTGGACTCAGTCAAAAGGTCACAGCCTAGGACCTAGAAGGATGCAGGTTTCCCACTCCTGGTCTTAGAGGACCAAAGAACTGAGATGGTAAAGGGTTACTAAAGGATGGAGATTCTCAGACTGAAAGAAACTGGAAAAGTTAGGGACAAGGGATTCTCAGGTAATAACCAGTAAATCACTAAATTGGTAAACCATGAGATTAAGGCTATGTAGACAGGTAAGTGAAACTAGAGAGAAGGAGATGGATTGAAAGCAGAGGAATAATCCTAGAAACCAAAGGTCATGATAAGAGCAAAATATCATATGCATGAAGTTGCCAGATGTAAAGGAAGGTTTTGAAATAACAATAATAGTAATAATAATATTTATATAGCACCTACTATATTTCTAGTCACTGTGCTAAAGATTTTACAAATATTATTTAATCCATACAACAGTCATGGAATGTAGGTGCTAATATAAGTTCAAAGTTCTGGCTATTAGAGGTGGTAAAATTATAATAAGATGGTGGGATCTGAGGTATGAGTATATAGATGTTTAGTTGAGTCAAATGAGGAAGTGGAAGAGGATAAGGGATTGTGTGGTCAAGTTGCCAGAAGGGTTGTTGGTATGAAGTATTATGGCAAGGGTTTGGGTAGAAAAGAAGACCAAATCAATTACTAAAGTTATCTTGAAAGTTAGAGGAATAATCCACAATTCAGTAAATGACACAATCAAAATGGAGAAAGTGGGGCTAACTGCATTGCATTGATATATTAACTTATTTTTAAAACAGTAATAGTAATGTTTATCCTTACATCTCCCAGTTAGTTGAGCTAATGGGTAACTCTCTACCTTGCCTACCCTCGTGTTCCAGCTCTGCAGCTGGGCAAGAGCCCCTGACGTTAAAATACCCCAAACACTACCTATCATTCACCTAGATCTAGAGCTGGGAGGGGCCTTAGAAACCATCTAGATTAATGATTGCATTTTATAGGTTAAAAAAATGAGGCCAAGAGTAAGAAATGGCCCATTCAGGGTCATACACATATGAAATTTTAGATTTAAGATTCAAATCCAGGGACTTAGACAACAAATCTGGTGTATTTCCCTGGGTACATGCTGCCTCCCTTAAAAGAGAAGCATTTATGAAGCACCTACTTTATCCTAAGCACTGTGCAAATTGTTGCTGTTGTTTTCCTTCATTCTCAAAGAAGAGTGATTAGTGATGCATGTGAATTGGATTTAAGGGAAGCAAAGTGATGCAGGTGAATTGGATTTAAGGGAAGCAAAGTCACCAGCCTCACTCTCTCATCTGCAGCCATCTAGCTCCAGTGGCAAGATATAGATCAGAACAATTGGAGAGGGCCACTTTACCAATTAACTGAGACTTGAAGGAAGCCAAAGAAGCCAGCAGGCAGAGATGAGGAGAGAAAGTGTTGTAGATATGAAGGACAGAGGGTGGAAATATCTAATATCTGGAGATAAAGTATCTTTTTTGAGGGACAACCATTGGAGACTGGTGGCAAAGGATCACAGAGCATGGGGATGGAGTAGAAGGTGTAAGAAGACAGCCAAAGTAGGAAAGCACCCCGCTACAAAGGGCTTTAAAAACCAAACAGAAGCTTTTATATTTAACCTTAGAAGTGCAATAAGAAGCCACTGAATTTGATTGAATAGAGGTCATCAAGGCCAAATCCTTTATTTTACAATTGAGGAAAATGAGGCTCAGAAAGGTGATGAAAGGAAACATGAAAGAGTAGATAGAGGGCTGCACTTAGAGACAGAACTGCATTTGAGTCCTGCCTCAGGCATTTACTAGCTATATGAATATTAGCAAGTCACTTAACCTCTTAGAGCCTCAGTTTCCTCATCTGTAAAATGGGAAGAAGAATAACAATGACTACACCCAACTCACAAGGTTCTTGTGAGGAAAGCTCTCTGTAAACCTTAAAGCAGCATTTAAATATGAGTTACTATTAAAACCAGATAGCTAATTGGTGAGAAGAGACAGGTCTTCTGTCTCACAGGCAAAGATTTTTTCTATGATATTGTTTTAAGCTAGACAAAGTTGGGCTCTGTACACTGTTTACTAGTAATTTTGTTGACCACACGATTCTTCCTACTATAATAAAGATAGATTGGATACTCTAAAAGACAGTCAATAAACAAGCTTTTCTTAAGCAAATCGTATGAGCTGAGCACTGCGCTAAGTGCTAGAGGAAAAAAAAGACAAAAAAAAAAAAAGAATTAGACCTTGCCCTTAAGAAGATTTTTGTTGTTATTTAGTTAATTCAGTTATGGCTGACTCTTCATGACCATATAGTTTTCTTGGTGAAGATACTATAGTGGTTTGCCATTTCCTTCTACAGCTCATTTTACAGATGAGGAAACTGAGGCAAGTAGAGTTAAGTGACTTGCTCAGGGACACTCAGCTAATAAGTGTCTGAGACCAGATTCAAACTCACAAAGATAAGTTTTACTGATTCTAGACCCAGCGCTCTGTCCACTATACCACCTAGCTGCCTTTCTTGAGAAGTTTACATTCTATCAGAAGAGACAATATGTACACCTAAAAGTATGTTGAAAAAGACATACAAAATCAAAGCAATTGGGAGGGGGGTGGTACTAGAGGGAGAATCATAAGGTGACACAGGCGATGATATTTGAATGAAACAGTAGATTTAAAAACCTCACAGGTTCAAGCATAGTAAAGAGCGAGTGGATTCCAGAAATGTAGGACAGCCAGTATAAAGGTACAGTGATGGAAGATGAAACATTATGTATGAAACATTATGTATGAAATCAGCAAGAATGTCAGTTTGGTTGAACAACAGTAACATTAAGGAAGAAAAGAGCCTCTAAATGGGGGCAAAGAATAAAACTATGGAACTCTTTGAAGAATACCAGCTAATGATAAGTTTGGTCCATTTATTGATATTGGCAATGAATATACCCAGAAACAAATTCAGGAGCTGGTGGTATTTCATCTGTGATATCAAGGATAGAGTGGATTAACATCTACTTGACTGTTTGAACTAAAATTGTCCTTGCTATTCTCAGTCTAGAAAAGTTTTGTTTGTTTGTTTTGGCATGGTAAACTGTTTACTCGTGCTCAGACTAATTTAATCTATTCAAATATTATAGAAAATAGGCTTCAATAATTTTTCATTAATAATCATGATAACTGCACTGTTATCTAGTGTAAGCCTACTTTTAGTCACAATAATAGTTCTCACTTATATAGCACTGTATGATCAGTCCTTTATTTGCATAATTTAGATTGATCCCTACAACAGCACCATCAGGTAGGTAAGACATTTTATAGATAAGAAAGCTGAGCTAAAAAAGTGGTTGAATGCTCAGGCTCAGTTGCTTAAGCAACTCAGTGTTCAGGGCACCTTATACTCCACCATGATGCCTTTCTAAACTGGACCAAGTCATTGGGTCAAAAAGTATTTACAAAATACTATACTAAGAATGAGGGATACAAAGAAAAATGAAAATAGGGTCCCTGCCTGCTGCCCTAGAAGAGCTCCCATTCTCCGGGGAGTGAGAACATGGAAACAACTGTCTACATACAAAATATACACACATAATGCAAAATAATCCCAAAGAGAACACATAGCAGGGGGTGAGATGGGGGAAGGGAAATATGAGAAAGGTTTCTTGCAGAAAGTGGGGCTGGAGTTGAATCATCAAGGAAGCAAATGTATATGAAGAGTAAGAGCATTTTAGACGTGATGAATTGCCAGTCAAAAGGCAAAAAGTAGAGAGATGTAGTGTTGTGTGAGAACAGAAAAAAAAGGCAAATGTTGATGGATCAAAAAGGATTTGAAAGGGAATTGAGTAAGAAGACTGAAAAAGTAGAAAGGGCCAGTTTGTCAAGGGCTTTAAAAGGCAAACTGAGATTTTAGTATTTAATGGTGTTTATATTTAATACTGGGGGGAATAAAGAACCACCAGAGTTTACTGGCCAGAGATATGATATGGTTAAAACTAAGACTTAGTGAGAGGTTTAATGTAATAACTAAAGCTGAGTCCACAGTTATTACATAATTAATTAATTTTAATTACTTAAATAATCTTCTAGATAGTCAACCTAGGCTCAAGATTTGAAAGAGATATTCAGGATCACTCACTTAATCCAACCTTCTCATTTTGCTAGTAAGTAAACCAATTTCCAGAAAGGTTCAGGGACTTACCAAGATTACACAAGTAGTAGGAAGTAGAACCCGAAGCAGAGTGTAAGGCTTATAGCTCAAAATCAAGTGTGCTTTCCTCTACAATACATTGCTCTCATTTTTGTCTTGGTTTTTCTTTATATTATTCAAGCAGTTGACTTGACTCTCCAATTTCTTTGTCCTCTTAAGATACAGGCTTTGAGATGGCTGAAACCCCATGTTTTATTTATTGCTTTATAAGTAGACAAAATTCATCTGTACTGATATATCAGTTTCTTTATTAATTTATTCAACATTCCATGGATAAAGCACCTAATCTGTTCCCTGTGCTGAGTGCTGAGAAGTTTAAACTTCAAAGTTTAAGACCTGTTCTCTGCCCTCATGGATCTTAGAAAAGAGCAAAGGAATGAAATAGTGACAGTAATGATATTAGTAGTTGTAGATGGGGCGGAGCCAAGATGGTGGCGTAGCAGCAGCAACATATCGCAGTTCTCACATAGCCACCTCAAAATACCCATAAAATAGGACTCTAAACTAATCCCACAACTCCAAAACGCACACAAAGATACTTCCCACTAAAGTCAGCTCGGCTATGAGGAACCATATCAGCACTGCGAACCAAAACCAGCCTGGCCTGAAGCCACGGCTGTGCCCCTGGGGCGGCTGGACAGGAGGAGCAGAGAAGCCTCTCAGGTGAGTGGATTAGCAGCACTTGCGAGCAGCATTGAGAACTAGGTCAGTGGAAATTGCGAAATTAGGAGAGTAAAGCAGTCTGGCCAAAAGGCCTCCAGAGCAGAAAAGCAAAAGCAGAGGTTTTGCACCTGTGTCCATGTTGCAGCTTCCTGCCTGCGGCCTGCAGACAGTGGGGGGACTAAGCAATTATTCTCAGGCCAGTGCTCTCGCGTTGAGCAGCCTGGATCCGGATTGCCGTCTTGGGCCTCGGTCTTGGAGTCTTCATTACCCAGTCAGCCAGAAGTAAGTAGGAAGAGTCCCAGCACCTTCCTGAGAGCTACGGCGGCTGGGGGGACCCCAGCGATTTGGGACAGAGCCTTCCCTTCTGGAAGCAGAGCCCTGCAGAGATTTTTAAAAAAGTCACGGTCTGAACAACCATGACTAAGAATAAGCATAAGAAGCAAAGTAAGAACAGCTCCCAAACCCTAGATTCCTTCTTTGGGGAAAAGAAAGATCATGGGAGAGAGAGGGAAGAGGAGAGCACAGCCAGAGCGCCCCCACAAGGGGCCTCCAATAAATATGAAGAATGCCTTAAAGCTAGAAATGAGCTGAAGAAGGATTTTCAAAACCAAATAAGGGAAGTGGAAGAAAAATTGGGAAGAGAAATAAGAATGTTGCAGGAAAATCATGAAAAGAGAGTCAGCAGTATGACTGAAGAAATCAACACCCTAAAAAAACAGATTAACTCAAATGACAAAAGAGGCCCAAAAAGCCAATGAGGAGAAGAATGCCTTAAAAAGTCGACTTTGCCAGATGGAGAAAGAATCTCAAAAGCACTTTGAAGAGAATAATTCTGTCAA
>CM053580.1:101092234-101123606 GCA_028627135.1 Pseudochirops cupreus | reverse complement strand
TATATATATATATATATATATATATATATATATGTATATATATATGCAATTATTATTACTATTATTATTGACTACATCCACCTGGAACTTGAGATACACAGGCACTGTGGTTGGGACATCCATCCTGCCCTACCAAAAAATGACATAGGAGGGAATAGACTGGCGGAGGGGGGACACACTGGGATGGCTGTTTTGGGGCGGTGGGTGGGGGAAAGAGGGGGAGAAAATATGCAATTCAAAATCTTGTGGAAATGAATGATGCAAACTAAAAAAAAATTTTAAAAAAAAGTAGTTGTAGCTAACATTGTATAGCACCTGAACATTTGCAAAGTACTTTCTATCTCTTATCTCCTTTAATCTTCTCAACAATCCTGTAAGGCAGGTGTCATTGCTATCCACATTTCCACTGAACCTCCTAGCCATTTAATAATAATAGACTAATAGCAATAATTTAAAAAATTTAGTAATAACTTTCATTATATGATGTTTTAAGGTTTGCAAGTATTATCTCAATTGATCCAAATCCATATAATTCTAATCCACAAGCTTAGTAAATGCATAAATACAGGAAAATGATTCATAGTGTTACTCCATTTATTTTCTGTGACCCAATGCCGATTCTCTGGGTCATTGCCTTTATGGTAACCACTCTAATTGGGATAAGGCTACTTCTTTGAGATCTAGAGTTGCTGCTTCTGGTATGCCATCCATAGTAATTGAAATGCAAGGAGTAGAAAAGTCTTGTAATTTTAGGCTAGAATTCCAAACAAAATCAAAGAGTAATATAATTTGCAGAGAGAAATTTTGATGATTTAGATGTGAGTTTGTATCTAGACAAGCCTATTTCTAGAAAAGCCACATAGTGAAGTGGAAAAGGTAAGGGCCAAAAAGATAATTTATGGTCTCTTTTCTTAACATTATTAAGACAAGTCTCTTTTTTTTTCTTTTATTTATCAATCTATAAAATGTGAATTATAGAGACCATGTAAAAATGAAATAATGAGAAGAGGCAGAACCAAGATGGCAGAGAAAAGGCAGGGACTCCCCTGAGCTCTCCCAAATTCCTCTCCAAACAACTTTAAATAACATCTCAAAAGAAATTCTGGAATGGCAGAACCCATAAAAGGACAAGGCAAAACAGTTTCCCAGCCCAAGATGACTTAGAAGGTCAGCAGAAAAAGTCTTTCACACCAGGGTAAGAATGAAGGGTAGTCCACAACAGACTGTACCACTACTGGCCTCACCACCATGGGCCACACTCCAGCAAACCAGCAGCAGGCTTTGGGGCCTACTGTATCAGTAGTACCAATAATAGCAGCTTCTGGAGCTCTTGGCCCACAGATGGTAAGAAAGAAGGACAACTGGTCAGAAGGGGATTGCAGGAGTCCTTTTGCTGGCACTGGGGTGGGGAGAAAAGGGGACTGGGACTCTGTTGCATAGCTCATACTCAGATCCTGGTCACAGTCCTCTTTCACATTCCCAGGGCAAGGAGGAGCACAAACACTAACCAGAGCTTCTGGCCATAGGGGAGAGGGGACCCAGGTCATGGTTCCAAGGTGGAAAAGAGTAGTTGTGGTCTCTCACAGAATAGATCACAAGCCAGAAGACTAGTAAACACACCAGAACTAACTCTGAAAAAAATTGAACAACAAAAAAAACCCTAAACCTTGGGACAGCGCCTCCTCCTCTCCAGGAGCAGAGTACAACTTTTATTTAAAGTTAGTCAAGAAATAGACTGGAAGATGAGCAAACAAAAAAAAAGATCTCAGCCATAAAATGTTACTATGCTGGCAGGGAAGATCAAAACACAAACCCAGGAGAAAACAAGTCAAAACTGCTGCATCCAAAGTCTCAAAGAAAAATGTGAATTTATCTCAGGCCCAAAAAGAATTCATGGAAGAGTTCAAAACTAAATCAAATATGAGGGAGAGAGAAATTGGGGGAAAGAAATGAGAAAAAATGGAAAAAAGTCAACAGCTTGGCAAAGGAGACACACACACACACACAAAAAAAAAAACACTGAAGAAAATAACACCTTAAAAAGACAGAATAGTTCAAATGGTAAAAGAGATACAAAAATCCAATAAAAAATGCCTTAGAAAGCAGAATTGATCGACTGGAAAAAGACAAACAAAAATTCACTGAAGAGAAGAACACCGTGAAAAGCAGAATTGTCCATGTGGAAAAAGATGTACAAAAATTCACTGAAGAAAAGAACTCCTTAAAAAGTAAATTCTCTACATGGAAAAGGAGATACAAAAGCTCACTGAAGAAAAGAATTCTTTAAAAATTAGAATTGGGCAAGTGGAAGCTAATAACTTTATAAGACATCAAGAAAAAATAGAACAAAATTTAAATATGAAATAAATAGTAATTATTTCATTGTAAAAACAACAGACCTGGAAAATCAACAAGGAGAGATCCCTAAAGAATTATTGGACTACCTGAAAGCCATGATCAAAAAAAAAAAATCTCTCAAGAAATTTTCAAGGAAAACTACCCTGATATTCTAGAACCAGAGGGTAAAATAAAAGTCGAAAGAATCTGCCAAACACCTCCTGAAAGAAATCCCCAAATGAAACTACCAAAAATATTACAGCTGAATTTCAGAGCTCCCAGGTCAAAGAGAAGATTTTGCAAGCAGTCAGAAAGGAAGAATTCAAATATTGTGGAGCCACAGTCAAGATAACACAAGATTTAGCAGCTTCTACATTAAAGTATCAAAGGGCTTGGAATATGATATTCCAGAGGGCAAAGGAGTTAGGATTACAACCAGACTACCTACCCACCAAAACTTAGTATAATCCTTCAGGGGGGAAAATGGATATTCAATGAAATAGAGGGCTTTCAAGTATTCCTGATAAAAAGAGGAGAACTAAATAGAAAATATGACTTTCAAATATAAGGTTCAAGAGAAGCATAAAAAAGGTAAACAAGAAAGAGAAATCATAAGGACTTCAATAAGCTCCCAGCAGCTCCGGTCCCCCCCCCCCCCCAGTTGCTGTCCCTGGCAGTCCTCAACATCCTGTTGACTGGCTAAAAGAAAAAGGAGTTTGCGCTACAACTGCAGCCACTGCCTCTGCCGCAGCTTCCAGTCACCACGCACGGATGCTAGCTTGGTTCTGGCTTCTCTTGCTCCACCCCTTCCTGCTATGTCAGCAAGTTCAAGGGGCATGGAAGATCTTCAAATCCCAGTATCATTACACCAATTCATTGATCTCCATTTTCTCTAATTTATTCATGTATGCATTCAGGGATATAAAACTTCCCTTAAGAACTGCCTTTGCTGCATCCCACAAGTTTTGGTATGTTGTCTCATTATTGTCATTCTCTTGAATGAAGTTGCTGATTGTTTCTATAACTTCTTGTTTGACCCACTCATTCTTTAGGATTAAGTTATTTAGTTTCCATCTAGTTTTTTCATCTATCCTTCCATGGCCCCTTTATTACACATAACTTTTATTGCATCATGATCTGAGAAGGATGCATTTAATATTTCTGCCTTTCTGCACTGAATTGTGAGGTTTTTATGCCCTAGCAAACGGTCAATTTTTGTGTATGTGCCATGTACCTCTGAGAAGAAGGTATATTCCTTTTTATCCCGATTCAATTTTCTCCGGAGGTCTACCATATCTATCTTCTCTAAGATTCTATTTACCTCCTTAACTTCTTTCTTGTTTATTTTGAGGTTAGATTTATCAATTTCAGAGGCGGAGATTGAAGGCCCCCACTAGTATAGTTTTGCTATCTATTTCTTCCTCTAGCATCCTTAATTTCTCCTTTAGGAATGTAGATGCTATACCACTTGGTGTATAAATGTTTAGTAATGATATTGCCTCATTTTCAATGGTGCCTTTTAGCAGGATATAGTTTCCTCCCTTATCTCTTTTAATTAGATCTATTTTTGCTTTTGCTTTGTCCGAGATAAGGATTGCTCCCTCTGCTTTGTTTTACTTTAGCTGAGGCATGATATTTTACTCCAGCCTTTTACCTTTACTCTGTGTGTATCCTTCTGTTTCAGATGTGTTTCTTGTAAACAGCATATTGTAGGATTATGGTTTTTAATCCATTCTGCTATCCATCTCCATTTTATGGGAGAGTTCATCTCATTCACATTCACAGTTATGATTAGTATCTGTGTCTTTCCCTCCTTCCTATTTCCTCCTCTGTTTATGCTTTTGTTTTTCCCCTTCTCCTTTCCCCTTCTTAAGAATTTTCCTTTTGACCACCGCCTCCCTCAGTATTCCCTTCTTATCCACCCCCCTCCCTTTTCCTAGCTTTCTCCCTTGCTACTTCTTCCCTCCCTTCTAAACTCCCTCTTTCGTGGCCCTTCCCCCCTCTTACTGCCTGTAGAATATGATCAGTTTTTGTACTCAATGCTGTATGTTATTTCTTCCTTGAACCAAGATTGACGAGAATAGATCTTATGCAGTGCTCCTCTCCCTCCCCTCTTTCCCTCTGTTAAGTTTTATGTCTCTTCTCTATAGAGTCCTATATTTAAGTGTGTTATTCCCTCCTTGCACCAGAACCAGTGAGGGAAAAGCTCATATAATGGTCACCTCCCTCCCTTCTTTCCCTCTACTATAATGTTTTTATGCCTCTTTGTGTAGCATAATTTACCCTTTTCTGCTTCATTCTTTCCTCTTCTTCCATTGCAGTCTCTTAATAAGGATTTTTATCATCATTTTGCGTAGTTTATACCCACACCATCTATTTGTCTATATCCCTTTTAGATGTTGTTGTAGGTACAGAGTTCACGATATTAACAGATGTCAGCTTCCCATATAGGGATGTAAACAGTTTGCTCTTGTTAAATAACAAGTTGTGTGTGTGTGTGTGTGTGTGTGTGTGTGTGTGTGTGTGTGTGTGTGTGTTTCCTTATTTACCTTTCTATGTCCCTCCTGGGTCTTATAGTTAGAGATTGAATTTTCCATTGAGCTCTGGCTTTTCCATCAGGAAAGTCTGGAATTCCGTTATGTCACTGAATGTCCATCTCCTTGTCTGCTAGATTATGCTCAGTCTTGCTGGATAGGTGATCCTTGGTTATAGCCCAAGCTCTTTTGCCTTGCGAAAAATCATTCCAGTTTCTCTGATCTTTCAAAGTTGAGGCTGCCATATCTTGTGCGATTCTTATTGTGGTTCTGCGATATCTGAATTGTTTCTTTCTGGCTGCTTGTAGTATTTCCTCCTTTACCTGATAGTTCTGGAGTTTGGCCACAACATTTCGCAGACTTTTCAATTTGGGATCTCTTTCAGGAGGTATCTGGTGGATTCTCTTGATTTCTATTTTACCCTCTGGTTCTAGGGTCTCAGGGCAGTTTTCCTTGATGAGCTCTTAGAAGATATTGTCCAGACTCATTTTTTCATCATGATTTTCTGGTAGACCAATGATTCTCAGATTGCCTCTCCTGGATCTGTTTTCCAGGTCAGTTATTTTTCCATTGAGATATTTTACCTCTTTTTCTAATTCATCAATCTTGATGTTTTGTTTGACTGATTCTTGGTTCCTCATAGAGTCATTGGCTTCAACTTGGTTGATTCCAGTTTTTAGCAAATTATTCTCCTCAGTTAGTTTTTGAAGCTCCTTTTCCATATGCTGAGATTTCACTTTTAGTTCACACATTTTACTTTTTACAGATCTGTTCTCTTCATTGTAATGTTTTTCTAATTTCACAATTTTGTTTTTATAAGAGGTGTTGATTTTATCTTCTACCTCTCTAAGCCGGATTTCAAAGTTCTTTTTGAGCTCATCTAGGAATGCTTTCTGTGCCTGAGACCAGTCCCTGTTAAGGCTTCAGCTGTGAGTGTAGAGTCAATACTCTCTCCTTCTGAGTTTGATTCCTCCTTCTCACCGTAATAGTATTCCAGAGTCTTTGTCTTTCTCTTTGTAGCCTGCTTTCTTCCCATATTGAGGCAGGACCTTAGCCATGCCCTTCCTCCAGGGTTCCTAAGCCTTTACTGCTTAAAATTTTCCTCTGGGCCAATAATTACTATTTTGGGGTTAGAGGGGGAGATTGGAGCAGCCAGGGTTTAGTCTGTCATCTTGGGCCCTGGAAGTTCATATAGGGCTTTTTTAAACTTCCAGGCTGTGGATGGGTAGTCCTGGGAGTAGCTGATGCCCCTGCCATGGGCCCTGCCTTTGTTTCTTACCCAGCTCTGTCAGATCCCTGCCCTGTGGTGATAGGCCTGGGAGCGGCCCTTGTGGTTGATGGATCAACAGGCCTCATTTGGCGGCCTCTCAGCACACTGCACTGGGTCTCTGGGGCCTGCCTCTACTTTCTTTATTTTTCTTGGTTGGGTGTATATCTGTGTTTTCTCTCACGACATAATTAATATAGAAATATGTTTTGCATGACTGCACATGTATAACCTATGTCAAATTGTTTGCCATCTCAGGGAGGGGGGATGGGAGAAAGGGAGGAAGAAAATTTGGAACTCAAAATGTTTTTTGAAAAAATAATGTTAAAATGTGTTTTGCATATAATTGGAAAAATATAATATTAAATACTTTTTTAAATTTTGAAATAAAAGATAAAAAAGAGGGAAAGTGTTGTTATAAATATTTTAGTATATAGCCTTCTTATCAATGTCTTTCTTGGGGCATAGACTTAGTAGGGGAATGAATCCCTGGGTTAAGAGATATAGACATTTTAGTCATTTTATTTGCATAATTGTAAATTACTTTCCAAAATTGTTGTGATCATTCAGAGATCCACCAAAAAAAATGTACTTGGGGGTAGCTAGGTGGTGCATTGAATAGACCACCTGCCCTGGAGTCAGGAGAACCTGAGTTCAAATCCAGACTCAGACACTTAACCCAAAAAAACTAGCTATATGACCTTGGGCAAGTCACTTAACCCTCACACGAGCCAAAAAGCAAAAAAAAAAAAATTGTATTTTAGGGGAGGCTAGGTGGCACAGTGAATAGAGCACCTGCCCTGGAGTCAGGAGGACCTGAGTTCAAATCTGGACACTTAACACTTACTAGACATGTGACCTTGGGCAAGTCACTTAACCCCAATTGCTCTCCAAAAAGCAAAAAACAAAAACAAAAAAATGTACTGATCTTCTTGTGTTGGTCATGTTGTGAAAGAAAACACTTCCATAATTGACTATTCTTATCTTAGTCGATTTGTAAGGTGTAAGGGAAAACCTTGGGATGGTTTTGATTCATATTTTTTTTTAGGGATTTTTGAGCATTCTTTCCTATATTTGTTAATAGTTTGCAAGTCTTTTTTTTTTTGAGGGATTATAGATACTTTCTTTTAGAAGGAAATTTCTTTTGGGTAGAGTATGGATAGATAGATAGATAGATAGATAGATAGATAGATAGATAGATAGATAGATAGATATAGATATAGATACATGTGTACATGTTATATATGTACACATGCATATATTTACATTATTTGCTATACACATGTTAATTTTATACACATATATAGTGTGTGTATATATATTTGGATACCAAACCTCTATTAAAGAAATTTAGTACATACATTTTAAATCATCCAACCATGCCCCTTCTTATCCCAGACTCATTAATTTGTGCAAAAGCTCTCAGTTTCATGTAATCAAAGTTATCATTTGTAATTGCCTCAATCCCTTACTTGTTTAAGAATGTCTCCTACCACTCCACTCAAAGGGTTATGAAACAGTACATACCCTTTCCTCCAGTATACCACTGCTAGGTCTGCATCCCAAACAGATTTTTTTATTTTTTTAAGGAAAAGGACCTATTTGTACAAGAATGTCTTTATCAGCCCTTTTTGTGATGGCAAATAATTAAAAATCGAGGGGATGCCCATTAAAATTTGGGGAATGGTTAAACAAGTTGTGGTAAATGATTGTAATGGAATATCAGGATGCTATAAGAAATGGTGAGCAGGATGGTCTCAGAAAAACCTAGGAAAATTTATAAGAATTAATGCCAACTAAAGTGAACAGAACCAGGTAAACAATGTACACAGTAACAGAAATAGCGTATGAAGATCAAGTGTGCTTGATTTAACTATTCTAAGAAATACAATACTCCAAGAAAATCCAAAGGACTCATGATGAAAACTGCTTCCCACCTCCAGAAAAAAGAACTGATGGAATCTCAGTACATATTGAAACATACCATTTTTCACTTTCTCTATTTTTTGTGTGATGTTTTTTTGGCAGGGCGGGGAATCCTATGTTTTCTTTCATAACATGACCAATATGGAAATGTTTTGTGTGATTGCATGTGTGTAAACTATATTAAATTGGTTACTATCTCAGGGAGAGTGGACAGGAGAGAGGGAGGGAAAGAGTTGGAGCTCAACATTTTTTAAATGAATGTTAAAAATTATTTTTACATGTGATTGGAAAAATATTATTTTTTTAAAAATGGGATAATGATTCTAAAGTATTATAAAAATGGAAATTGCTCCAGTGAAATATAAGACATTTTTATTTCTCACAAACTTTTGTAGCATAATCATTAGGTTTCAAAGGCCAAGAATCAGTGACAAAGCAGCGTCTGGAATAAGTAGTTGTGCAAAAGGCTGCTCTTCTACTTGAAATATTAAAGTCCAGAGAGGCCTGGTTAGAGCCAAATCAATTCTAATTAACTTGTTTATGCACAGCAATACCCAGCTGTTCCTGGAAAGAAAAAAAATTCTCCAATACTAAAATAGGCCTAACTGTAGAGAAAATGACATAATATTACTGGTGATAAGTCTAAATACATTTCCATTTTATCTCAAGTTTCTATAGCTTTTGATAAAGTTTAAGAGAGATAGCTAGAACATACAGTAGTCTGATAGAAAAATAGATACAGAAAAATCAATATGATTGTTCTTTTCTCTTAAAGGTACTCAAAAGCCCTGATGCTAGGAAACCCTAATCCACAGTTGGGAAGAAAAATTGGTGAATTGAAGAATGAGCTTCTTTATACACTTCTGTCCTGAAGGCATATTATTTTCTTGTTTAAGTAATGCACTCTCCCTTCATTAGAAGTGTTAACAGAAAAATACCAATCCTAGTTTACTGATAAACCAAGGTTATAAACTTAAGTCGATTCAAATTTTAATTAATTAATGGCTAAAACCACAGCAGAAAATTCCTCTTCAACTGTTAGCTTTAGAAATAGAAATGCAGTTACAAAAATTATTAATGAATCTGTTATTATTGGATTAATTTTCTGCCTTTAGATGTTTACATTAATTTAATACAGCACATGTTCTCTATAAGATAAAATAAAATAAAATAAATTTATCAGTCTGTTATCTCAGCTAAGACAAAATTCTTTTTTGATATCTCCAATAAAAAGCTTTAGTTACTTCATAGTGTAATTTTCTTGCCTCCAGATACTGTTTAGATCAATGAGGGCACTTTACAATATATTCATCATGATGGCATGTGAAGAAAACAAGTTTCCAATAAAAAAAGAAGAGTCCAACAAATTGGATTTGCTCTCCCAGTGACTGGACTCTGACCCCAATATGAAGAAGAAAATGCTCCCCACTATTATTGTCATTCCCTCATTTTATACTCACCTTCCTCTTTACCTTTTCTGGGGCCATACCCACATAACCTGAAATCCAGTCCCCATGGCCATTTCTGTTGAAACCTTTCCTTCTCTTCCATTCCCAGTTCAGGCATCATTAATCCTTCCTGTCATTGATCCGATCTCTCTTTTCTTGAATCTTTCAAAATTTTTTTTTAATTTCTCCCATTCACTTGTACTACTCTAATTGATATTAGAATTATTTGTGTGTATGTCTTGGCTCTGCCTAGGAGTTTGTAAACTCTTTGAGAGCCAGGATTGTGTTTGATTTCATCTCTGAACCTATAACACTAAAGACAATGCCCTGTATAGTATTTTTTAAATTTGTGTTTTCAGTATGATTTGTACAATTATTTTTCTATGCATGCCTTGGGCACACTCTAGGCCTCAGTTTCCTCATTTGCAAAATGAGAAGATTATTCCAGATGATTTCTAATTTCCCTTCTAACCCCAGAATTCTGGGATCTTATCATCTATAGACTCTAGCCCCAAGCTTCACTTATTTGACAATGATAAGTTTGGACATTCAGACCCTAACATAATTCAAAAGTTGTCTCTTCAGACAAGAGTTGAAGAAGCAGCTTCATTTTCATCTACTGTACTAAGGAAATGAACAGATGTTCCCCAAAGATGACCTGAGGCAAAAAACCTCTAATGGCTTTTCTATTCTCAAATGAGAAGAAAATATTTAGCCACATGAGGTCTACTCAGTCATTTCCTGAGACTGGTTTAGCTTCATAAACAACAACATGGGGAGGGGCTGTACTTCTTCATCTACAGTTTGCAGCAAGGATGTTCATGCACTAATACATCATACCTATATTTAGTTTCTGCATTTAAACTATTCTCTACTGAAATGTGGTAATACAAAATTTTGCTAATTTTTATTCATTAAAAGTTGGAGAATTTCAATCATGGAAACATTCCAAAGTTCTCATTTATAAAATGAGGGAGTTAAACTAGATGAGATCTAGGCCTTGTCAAGTTTTGGTATTCTGAGTTTCTAATTCTATAATTCCACTACTCTATTTTTTCAAAAAGTAAAATTTGTTCTATGTTGATGCAATATTTTGAAAGATCACTTTTGAAATAACCAATGTGGTGAAACATCACAAACCATTTCCTACAACTGTCAATTTTCCAGGAACGTCGTTGTGTTCTAACGAACAACAAATACAAAGAATTCAGAGGAGATTTGGGAAGATGGGAATTGATGCAGAACGAAATAAAATCAAGAGTATAATTTACGGGGCGGCTAGGTGGCGCAGTGAGTAGAGCACCGGCCCTGGAGTCAGGAGGACCTGAGTTCAAATCTGGCCTCAGACCTTGACACACTAACTAGCCATGTGACTTTGGGCAAGTCACTTAACCCCAATTGCCCTCCAAAAAAAAAAAAAGGAAAAAAAGAGTACAATTTACACAGTAACTATAATTTGCACAGAAAATGATAGTAATCTAAAGAAAAATAATATTGAGAAACATCAGAAACCCAAAGTACATATCCATTCAGTGATTACATAAATTTATATGTATGTAATTCCATTTAAAACTTTACACTGCTGTCTATATAGGTGTCTGTATAGATACATACATATGGGTGTGTGTGTGTGCGTGTGTGTGTGTGTGTGTGTATGTGTGTGTGTATAAATATATAGTTAACACAGGATTGGATGATAATTCCAAATCAGTTCACATGTCCTTTTCTAGTAAAAATTCTCTCATTTTTGCCGCCATTATGACACTACAGAATTTGTTGATTTTCATGATTAGAGAGCACTGTTCATCTACAGCAAAGGCCCAGCCATTCCTGCCAATAGCTAAAACTGACAGCTGAAACAGCATTTAAAGCACATCTTGGATAAATGTTCAAAAGCATGCCCTTAGGGCAACTTCCTGTTTTACTGGAAAATCTGCTCTCCTAGTGTCTGATAAAATAGTATGAACAGTGGAAGCTTAATACTGCAAGGCATGTTCTATGAACCATTTGACAGTTTATCTGATGAAATCCACTCTCTTCCAAGTTTAAATAGACCACATTCCCCCCACTGAGGAAGCCCAGTCTGAATAGTTCAGTAGCCTTGAGGCTGATGTTGTTCAGTTTTTAAATTAGCTAGTGTTTCATTGATATTTCCCAAGCAATGGTACCCCACAAAATACACACCAAAGATTATCCCTTTTCATTGTAATTCATACTATTTTAAATTGTTTTGCTTCACTGGAGAAATGTCTTAGCAGATTATTAATACATCAATGACCTAAAAAAGGTTGGAGTGGCCTCATTTCTTCACCTGATTGCACTACACTGAGCCTTTTCTAAATGACTTCTCTAATCACACTCATTATTGGGATGACCTCAGCATCCTGTAAAATCTCATCAGACTTGGGACTCCACCTCAATCATTACCCTCTGCCTCTATGATTGGAGGATGAGGCCATGAACTCCAAACTTCATTTAAGGAGAGAGCTCAGCTCTAATATCAACTCATTTCTAACCTAGCTGTGGGTCTTCTCTGACTGAATTCTCCACCATATTTTCACATCAGGTATCTTCTTTTCCTCCTCCCCCCATACCTTACTTTTCAGTTTCCCTTTGTGTCTTTTTCTTCCACCTTTACGTTATAAACTCCCCGAGGGCAGGGACCATCCATCCTTTCTCCTATTCACACCCGCAGTACTTAGTACATTGCTTGGAGCATACTAGGCACTTAATAAATGTTTACTCCCTATTAAATGTTGAGGTTTATCAAAGAACATTAATGAAAAAAGATCATAGAAAGAAGACAGAAGGGAGAGTCAGCTCAAGTCTGAGATAAACCTAAATCTCTTCCATAGCCTAGGACAGAAGTTAGACTGACTTTCAGAAGTGGGGTGTTGTCAGGGTTCTCTTTCAGAGAAAGAGAACTTGCCTGCAGGGGCAGTGGTTACTTACCCTAATTGAGAAGGCGCTGAGACCTTCCCAAAAACAGAAGAGTCACGGCTCTGAGGTAAACGCAAAGAAAGTTTATTAAAGTCTTTCCATGGGGAAGCCTTACAGCCAGATCTTAAGCCAGGCTTCAAAACTACCTCCAAGGCCTCGGTCTTATATAGACCCCAGATCCACATACCACAGAGCCCAGCTGAACAGAATTGTGAGAGGGGGAGTACAATCACAAGGGTATGAAGGCCCCAGGGTGTGGAGACACCAATCAGGAACATCAGGTAAACCCACGCAAGAGAATCTTGAGCAATGCAGTATCCCCTGGCTGGGGACAGTGCTATATGCTCTGACCTCTAATGACTCAGCTAATTCCCAGGCCTCAAACACTTCCCTGTGCCTCAACACAACCACTCACAATCTTGCACATATTTTCTAATCCTCACAGCGTGTCAAGAGATAACTAACTACTTTTCTTCTGTCCTCAGGGTGAGGAGAAGGCAAAATAAAAATCTGCTCAAAAATAAAATAAAAGAATCTCTTTTTCAATATCATATCAATTAATATTAGATTAATAGGCTTTTCAGGTAATCTGCTTTTAAACCTGTCAGACATTTACTAGCTGTGTGACTGGAACAAGTCACTTGACTTCCCTAGGCCTTAGTGTCATCAACTATAAAATATATGTTATAATGATGAGGTATAGGCTCTGGGACACTGCCTTGAGTTCTCCTTGAATCTTTGAGGTACAGGCTCTGGGAAACCCCTTGAAGTCTGATTGAATCTTCCCACTTGATGAGGCATTTGCAGAAGCCATAAATATTTCATTGTGGCTGGGACCAAACCTTGATTACTAGACTGGCCCTCCATTGTCCATCTGCTTCCCACCCTTAAGCCTATCAAAATATCAATCCACCCTTGCATTGACCTCGTTAACTCCTCCCGAAGACTCTCCCCAAACTCCTCCTTTAGATCACTCCTAGATTCCTCTGTATATAAGACCCCATCTTCCCTTCCATGGGGTGTGAGAGTGCCACAGAAGGCCTTAGCACAGATTTATTCTGTGATAGACTTACTCTGTCCTGCTTGCCCAATGCAAGCATCACAGATACCTAGGCTCCTTAAGAGTCTACCTAATATAGCGAACTATTAATAAACTTTACTTTTCTTTGGCTGAGAAGACTTGAGTCAAATTCTTTCAGCAGGACCCAGCATGTTGGTAATTTGGGGTCTCAGACAAGCCTAACCCTCTTTGGGAAACCTCTTCATTTTTATTGTTCCCTGATACCAGGAAACACTGCTAATCTCAAGCTCTTTTCCAGCGGGGACTGGAAGGTATGTAAGCCTCTCTCTTTCCCTATTGCCTTCTTGTCCTCCAAGTACCTTGGAGGTGTGGAGGGTTTTTTGTGTGTTTGTTCGTGTTTTGTTTTGTTTTTGTGGGCCTGACCTCTCAGATCCCATTAGGTCAGACAGCTAGGTACTCAGCCTGACCTCAGGTTCACGGTCCTGTTTGGTAATGTTGTAGAAAATGGACACATGGGCAGCTTCTGAAGAATGGAGGACAAAGACAGAGATGCCTCATCTGAAAGTGTAAGCCAGATTCTTTCAATTCTCTCAGAACTAGGGAATTGGGAAAACTTCAGGTACTTTTTTGTGGGTTTGGTTTTGTTTATTTTTCGAGGCTTATTCTCAAACCTTCCTTTATGAAGGAAGGGACTTCCAGGCCCTATGCCTGTAGCTCCCAAAAGTTCACCGTTGGGTTGTCTTTTACAACACTGGGAAAAATTTAGTTTCTCTGGAGACCTTAAAAAGGAAAAGCTAGTGTTTTTTTGCAACACTGTTTGGCCTAGCTATCGCCTAGAAAACCATGAATCATGGCCTATTTTGGGCGTTTTAAAAGATAAAATTCTCTTGCAGTTAGAGTTTTACTGTTGCAGGGAAGAAAAATGGATCAAAATTGCATGTTTAATGGCTTTTAATGAACTTTCTTGGAACACAGTTCTCAGTAAAGATTGTGAGATGCTTGAAGCTAGAGCCTCTCCACAAAGCGGCAATGGGGACCAATTAAATGACCCCCTTCCTATGGCTTCTGTCCCAGCCCCTCCTCCCTCAACAACTCCTGCTCAGGTCCCAGTCACCGGTCCCACTGAGGCAGCTCCCCCAGTCCCTTCTGCTGCACCCCAACTCTTTTCACCCTGGTTTCTCTTCCTTTTTCCTCTAGCCCAACACCCCTCATTTCCTGCTCCTTACACCATCCATATCTACTACCCTGCATCTCCCAGCATGGCCCCTCCCCCCTCAGGGACCCCTGCTCAGGTCGCAGCCACTGGTCCTGCTGCAGTGCCTCCCTCTGTAGCCCTTCCTCCTGAGGCAGCACCCACTCAGGCCTCAGGTCCTACCCCCATGGCAACACTAGGGGTATCTTCTCTTCTGACCTCTTCCCCTCCTCAGGTGCCAGCTGACCTTCCCCCTTGCCAGCCGGATCCCCCAGTCTTGCAGTCTAATCCAGTTCAGCCAGCACCCCCCAGTCACTCTCACAGGAAGTGGGACTTCCAATCTCCCTTTCCAAGTCCCTATCCCCACAACACCTTCAGGACTTTTCCCTTAAGGGAAGCAGCTCTCTCGGCTGGTGGGACAACTAGAGTAGATGTCCCATTCTCCATTTCAGATCTCAATCAAATTAAAGAGAAGCTGGGTAAATTCTCCAAAAACTCCACAAAGTTTACTGAAGGCTTTCGGGACTTAACCCTACAATTTGAGCTTTCTTGGGGTGATTTGCATATCCTCTTCTCTATCTGCTGTTCTTCTGAGGAGAGAAGGAGAATCTGGGAACAAGACCAAAAATTTGGGGATTGTTTGGCTAGCAATGACCCCAGAAAATACTCCTCAGGAACAGATGCTATTCCCACTTGTGACCCACGATGGGATTATCAAACCCAGAGGATGAAGAAAAGAGAGACCATATGGTACTTTGCCTGTTAGATGGCCTAAGAACTGCATTTCAAAAGTAAGTAAATTATCAGAAAATTAGAGAAATTTCCCAGACAAATCAAGAAAACCCTGCCCTTTTCCTAGATAGACTGGTAGAAGCTATTAAAAGGTATACAAATTTAGATCCTGACTCTATAGAAGGGGCAGCAATTCTTAACATGTATTTCATTAGTCTGCCCCAGATATTAGGAGGAAACTGCAGAAATTGGCAATGGGACCCCAAACACCTCAGGCCCAATCACTGGAGATAGCCTTTGGAGTCTTTAACAACAGAGACCTGGTTGCAGCAGAGGAGAAAGAACAAAGGGAAGCAGATAGACAATGGAGGGCCAGGCTAGTAACTGAGGGTTGGGCCCAGTCACAATGAAATACTTATGTCTTCTGCAAATGCCTCATCAAGTGGGAAGATTCAATTAGACTTCAAGGGGTTTCCCAGAGCCTGTAACTCAAAGATTCAAGGAGAACTCAAGGGGGGGTCCCAGAGACTACACCTCATCAATAATATTTATGAAGCCATGGAAATCCAAGACTCAATAAGTCCCTAATATTCACAAAGCAATGCTCAAGGGGTGGCATAAAAATTAGATAATCTTCTCATTAAGCATAGAGCCTAGCAAGTTATTTAACCTCTGACTCAGTTTCCACATCAGTAAAATGGCTATCATAATCTATCATTCTTACATACACGGATTCAAATGGAAAAGGTATAGATGGTTTAAGAAGAAATTCACCCATAAAGCAAAATTTCCAGAAAACGTGGAGGCTAATTTGTTGATGACTCTTTTGTCCCTGTTCTAGTCTATGTCTCCACACCCATGTCAAAGACAAAATAAAAAATCAAAATAATAGCATTCCCAGTTTTCCAAGAGTCTAGTGCAAGTTATATTCACATAATATACTCTTAATAGATGTATGATGACACAAAATCAAGATATGATGGAGATAGGAGAGAGTTTGGAACTCATCTGAGCCAACTCCCTTCTCCCCTTTATTGTATTTTAAATTTATATTAAATTACATTACATACTAGATTAAAACAAAACAGCATGGAGACCTAGAAAAGCAAAATTATTTCCCCTAGATCACACAGACAAAGCCAAGATTGGAACTCAGATTTCCCGGTTTCTAAACCATTGATCCTTTCCTTAATACCATTTTACTTCCCATGATCTAACAAAATCTAATGACCTAGCTGGAAACTGTCAGAAAATTAACTTCCTATAGAGAGAAGTTGCACATTTCGGCAAACAGATTATCTCTCATATCGTTATTCAAGGTTTCATTTTCATCACAAAGGATACCATTAGGATTAAAGAGCTATAAATCTGCTTTTTAAGAAAAAAATTTCTAAATAAAGTAATTATGCAATATTAATATTTCTTTGGTTCAGTTATAGAGACCTTCTGGGCTTTAGGATGCAGCCCTCTGCTTAATTACATACAGATGAGGCAAATGCCAAGTGATAATATTCTCCCACATGCTTATAGTTGCAAAAATGCAACCACTGTAAAAATCTCTAGAAAAAAATTGCCTAAATGGTAAAAAAAAAAAAAACCAAGAAATTTTACTGTGAGTAAGACTCTATGGGTGTTTCTATTTTCAGTTTGTGTCTTTCATTTACAGTGTAATCATGGGCTCAAGGTCACATGTGGCCATCTAGATCCTCAAGTGTAGCCCTTTGACAGTCTCCAAATTTCACAGAACAAGTCCCCTTAATAAAAGGATTTGTTCTGTAAAACTTGGGCTCAGTCAAAAGGTCACATCCAAGGACCTAGAAGGCTACATGTGGCCTCAAGGCCACAGGTTCCCCTCCCCTGGTATAAATGTTTCTCTGTTTCTCATTAATCCTAATCTTTTGTTCCTGCTGCCTTTTCCTCCTCAGTCTCTCTGTCCTTCTTTTTCATTTCCTTAACATTCATTTTTTTCTTCCTTTCTACTTTTTTCTTAACTGGGCATAATACAGAACTGAAATATATTTGTATTATTTGTTCGACTGACTATGATATTTATGGAATAGTGTTTTGCATACTGTATTCTTTTTAAAAGTAATCAAAATTATGTATATTTATTTTGAAAATGTCAGGGGTTTTTTGCTTCTTTAGTCCTTGTTTCATTTCCTTCCCACAACCCCCACCCCTGTGGTTCAAGAGTCCTTAAGAGAGGAAAAAGTGCCTAGTCCCTTCTTTAGTTGGTCCCTTGACTGTGACAAGGAATCAAGAAGTTAATGACAAAAGTGTGTTTTTGGAGGTGGATGAACAACTGGACTCAAGGCAAAATCAATAACGGCTTAATACTAGCTTGGAAGGAGACTTATAGTAGAGTGCCTCTGGGCTCTATCTTGGCCCTAGGTTGTTAACATTTTTATAAATAAATTGGATAAAAGTGTAGATGACACGCTTATCAAGTTAGCAAATTCTACAAACTGGATGGAATTGCAAATGCACTAATTGGCAGAGGATTCAAAACAATCTTGACAAGCAAAAGTACTGGGCCAAGTCTAAAATAAATAAATTTAATAGGGCTAAACATGCTTGGTATCAAAAAATTAACTTCATACCTTCAACATAGAGAAAACATGACTAGCTGGCAGTTTTCCCTTTAAAATAAAATTCAAGTGTTTTAATGGACTGCAAACTCAATATGAGTCAATGGTGCAACATAGTAATAAAGAAAGCTAATGCAAAATGAGACTGAATTTTTTTTAAGTAGTATTTGGGATTTAGAAAATTCTGGTTCTGCTTGTTCTGACTTCATCAGATCAGATTTGGGGTATGGTATTCATTTGGAGACATTGCATTTGAGGAAGGACATTCATTACCTGGAGAGTGTTGAGAGAAGGCAAATTGAAAGCCTTGAGTCTGTTACATGAGTTTCATTTGAAGGAACTAGGGCTATTTAGTCTTAAAGAAGAGAAGGCAATGAACACAGTAACTGTCTTCAACTACTTTGAGAGAAATGAACCAAAATTGAGATTATGCTTATGTTGGCTGTCCCCAGAGGGTAGAAATAGGACCGAATTATGATAATAGCAAAGAGACAAATTAAAACATGACATAAGGAAATATTTAACAATTAGAGCTTTTCAAAAGTGGAGTGGCTGGCCTCAGGAGGAAGTAGATTCTTCTTCACTAGAGGTCTTAAAAGTATGAATGACTATAGTTATCCATTCCACATCAATGGTGTTAGGGACATGGCACCCCCACAATTTGGAAAATCTACAAAAAATTTTTTTACTCTCCTTTCATACTGGAAAAGTCTGAATTATTGTAGTATTAAAAGGTAAAATATATTGCTTTATATGTATATTTTATGCATTTCTGAGTTTCTAAACTTTTTCTGTGTCAAGACTTTGTGTGTCATCTGAGGCTTCCACAAAACTCGCAAAATATTCCCATTTAATTTCTTTTGCTGACCCCCCCAACATATAGAAACCATAATAGGGAAAGTCAAATTGTGGAAAGGACAACTGTGTTTGCTACATATGTTGTAATGACAATTCTGGCTCAGACTCAAGTTAGCCCTAAGTGACCTCTTAAGTCCTATCCAACTCTGAACCAGTTTCTTATTTTATAAAATGGGAATTTTAAAGCTTCATCTATATTTTCCACAAGGTTGTCATGAGGATAAAAGGAGATAATGTATTTGTAAATGCTTTATAACTTATAAAGCACTATACTTACAAAACATAGGATTATCACCATTATAGAATGTATAAATACATGCGGTAAGAATATTTTCTATTCAAGTATCAGCAATCTGTGATCCTATCAAATCAGGAGTTCCCTCAAGTAATGCAGACTGCCTGTTTTTGTCTACCCATCCTATGCAATTCTTGTCCATATGCCTGACTAAGTTGTTTTGCCATAGGGCATCTACCCAACATGCTGGAGCCCTTCCTTTCTTTCTGTTGATACTGTAAGGGTACCAGTGTCAATTAACCTTCTTCAGCACCTAAGAAAAACCTTGAATGTAGGAGCTTTGACTTTGTTGTCTTCTTCTGGTTGTACTTTTTGATATTCTTTGTCAGCAAAGTAAGATTCTATAGTCTGAGTTTGTTCTGCTATTTGGTCATTTCTTTGCCAATTACTTGGCTATTTAACTGGGGGTTTTTTTTGTCTTTATTAATTTATTTGTTTACTTTTAGTTTACAAGATTCAGTTTCACAATCCCTTGACTTTCAAATTTTCTGTCCTTCCCTCTCCTCCCCCCACCCATGGCAGCATGCAATCAAGTATAAGATCTGCAAATACTTTCCCATCACACATTAGTCAGGTTATAAAGGACTGTGATTAATGGAATGAACAATGGGAAAGAGGAAACAAAACCAAACAAGAAAAAGAAAGAGAGCAGGTAGTTTGCTTCAATCTGAATTCAAACTCTGTTCTTTCTAGTTCTTTCTAGCTCTTTCTCTGAATGTGGACATCTCTTTTCATCATGAGTCTTTTGGAGTAGTCTTATAACCTTGCATTGCTGAGAAGAGTCCAGTCTATCAAAGTTGGTCATCACACATACATTGTGTCTGTAATTGCATACAAATTTCTCCTGGTTCTGCTCTTTTCACTCAGCATCAGTTTGTATAAGACTCTCCAGGTAAATATGAAGTCTGTCTGCTCCTCATTTCTTATAGCACAATAGTATTCTATTACATTCATATACCACAATTTGTTTAACCATTCCCCAATTGATGGGTATGCCTTTAATTTCCAATTCTTTGCCACCACAAAAAGGGCTGCTATAAATATTTTTGCATATACAGGTCTTCCTTCCACTTCTATGATCTCTTTGGGATACAATCCTAGAAGTGGTATTGCTGGGTCAAAGGGTATGCAATTATTTTTAGCTCTTTGGGCATAGTTCCGGATTGCTCTCCAGAATGGTTGAATCAGTTCACAACTCCACCAACAATGCATTAGTGTTTCAATTTTTCCACATCCTGTCCAGCATTTGTCATTTTCCTGTTTTGTCATCTTAGCCAATCTGACTGGTGAGATATGGTACCTCAGAGTTGTTTTGATTTGCATTTCTCTAATCAATAGTGATTTCGAGCATTTTTTCATATGCTTATACATATCTTTAATTTTTTCCTCTGAAAACTGCCTGTTCATATCCTTTGACCATTTATCAATTGGGGAATGACTGGTATTCTTATAGATTTGACTCCATTATCTGTATATTTTACCAATGAGGCCTTTATCAGAGATACTGGTAAAAATTCTTTCCCAATTTCCCACTTCCTTCTTAATCTTGGTTACATTGGCTTTGTTTGTACAGTAACTTTTTAATTTAATATAATCAAAATTATCCATCTTGCATTTTATAATGCTCTCTAATTCTTGTTTGGTCACAAAGTCTTCCCTTCTCCATAAATTTGACAGATAAACTATTCCTTGCTTTCCCAGATTGCTTACAGTATCAGCCTTTACACCTAGATCATACACCCATTTAGACTTGATTTTGGTGTACAGAGTTAGATAATGGTCTATGTCCAGTTTCTGCCATACTATATTCCACTTTTCCCAGCAGTTTTTGTCAAATAGTGAGTTATTATTCCAAAAACTGGGGTCTTTGGATTTATCAAACAGTAGATTACTATAGTCATTGACTGCTGAGTCTTGTGTACCCAATCTATTCCATTGATCCATTACTCTATTCCTCAGCCAGTACCAAATAGTTCTGATGACTACTACTTTATAATACAGATTAAAATATGGTATGGCTAGGCCACCTTCCCTAGCATTTCTTTTCATTAATTCCCTTGATATTCTGGACCTTTTGTTCATCCAAATAAATTTTGTTACTATTTTTTCTAGCTCTATAAAGTAATTTTTTTGGTAGATTGACTATTTAACTTTTTGCTAAAGTGGAGCTCTTCTTCCAGTGTGAAGGGTATAGTATCCCAAGCTTTGGGGGGTTTGTGCAGCTGTTTTCAGAGATATTTCTAGGGACCTATATATTCTCAGTTCTTCCAAGGTGGTATGATCAAAGGAGAGGTGTTTACTCCTCTCCTGGCTTGTACTTGTACTCTGGTCTGTGAGTGACCAGAAGCACTCTTTTCTACCTTGGAACTATGAAAAAGCTTCCCTCTCCACCACTGCCACAAGCTTCACCACACCAGAACTCTGCCTTGCCCCAGGACCACCACCCAGGACTATGACCCAAATCCAAGCATGGGCAAAGCAAGAGAATCCTGCCTCAGCACTGGCAAAGAGATCCCTGCAATCCTCCTCTGATCAGATGCTTGATTCTCCCCACCACCACCACCATATGTGGGCTCAAAGTTCTGAAAGTAGCTGCTGCCTCCACTGCCATTACTGACTGAGGGAGAGGGTCAGACCATGCTCCTCTCTCATCCAAGTCCAACAGACTTTTCCTACAGACCTTATAAGTTGTCTTTGGTGTTTGTGGGTTGAGAAGTCTAGAAACTGCCACAGCTGCCAGTGATTCAGTCCACTGAGTCCTGCTCTTCATTTGCTGAGGGGCCCAGTCTATGCTGACATGGCCCACACAGGACTGTGTTCTTCTCTCAGACTGAGGCAACAGACCTTTCCTGTTGACCTTCCAAGTTGTCTCGGACTGGAAATTTGTTTCATTGTCATTTTATGAATTCTGCTGCTCTAGAATTTGGTTAGAGTAATTTTTACAGGTATTTGAAGGGGTTTGGGGGAGAGCTCAAGCAAGTCCCTGCTTTTACTCTGCCATCTTGGCTCCATCCCCCTCAATCTTTTTTCAGTGAGTGTTTGTGAGTCTTTGTATTCAATATCTTTTGTATGGAGAAAGTAGTTATCCTTCAAACATTATTTATATTTTCCAGTTACCCCATTACCCACTCCACAACATTTAGGGGAGACTCTAAACATGAAATAAACTTGAGGCTTGAGTCATTTTTCCCCATGGCTCTAGGGTTAGAATTTTTCTTTTACATTTTTTATTTTATTTTTAATTTATGTTATAAAATGAGAATTGCCATAACATAGTACAGTAAAAAAAGATAATATACATGAAGCTGAAAATCTACTGTACACAACTTGCTATTCCATTCAAATATGCAACAAAATTATCAAGTGAATTTCTTTTTTTCTTCCCTCACTCCCTCTCCAGAGACAGCTACCATTTGATACAAATAGGTACACACACACACACACACACACACACACACACACAATTATCCCATACATACTTCTATTTATCAGTTCTCTGGATGTAGATAGTGTTTTTCTTCATATGTCTTCATAGGGTTTTTTTTTCCTAACAGTACAATAAAAAGATGATTGCACATGAAACGGCAAATCTGCTATATACAACTTGCTGTTTCTTTCAAATATGCAAAAAATACAGGTTTAGAATTTAAAGAGCAAATAAGTAGAAGAAAAGGAGCCAAATTCCTTTTATCATAGGCCAGGTTCCTCCAGGACTGACCCCAGTTCCTGCATATTGGTGTCTACAGCTTAGAGGGAGAAAGAGAGTACACTTGCTGTTCTAGGTCCAGAAGCTACAGAAGTTCTGTTGTTACATTAAAGATCACTGATGGTCTAAAAACTGGTTCTAAGGACCTTCTGGCCCTTCTACCCTCTCTCTGCCACTACTACTTCAGAAATGGGAGGGTGACACACAAGGATTGAAGATCATTTTTAACATTTTTCCTTTATTTCATGGATTCCTGAGATAAAATTATAATAGTCGTCAAATGGCCAAGCTGCTAGAGATATGTCTTTCCATTGTTAGCTAAGTTGGTCTTTGGAAAAGACACTCAGTATAATTTTTGGTAATTACACACAATAATAAAAGATCCTATTATAAACCATTTGCACAGCCATTCGTGAAAAAATACTGGCAGTTATTTTGCTTCACCTAGTCCTCTTATATACTGCCTATATAACTTTGGTCAGGTCAAGCCTTCTGGCACTTAGTTTTCAAGTGAAAGGAGCTCTAATTTCCCTTCCAGGTTTAAGCATTTCCTTATATATACTTCAGATATTTTAAAAGAAAATAGAAAAACTTGATCCAGAAAACACGCAAACTCCCAAAGAACCTACCAAAATATAACACAGAACATAAAAATATTAAGCAACTTGTAAGAAGAAAAGGACAAGGGTAAAGATGTATGCATGACACTTCCCTTCTCCTCCTGTGTTCAAAGCATCACTTTTCCTTTCTTTTTAAAGGACTTCTTTTTACTTTCTGATTCTCTGCAGAAAGGCTAGGCACCTACACTGTTTCATCTCTGGTTCCTGTAGACTAAGAATGTGATTTCTAGAAATAGATTTATTATAACAAAATTCCACAGTAACGAGGCAATTTGGAGAGCCTGTGGATTTTACCTCTCCTGTGCCCCGGCTATTATTTTTCATTTCTTTCAAGCTCTCTACTTTCTTACTTGGTATTCCAGACTTTCCAAGATAAAAAGCATTTCAAATGACTATTGAAGGGTAAGGTCCCTTCACCTTATTTAATCGAGCAATGGAGAACAAAAAGAGATTACCCAAGGTAGATATTGCCAGCAATGGTGAAAACATGCACCATTTAGTTCTGATGTGTGGTAAGAAATATAGCAGAAAGAAGGAAACATGAAGGAAGAAAGTTGATTGAGAAAGAGATGTGTTAGCACTCCAAAGAGATAAAGGTCGCCTATTTTTTGGAAGGGATATGATAATATCTCATTTCTTATGAATTGCTACCCATTTCCAAATCCCAGACTTAAAGAGGGTCAATGAATCTCTTGAACCAACCCTGCAAAGGGACTTAGAGGTAAGACTGAAATTAAGTGGTTTCATTACTCACTCCTTGGATCAATAAGTATTAGCTAGATGGGCTGTGTTGTAGAGAAGAAAAGATTCCTGATGTGTCTCCTTCCCTCCAGGAGTTTATAGTTTAGATAGAAAGATGAAACACATTACAAAGATAAAAAGAAGCAATCGCAGGGCAATGGAAACATATACTTCAGACTGCAGTGTAGTGAGGGGCAGTGTGGTGTACAGATGGGGAAAGCACTATAACACAAGAGAGATGACCTGGACTCTAATTCCACCTTTCCTATTTACTTACCTGTGTGACCTTGAACAGATCACTTCATTTGCCTGGGTCCCAGTTTTCTCCTTTATAAAATAAGAGGGTGGGACTAAATGATCCTCCAAGGAATAAGTGGTCTAAATATTCTAGGGCTCAATTTGACTCTCACTCATAGCTCTAGAGAGAAAACAAGTAGATTGAGACAGTTTGTTATATATGTATATGCCATCCTTCATGTATCACACCATGCTTTCCTGTCTCTGGGCCTTTGCTTTGGTTATCTCTAAGCCTATTATTCCTGCAATCTTATCTGTGCTCATTGAAGTCCTACTTATCCTTCAAGGTCCATCTTAAGAGCCTCCTTATGCATGAAACTTTCCCTCCTTCATTCCCTCCTCTGAATACTTTTGTGTCTCTTTTATATATTTACCATTTGCTTTGTAAATCAGCTGTCATACTAACTTGCCTGCTCCTTGAGAGCAGGAACCCTATTTTATTTACCCTATACTTCCATGCAGATGGGGTACTCATACATGTTTAACAAATAGATCTTCAAAAAAAGATGTGCCCACAACAAACTTTAGATTTAATCTGTATGATTAACATTTCTTCAAAGATTGTCTTAACTCTAGACCAGTGGTATCAAAGTCAGAGAGAAAGAGATCCCTGCCAGACACATATTGACTTGGTTAAAATTATCTATGTGTTATTGTATTTTTGTATATTTTGTAAAACATTTCCCAATTACATTTGAATCTGATCTGCCAGATACTGATTTGACTTAGTTATCATTATCTGTGCTATATTTTTATTTATTTTGTAAAACACTTCCAAATTACATTTGAATCTGCTTCTGGCTATGAGTTTGATAACCTCTTAAGTAGACAATCAGCAAAACAATAAATCACATCCTGATTTATGGTTGTCGCTCACTTTTGTCTGTCTCTTTGTGACCCTATTTGGGGATTTTCTTGGCAAAGATACCGAAGTGGTTTGCCATTTAGCTCATTTTATAGAGGAAGAAACTGAAGCGAATAGGGTTAAGTGACTTGGTCACAGAGGGTCACACAGATAGTGTCTCAGAAGGATGAATCTTTCTGACTTCAGTTAGGGCACTCCTACTATGCACAGCACAACCTTGTCTCCATCTACTTTTCACAGTATTATATCCCTCATATTACTAAAATTTTTTAAAGTTAATTTGATCAGGGCATTCTGTTTTATTTGTCATTTTTTTAACCAGGAAAATCATATCTAACAGTTCTTTTAACTTAATTGCCTTCTAATGACTGCCACATGTGAAAGGAAGGACTTTCTCTGGCTATGCTCATGGAAGTCATAACCAGGAATTCTTTCCCTGGGGAAGACAGTTGGGGGGAGGGGAGACTATAGTCCAAAGAATAGTCCAACCACACATGTAGTCATGAATGGAGATGGAGTGCCCCATCCCCAGATGGTCTGCTATTGTGAAATTTGGTAAGGAACAAGGATGTCCAGAAACAGATACCAACAGTAACTAGATCCCGGGCATGGTGGCCAAGGGTCAGGTGGGGGAGTGAAACACACATTATTGGTCAGTAGAGGACTTCAGTCTCTGCATGGCTGCAGGGGAAAAGCATACCCACATCCTAGAAAATGTTTGCCTTCATTTGTCCCCCATCTTCATTATGGCCCTGGAGCTCACCAGTCTGTGTAAGAACATGCTGCTTTTGGTATATTCCAGAATTGTACTTTGCCTCTTGCCTTGTAGAGAACCATCCCATCTGGGGCTAGGAAGGCAGAATATTCCAGACACTGGAAGGACAGAAGGTTTTTGACCTTAGCATGGAAAGGACAGGCAAGAACCATGCTCTCACTTTTTTCCTCTGATGCCAGTTACAGAACTATGGAGCAAAGTGCAAAGCAAAGCACAACTCAGATAATTTCCTCCAAAGTATTCTGAAGGCCAAAATAGAGCAAAGAGATTATTACCTCTTGATATATTATACTATTGGCCACGCCTTATATCAGCCTTCCCCATTTTATATGCATGTGAGAAAAAGGTACTGTTTCCCCTCACTAAATTCTGAAAACAGAACCTGGTATAGAAGCAATAAGTCTCATTTATTTCCTACTTTAGAGAAAATATATAGAGCTCAAGGTGAGGAACAGGTCAAGATAGGAGATCAGTACAAACGTCACCAGGCTGCTGTTTCCTCTTGATACTTGAGACAGCTTCAATGAGATAAACAAAACTATCAACTGTTGGGTTTAGATATTTTATGCTTTGTTTGTCATTGGTTTTCACTGGGGAAAATAGCAGCCACGGTGACCCTTGGAACAGATTCTTTTGTCATATTCCTTTAAAACTTTAGCCCTTCCTATCCCACCATATGCAGAACCTAGGCATTAAGCCTCCCCAGGCCAAGCCAACTCAGAGGTTCACTCTGTGTCTGTGACCTACTTGGGAAGACTGGCTTTCCAAACTATTGGTAGAGACATCTTGTCCATACAACAAATCTATTCTCAAGACTTCATGTGATGTAGGGATAAATTGAAAACTAAAAATGGTTATAGGATCATAGTTACAGAACTGGAAGGAGAGATGAGGAAATTGAGACAGAAAGTTGTAAGTGACTTGCCCAAGGTCATAAATAGTAATAACCAGAGGAAAAATTCAAACCCTGGTTTTCTGATTCCAGAGCCAGTACCCCTTCCATATTTAGCTTTTAAATAAAAACTGGAGGAAAAAGTTAAAAAAAAAAACAAAAAAACTCGTACCTCTAGTGTACTGCCTGAAAAAAAAAAGGCTGCAACTCCAGAAATTCAAAATATTTCCTTTTGGCCACAATCTGTTATTAAAGAAAAGAGAAAAAAATTGAGGAAGTATTTCTTCCTAAGACTGCTGGCTTCTTTCAGAGGAATCTTCTCTGGAACCCTGATTGAAATGAATTAAACTTCCACCTGCCAGTTGGATAATATTTGGTCCTGAAAACTTAGTAATTTTCCACTGCAAATCACAATAGTACATTGAAGAATCCATCTGGGCTGCTGGCATTCCCTCAGGTAAGTCCAAATGGTTAATGTCTGATGTTTTTCTATGAATAATAGCAGCAGAGGAAGAAGAGACTTTTCAAAGCTGGTAGATCTTATCCCTCCTTATATATACTCTTCTGATATGATTAATATATGCTGTCTCTGTGCAAATGTTCCTAATGCTCCACCCTTATTTCAGGCTAAAAAACAAGTGAGACATACACACAGAGCTAGATCGTTTGTTTTTTGTTTTTTACAAATGACTTTCTTTAGGAAAGCTCAAAATCTCCTCACAGACTAAACCAGCAATTTTGCTGCACAAACTTGGGCAAAGCTCAGACTACAAATCAGAGGTACATGTCAGGTTTATGTAATCACCTGAAGTCATTCTAAAGCACAGATGGAGATAGAAAACTTGGCTTAAGAAGGCACTGAAAATGCAGGAAATGTCCAGCAGAGTAAGTTTTCATTTTGTCCTGTATCCCTTGGCCAGATCTGGGTGGATCCCATCTCCTATGAGCCTTCCTTCTTCACAGAAGGACAGACAACATGCAGTGAAACAAAGGTAGCTTCTGGGGGAAAAAATAAATCTCTTTAGAGGATGATTCCATAAACATCTTGTCTCTATGTCTGTTCTCCTCAATGAAACAATAAACAAAGCTGTGTACTGTCCAACCCCAAAATCCTCTCAAAGAGTAATTACTTCCGCAAGGGCTCCAGGAATCAGTTTCCTGACATGTCACCATTTGTTACCAGTGACCAAAGTCATTTGGCTTCTTGAGCAATAACTCTGCAGGAGCCACAATGCTACTGACCACATGCTGATTGCTGGGAAAGAGTCTCATGGGACATGGAAGAAGGGGGGAAAAAATCAATGAAAGAAAGGAAGAGGAGAAGAAGGAGGAGGAAGACAAAGAAGAAGTTGAAGAAGAAGCAGCTGTCTTTTAGTCTCTCACCCTTCTCCATTCCCCAACATCTTCCTAAAGTGGTAAGCAATTTGATAGAGGTTATATGTGTGCAATCATGTAAAACATATTTCCATTTTAATCACAATGGTAAAAGAAGAAATAAACCAAAAGGAAAAACAAAAAAAAAGTAAAAATAGTATGTTTTGATTTACATTCAGAGTCCATCAGTTCTTTCTCTGGATGTGGATAGCACTTTGCATCATGAGTCTTTTGTAATTGTCTTGGATCATTGCATCGCTGAGAAGAGCTCTATCATCACACGATGTTACTGTTACTACGTGCAATATTATCCCAGTTCTGCTCATTTCACTTCTCATCAATACATACAAGTCTTTCTAAGTTTTTCTGAACTCCTGCTCATCATTTCTTAGTGCACAATAAAGTTCCATTAATTCCTATGCCACAGCACATTCAGTTATTCTCTAAATTGATAGGCATCCTTTCAATTTCCAGTTTTTTGCCACCACAAAAAGATAAGCCTGTTATTTCATCAGCACGAGCAATTTCTAGAATAGAAATACCTATAGATGTGGATCAGGAATTCAACTATAATTTATATGATTAGAGAGTTGCCTGAGACATTGAAAGATTAATTGACTTGCAACCCAGGGATGGGGAATCTGCAGCCTCAAGGTCACATGTGGCATTCTAGGTCCTCAAGTGTGGCCCTTTGACTGAATCCAAACTTCACAGAACAAATCCCCTTAATTAAAGGATTTGTTCCATAAAACTTGGACTCAGTCAAAATGCCACACCCAAGGACCTAGAGGGCAACATGTGTCCTCAAGATCACAGGTTCCCCAACCCTGGTTGCCCATGCTTACATATCTAGTAGGTGAGAGAGGCAGGAAATTAAAGGTCCTCCTAACTACAAAACCAACTCTTTATAAACTATACTTTATTGCTTTTTAATGAGTTCTTATAATGACTTAGTAGAAGTACAGAGACTAGAAAAAAAGAATAGTATACTCTACCCTGGTGAAACTAGAGTACATAGAGGCCAGCAGTATCTTCATTCCTCTCCAGGCTGCATTCCTGACTCTCTACCAGACTTTCTCTATCCTGCCAGAGAAACTTATTTTCCATGAAAAACTCACTCTACTCCTGGGACTACATCTCACATTAGAAGTACCCTCTACCCCTGCAACATCTGCCTCCAATTGGTTGATTCCTCCTAGAACCTCTGTTTTAAGGAGAATGCCCAAACCAAGCATGTTTTCACTCATCTCCAGACTTTGCTCTTGACTCTTTGGACTTTCTACCATGTCCCAATGCCCACCTCCCGTTCCTATTTCCTTTTATGAATTATCTTTATCCACTATAATGTAAGTTCCTTAACGGCAGGAGCTGTCTTTCTGCTTGTGTTTGTTTTTTCAGTGCTCAGCACAGTACCTGGCACATAATAAGTACTTGAGAAACTTTTTTTTTTTTAGTTCTGTGGAACTCTGCTTCCAGAGGGAACAGCTCTGTCCCAAATCGCTGGGGTTTTCCCAGCTGCCGGGGCTTTTAGGAGGCTGCTGGGTCCCTCCCCAGCTCCAGCTCACTGAAAAAAAAATCTCAGGACCACCACCCAAGACCGCGATCCAGATCCAGGCCGTTCAACGCAAGAGCACTTGGCCTCTGAAGGATCGCTTGGGCCAGGAGCTCTGAAGCAGCAATGTGGAGGCGGGTGCAGAACCTCCGCTTTATACTTCTTTGCCCTGGAGGCAGCTTGGCCGGACCCGCTTTTCATCCCCAGTTTTTAGCCAAGTTCCACTAACCTGAGTCCTTTTTTCTTATGGCTGGATAATTCTGGATCTTGCCACAGCTGCCGCGGATCCACTGTCCTGAAGCTCCAGCCGCCCCCGGGGCAAAAATTGCCATTTCAGGCTGGGCTGGTTTCTGCTCTCAGAGTTGAAATGGTCGCTTTGAGCCGAGCTGCCTTCAGCAGGAAATATATCTGTGTGCATTTTGGAGCCCTAGAATTTTTTTAGAGTCATATATTTTGGGTATTTGATGTGGCTGTGTTGGAGCTGCAATTTCTTGCTGCTCTTACGCCACCATCTTGGCTCTGCCCCCAATAAACTTTTTGATTTGACTTGCTGACTTATATATAGTTATGGATCTTATATTTTAAGAGACTATTTACCACCAAAAAAAAATAAAATTTTAATTTAGAAAGAGGGTATTGAGAAACTGGAAGCCAGTCAACAGAAAGAAATTAGAATGGTAAGGGGACTCAAAACTATGTCTTTTGAGGAATCGTTGAAGGAACTTGTAATTTTTTCTGGGAAAAGAGAAATCTAAGGACAGATGTCAGCATTTGAATGCTCTCCATGTGGGAGAGAAATTAGAAATATTCCGCACGCAAAATATTTATGGCAGCAAAAGGTCAGAGATGTTGCAGAAGGTATTTTTGCAACAAGGGTGGGCAAGCTGACTTCTAAAGTACCTCTAAGAGTCAGATACCAGAAAGGAAATTCAAGAAGAAACCCCAGTAGGGTTCTTTGCCCTGACTTGACCTTCATCTTCCAATGCAATGATGGAAATTATATCCATTTTTTTTCCTAAAGACCATACTGTGCACATAACTAAATAGCCTTTCTGGTGGGCTTATGTAATAGTAATTAGTTTAGCAGGATACTTAGCACTTAGTAGTGCTAAGTGCTAAGTGTGGAAGGTGCAAACTCTGTCCCACTGTTGAGAAGGCATGAACTCCCCTGTTGATGTGGAAGAAGGGGATTGGCTGAGGTGTGTATATAAGCAAGAATTCCAGAGACAGACAGACAGACAGAATTGGAATGTTGCTCTGGGTGAAGGAAGAATTGTGGAGACTGAAGCTGGCTGAGAGAGAGACAAAGAGAGGGAGAGAGAAAAACTTTCTCTCCCAGCATCTGAGAGACAGAATTGGAATTTTGCTCCCCTTGAAGGAAGAATCCTGGAGACTGAAGCCAGCTGAGGCAG
>CM053580.1:101050017-101091734 GCA_028627135.1 Pseudochirops cupreus | reverse complement strand
TGTTGTGAATATTATAATGTTTTGAATGTTTGTCTTGATTTGTAATGGAATAAACAGAGTGTTCACTATATTTTGTAATCTGAACTCTAAAAGCTGTTCACAGTAGCGTTCCTTTGGGAATCTGCTGGTGCATGGCATTACAGCTTATAATTCATTTTTATGAAATATAGCTTTATGTGACCCAACAAAGACCTTGAAATTGTCACAACATGTACTATTTTAATTTCTTTTATACATAGTCAAGAGAAAAATGGATATTATTGGATATTAAGAGAACCCTTTCTGTCTCCAGAACAGTTGTGTTTATTCAACTGTCAAATGATTCAATCCTATCTATCCACCTAACTTGTGACAATACCATTATGGTGGGATTTTAAAAATCGCTTTGTTAAACATATTAAAAATTAATATTCTACAATACACCTCTCTTGAATCTATATCATATAGTAAAATAAGCATTCAACTTAAAATGAGAAGTTTTAGAAACTGACTTTGTCACTTACTAGTGTAAACCACAACCCAACAATCCCCACCCCTTTTCATGCCCCCTGGTTCACATGGCCCAAGTTCAATTCTGTGAGGCTCCCTTGAAAGAGATCACTTCCTTTCTTGGCTCACTGCTCCCACTTGGAATTACTCCAGGAAAATCTCTGAATATAGTTTCCTAAAGTGAGATGTCAAAGTGAATTGTATTGAACTTGAAGTCACAAAGACCTGAGTTTAATTGCTGCCATAGACCAATAATAGCTTTGTGACCCTCATCAAGTCACTTAAACTGCCTCAGTTTCCCCACCTGGGCAAATGGGGATAATACTAGAAGATATCTCACGTGATTTTTATGAGGGTCAGATGAGATAACCTTTGTAAATTACTTTGCAAACCTTAAAGCATCATGTAAATGCTAGGTTTTATATTTTATAAATTTCCCCAAATGTGGCCAAAAGGGATCCTCTAGCTCTTATACATGCAATAAAGTTACTAGTATGTTTTTCAAATATGAGACAGCTTTAATTTAATTCCACAGAAAATGAAGATGCAAAGAAGTCTAAAAACTGGTACTGGAGTCTATAAAGAGATATGGAAAACACAAAAGGCCTCACAGAAGCCAAGATGTAAAAAAATGAAGTCCACTAGTTCCCCTGGGAATAGGACTAAATTGGGGTTTTCACTGAGGGAGTCCTTTGACCTACTGGTGGAGCACTAACCCTTCCTCAAGGTCCCTAAATGCTCTCTTCCAGATTTGTAATGTCAGTCTGTGGTTTGGCTCCCCACCAGAAGGCAAACATACTTTAGGGCTGCTGAATAAGCAATCCCATTTTCCCTCAGACAGGCACTATATGAATAACTCATTGATTTTGATCTACTCATAGGATGCTGCTCAAGAACTAAGTGAGAGAACCTCTTCTGTTTCCAGGAAGCACCCTACAACAGGAAATTCACTTCTCTGTCTAGCACATCTTATCCCTGATCTCTGAAACTTGGGGTTCCCCAGAAGGCAATATTTAAGGTTGGCACTGCTGAAGATGACTTCCTTTTCTAGTTAGAAGGCTATATTGTGGGATCATGGTAGCTAGGCAATTTAACCCTCCCCCTTCTACAAAGGACTTAGGGGCTCATGAACATGGTCCACCATGTCAGACTTACTGGACATATGCATGTCATCATCTGCCATCTGCTTATAAAAGAAATCTATCAATGTTCTGGTTGCTGCCATCTCTTAAAATGGGAAAATCTCCTTTTAGGATCTTCCTTCTCAGGCTGCTAAGCAACCTCCTTCTCTGATGTCTATTTTAACTCTTTGTCCAGAGTTGTGCAACAAAAGTATAACAGTCCAATGCACAATTAAAATTCATTTATGCTTTACTAAAGTTAACAATCCACTAATTTATCTGTTTCCTAAATTCAAAGATTATGATACAGTGTACATAGAAAGGGATTTGAACTTAGAAGACCTATGTTCAGATCCCAAGTCTAGTTATTTTTTTTTGGTTTTTTTTTTTTGGAGGGCAATTGGGGTTAAGTGACTTGCCCAAGCTCACACAGCTAGTTTTTTGTGTTAAGTGTCTGAGGCCAGATTTGAACTCAGGTCCTCCTGACTCCAGGGCTGGTACTCTATTCATTGTGCCACCTAGCTGCCCCCCATTGATTTATTTTAATAGAAAAAAAAATATGTGGGGGGAAAAAGCCATATCTTTGATGTCTGGGGAATGGCTGAACAAACATTGGTAAAAGATGTAATAAACTACAATTGCCTCTTGGGAAATGACAAATGTGAAGAATATAGCTAATCATAGGACCTCAGATCTCAGAGGTCATTGTTTGAAGATTTCTGGTGAAAGGGAAGCTTCTACTTTTTTAGGAAGTTATGTAGATTAAAAGGGGAAAAAAGAAAAAGCAGAAATCAGAACAAACATATAGAGACTACAACTAAAATGAACACCATTAAATATGTGATACACACACACAAAATGCATATATACATGTATGTATACATTTACATAAGTGAATACATAACACGTATGGTTGTGTACATGTAAGTGTACATGTACCTATTATTTATATGTGAATAAAATTTACATATATGAAATATATGTAAATATTTCGTATAAATATATGTATATTTGGTCAGACCTGTGATTTCTTTAGTGTGGACAATTTGTGTTGAAACTCCCTATACCAAGACAGATCAGCAATTTGTTTGTAACATATAGTTTTAGAATTGATTGGGGTTAGTGAGAGGTCAAGTGACTTGTCCATCATCATACAGTTATTATATGCTAGAGGCAAAATGTGAATCCAGGCCTTCCTGACTGCAAGGCTAGCCTTCTATCTACTACATCACTCTCTAAGAACATCAACACACACACACACACACACACAAATACAAAAGGGGAACAGAAACAAACAGAATATTTTTCTTATGATCTTCAAGTTAATGTATACATTTTGAACAATCTGTAAATAATGGAGTTTACAGTTTCACATACAATCATTTTATATTTTTGTGCATTTGAATCTTAGGTGATGTGCACTAATAATCCAGATTTTAAGATGAAAGCAATAACACCTTCCCCAACCCAGCTTGGGTACTTTACTGGCTGTATGAATTGGGGTAAGTGGCTCAACCCTTCTAAGCCTCAGTTTTCTCATTTGTAAAATCAGAATAATTATTACTAACCTCTCCAGCTTCCCTCCCAAGATTGCTATAGAGATCAAATGAGATAACTGCAAAGCATTATAGAAATTTCCACACTTGAAGTACATCAGGTTTTCTTAAGGAGGAACATACCTATAATTTTTATAATCAAGTGAAACAATGGCAGCTGTAAGCTTTGTTAAACAATGAAAAGGAAGGGAGAGAAATTCGCAGATAGAGAAAAATAAGCAGAATAGATTGTTCCCAATTGCCCAGTTTCTGAAACTGAAAATCACACTCACTAAAATAAAACCTACTTCTAATTTTTACATATAAACATCAAGGATTTATTTTTCTACCATCACATTCCAATTCAAGCAGGTAGAGATGATTATAATAGCAAAGCAGCAGAGGCAGAGTTGGGAAATGCCAAAAGGACTCATCCTGTACTGGGAAAAGGTTAGAAGCCCAAAGGATTTAATTTCACAAACTGATTTCAAAAGGGCACTCTACAGATTCTTTTAAGGCTACCTTGTCCCAGGAGAACAATATGAAACCTCCTTGCCCAGAATAAGAATGAATGTGGGTTGCTAATTAATAAAAAATTCAAAAAGGATTTTGAAAGCCCATTGGATAAAAGAGATTAAACATCACATTTTTTTTACTCTGTATCACAGCAATTGGAAGTCATAGTTCATGGAACCTTAAAATCTTGCAAGTGTCATATAATTGAAATCTTTCAAGCAATATGTATGGAGCATCATTCATAGCTAAGTAGCATAGTAAATACAGTGCGGGACTTGAAGTCAGGAAGATTTGAGTTCAAATCCTACCTCAGACACCTAACTAGAAGTGTGACAGGTGACTTTGTCAAGTCACAACTTTTCTCAGCCTCAATTTCTTCATCTATGAAATGAGGAAAATAATAATGCCTACTCATTATGTCATTAAAAGAAATCTTGATTTGGGCCTCATCCTGGTCAATAAGGCAAACTCAGGAAAAGAAAGATTAAGATATCTTATTAGCACACCAAGGAAGCAAGCAGTTGGGTGTGGCCAATGCAGATTTCAAACTGCATGATTTTATAGACTGGAGCAAATAGCTTCCATATAAGGGCAAAAGTATGCTTGGTATACATACACAATATACATATACATGTGTGTATGCATATATACCTATACCTATACATGTACATGTATATACATATGCATACACATACACATATACATATACATATGATAAAGAGATGGGTTATACATTGCCTCTGCTTCTTCTTTTATGTCTAAGTACACATGGGCAAGGGTATTTCCAGAACTCAGTTTGCTGCAGACTGGCTATGCAGGTACCCAAAGTTTAAACATGGAGTCACTCAGACTAATTCGGCACAGATGGCTGACAATAGAAATTTCTAGTATTTAGCATAGTTCCTGACACATAGTAGGTGCTTCAAACTGGCATTCTCTTGAGATTCTTCCCAGAATTCAAATATCTCACTGTCATTGTGTCCATCACTTTTTTCATCTTTTTTTCCACTGCTAACATACTTCTGACTATCCTCTTCTAAATAGAGTCTCCATATACATACATATATTTATGTATACATTATGTATACATTATATGCCTGTGTATTTTTTTACTAAGTCAACTGTAACTCATGGATTTTAATTTGACCTCCAGCTTTAGTTCCAATATGATTGCCACCTTTTCTCCAGATGGAAAAAAAAAATCTTACTGATAGCTTGTGGAACTCAGATCTTTTTCTCTCTGATTGGTGCCATTTCTGAGTGTCTCTTCATTACTCTCATGGCATATGACTGTTATGTGGCTATGTGTAATCCTCTGAAAAAAACAGTCATCAAGGGTCATAGAGTTTGCTTACAGATGACTGCTATGTCTTGGGTTGGAGTGATGCAGGAGGTGTCTTGCATTCCTATACCATACTCCCTATATTGTGTATCTGTAGCCCAAGAGAGATACCTTTATTCTTCAGAAAAGTTATAGGTATACTTGGAATCTCCTGTAATGACATCTCAGCTTATGAAAAGGTAGTTGTAGTACTGACCAGAACTATTTTCTGCACTTATTTCTCTTCCTGGACTTCTACATTTTTGTTGTGGACCCAGACACCATTATTCCCCTTAGAATGTCTCCCTAGAACTCTAGAACATGATTTAATGATATTACATTGGTAGAATGCCTCCACCAACTCTGGAGCAGACACATTGAATACTTATTCCCATGATCTTCCCTCTGGCCTGGAGACTGCCAGGTTACTAAATAGTAGGAGCAGCCCAGTCTCCTGTCTGGAGAAAGAAAGATGGCTCTCATGAGCAGAATCTCCTGGACCCCATCTTCTACTCATTCATCCAAGATCATTGGAATTCAACACACATTTGTTGGATGTAGCTTGATTTTGAGTTGTGTCTATCACAAAGACTGGTCAAATACAAGAGAGATGTATAATCATCCTTGTCTGTAGTACATGGGTAGAATGAATGAAAGAGAAGGATATTATTGCCTCTTATCTCCCTCCAGCTTAGGAAAAGTTGTTTGCTTTACAGTTTTGGGGAAGTATGTAAGACCTGATTCTCTATACTGAAAGGCTCCCTAAAAATGACAGTGAGCGATTCATTTATGTACTGCATTAGCTGCCCACGGAATATATTGTATGTCACAGTGGACAGCCTTGAAGTAAGCAGGTAGTAATCAACAGCTGGAACAAGGGTAAATAGTACTGATGAAAGAAAAACAATAGTAGATAAGGTAGAAGATAGAGTCTTGATTAGAACACTTTAAAAAAAAAACAGAATTTCTCATTAGGCAATAGGTCACTTCAATAGCACAAAAAGATACAATGCTGTGGGGTAAGTGTTCCATCTTGTTCTGAGTCTTTAACAACTCTTCTCAGTCCCAGATTCCCCAAACTACCTCCCTGCCTTTTCCCCATTGGCCTCCTCTGTCCACTTCTCATCAATATATCCACATTTGCGGACTCTTCTTTCTTCCTCCAATTAGTGAGTTTACACCTGGAACCTACATTTAAGTGCTCACCAAGTCATGTTAACTTCCAACTTGGCAAAAACTCTGACTCCCTCATTCCTTCTCCCTTTCCAGCTCCCTTTTATATGTGGTCTTTCTCCATGAGAATGTAAGGTTGTTGAGAGCAAGGAGTGTCTTTTTAATAACATTTGAATTCCCATAATACGCACTTAATGAGTACTCTATCCCGTATCTGTCCATGTACTAGCAAAATTTCCCAGCGTTCACATATTTCCTCTTTCTCCCAGAAAGCAATCTTTTAAAACAATTTTTTAAAGCAGAAAAATTCCAGCAGATCTAAATAACTTATCTTGGTCACGGCCCTGAGAGTCAATGAGTATATCATTAAAGGAACCCAATATCCCCTTAGTACAGCAGATCTTGATTTAAAAAAAAAACTCACAAACCTCTGAAAAACTGTAGGAAAATAGCAAAAACTGAATGGTAAAATCCAGTATACAAATAGGTCATACCAAGTCCTCAACTCACATTAGATTGTATGTCCCTGTAAAAGTCCAGGTTTGTTAATATCATTTCTAAATGGTGTCTATGACTCTATAGTCATGAAAAAATCATAACTATATGTTCTTCTTGATGAATCATATTGGAAATCCTTTTGAAGAGGTTGCGGGTCAGTTCCTCAGTCCTTCCAGTAAAATGATTTGGGGACTCAGTAGTCAAGCACTGTGTTTAAACATTGGTAGGTAAATAAAATGTAAATTAAAAGTATAGTTCTAGGTAAGAAACAAAACAAAAGGCTTCGCTGGGTGATGGAAGCATTAATTGGTACCTAGGAAAATGATTTTTGAGAGGAGTAGAGAAAACAGGGAAGAGGTACATCTAGTGTCATTAGCCTAAATGAATATATCTCTCACTGACCCCCAGGTCTACAGATTACTGGCTAAATACTCTTGCGGGTGCCCAGTTACAACAGCCTCTGATCTAGATACCTTCTTCTCCTCCAGGTCACTACTCATCCTCATGCTGGTTCAAACAATCCAAAAGTCCTCATGGCTTATCTTTCAGCAACTGTTATGAATGGTATCTCACAGGTATATATCTCCACTTGCAAAAGCTTCCTTCTTCTGTCTTACTTGCCTGTTTTCCTATTTCTCCTTCCTACTAATCTCCTTCCAAAAGGTCAGGATCACACTAACCTTGGAAGTTTGGGCAACCTCCTTTCTTTGAAGTCAGTTTCCTGCCCCCAAATCTCTCTGTACTTTGTGGTTGTGTTCCAGGTAAGACTACACATAAAAAGGAAGGACATTTCTGGCCCCAGAACAGACATACATTGAAATTAGACTACCTACACACGCTGTGTGGAGCTCATATTTGAATTTACAATGCTAAACTCATATCAAAAGTTAGGAAGCTTACAAACTGTTGAAAAGTGTTTGGTGATCCATCCATGAAGAATTCAACTAAATTCGGTAAACACTTAATCACCTACTGTATATAGGTTACTGTGTTGGGCATTCGGAACACAAAGAAAAAAAGGAAATGATCATAACCTTCAAGGTACATTCTCCTAGAGCAGCGGTTCTCAACCTTCCTAATGCCACGACCCTTTAATACAGTTCCTCATGTTGTGGTGACCTCCAACCATAAAATTATTTTTGTTGCTACTTCATAACTATAATTTTGCTACTGTTATGAATTGTAATGTAAATATCTGATATGCAGGATGTATTTTCATTGTTACAAATTGAACATAACCCACAGGTTGAGAACCGCTGTCTTAGAGTGGCACAAAACATACGCTGATAACAAATTAAAATATATAAAAAATAATAAAAGTAAATGCAAGAAGGAGAGCATGTTAACATCGAGAGAAATTAGAAAGTCAATCAATAAATCTGTATTAAGTACCTATTATGTGCCAGGCACTGTCCTAAGTGCTGGGGATACACAAAGATAAGCCCTGCCCTCAAGGAGCTTAGAAACTAATGGGGGAGTAAAGAAACAAACAATTATGGTACCTGAATGGTGGTTTAAAGAAAGCTAAGGATTCCAAAAGGTACAAATAAAAAGAGAGTACATTCTGGATATGGAGACCAACCTATGCAAAAATTCAGAAAAGGAAAAAAAAATTTAATACACAGAGAACAACTAGAAGACCCATTGGACTGGAATGGAGGGTGTGTGAAGAAAAGTAATAAGAAATAAGATTGGAAATGTAGATGGGAATGAGATTGTGAAAACTCTTGAGTGCCAAACTGAAGATTTTTATATTTGATCCTTGGGGCAATAGATTTCATTGAAGATTTAGTGAGGGGTGACATATATCTAGTCATTAAACAACCACATCTTTAACCTTCTAAAAGGAGGAAAGGGGAAAAAAACTCTCATAAATATAATATTGCTGTTGTGCCTGCAGCATAGAATAATTCATCCTGTCACTTAGTCCATCCCTAAAGTTTACAAAAGACAGTCCTTTTTATTACTGCAGGGCATTGAGCTCAGAAGCAGATGAATCATGTGACCTTTGAGCTAGAAGAAAATGGATCAGCTGAGCAGTTTCCGTTGGGTTCAAATCAAAACTCCTGATATTATCTGGGGAATGTATGTACTATCCTATACATTGTCATTTACAGAAGAATTGCTTTCAAATTTTATGAATTAAGACTAGGTGTTAGATTTAGTTGCCCTAAATGTACAATTACAGTACAGAAAGACAAGACCAAATAATAGTCATGTGAAAGATCTATGGATTTTAAAATATTGCAAGTTCAGTTTCACTCATGCATGACTTGGAAGCCAAAAAAAAATCAATGTGATCTTAGGCTCAAAAAAAAAAAAATAGTAAAGACAAAGCAAGCAAAAACGAGGTCAGAACTAGCCAGAGAGCTCTGATCCATTGAGTCAGAAATAGTTTTAGCCAAATGTGTTTCAGTACCCTGAATAGTTCCAAACAACTGAGGTAATCTTAACAGCTCAGAGGTGTTTGTTTTTGTTTTATGTTTTGTTTTGTTTGTTGGAGCTCTTTAGTGTTCTACATCTGTTAATTATTTTTATCTTTCCAACAGGACTCAAATTATTAAAGGGTGCTTACTTCTTTCCAGCTCTTTTTTTAAGCTTCCTTATCATCAGATGGTTCACACACTTTATTTCTCAGGTTAAAGACAAGGGTTTAGCCTAGATTGGCAACCTTTTCCTCTGAACAGGGAGAGGGTAGTATTCAATAGATTACTCAAAAAGGCAAAGTGATAACATGGATAATCTTGGATCAATAACCTGAATGTTTTCACTTCCTTGGGACATGTTATATAATTTCTATTCCATGGTGAACTTCATTCACTTGGTTTTGTTTTGTAATTGTTTTTTGTCTCATTCCTCTGTAATAACTGCTTTAGAAGCTTTTTATGGGTAAAGAGACAGGTTTCACCTTAATATAAGGATAAATAGTGCTGTCCAAAAGTAAAGTTAGATGCCTCAGGAAGTAGGGAGTTCCCCCTATGTAGGGTTCCTTAATTCTTCTTGTATCCTTCATAATACCTGTGTGATATTATGCTTGTCTGAAATCTATTAGTCATGTATGAGTTAAACAGTCTTAAAAAGTAGATCAGTCCTAGAAGTCTTTAGCAGAATGTCTGTAAGAGACCTCTCTAACTCTGTTATTTCCCTTCAGGTCCTTTACACTCTCAAATAGAAACAGATCCCTGCAGGTTACATATTAAATATGTGACTTAGAAAACCATAAATTAATGTCATCTATGTTGTGGTGATTTTTATTTATTTTTCTAACACATCCCAATTATATTTTAACCTGGTTCCACACATTTTGTGGGTATGGCATCTCTGCTTTATATGGATGTGGCAAATTGGTGTATAAATTATTTCATCTAGCTACCTAAATATCCCTTTTCCTGGCTCTGGATAGCAGCCTGGTGAAAGACCATGGCTTAGATTTCGTTGCATCCTGACTCTGCTCCCTCCACAACAACTTTCACCTATTTTCCCCACCCTACTGCCCTTGTGGGCAATTTCTTGGCCATGCTAAGACTCAGACTCGAGTATCTATCCAACCCCTCATCAACAGTAGTGACCAGACATGATAACAGCATGTGTAACAAATGCTTGCTAAATGTTGTCAAGTCATTAAAAAAAACCCTACTGAGTCTTGCCCTGTAGGGAAAGCTGGTTATTGAAAATAACTTTTCTTTCAGTATATGGTTAATGAAATACCTCCAACTGCCCCATCTTCCATTCCTATGATGATAACACTGAATTGAATGATATTTCTCTCAAGATTCACAGAGACCTAATGATTACTCAAGTTTACACTTGACAGTGAATAACATTGTAGTTCTTTACAGGATTTCATGATGCAAAGTTTTTATTCATTGATTTTATACTTTGTTCCAGAACTTCAAAATGTTATCTGTTTGTAGGAGAACAGAGGGAAGAGGTTTCTTCACAGGTTCACATATTCTTCTAAAGATTTCTATTGGTCTGTGCACATAAACTGTCAACTTCAATATCTCTCACATTCTCTATAACAGCCAGATCCAATTATTTTTTTGTTGCCATACTTCACCAGTTTTCAGCAAACAATCCTATATCTTGATTCAATATGGAAGGCAATAAATTTTAGAGTTTATCATGAGCATGTAAATATGAAATAAAATAAATTTCAATGTAATGATATAGTTATTTGAAAACTTTGTTATCTTCCCTTGACAAGTTTCTCATACCTCCATAGGGATAATTTAACTCAGACTGGTAACCCCTCCTCTAGAGAAAAGGATTCCTCACTGATAATCAGGGATTATATTTTGAGGAGTCTTAATAATAACTTACATTTATCCAACACCTTAGGGTTTACCTAAGTGCTTTACATTCATTGTTTCATTTGATCCTGACAACAACTATGGGAAGCAGGTAGGACAAGTGTATCCTTACCATACAGATAAGAAAACCAAAGCTCTGAGAGATGGAAGTTACTCATGCAAAGTCTCATGGGTAACGGAGCCAATATTTAAAAGCAGGTCTTTTACCTCCAAGGCAAATTCTCTTTCTATTCCTCCAGGACTTTACTCATCGGATAGATGCAATAGAATCCAATCCTGCCTGATTAAAGTGGAAATCTTATACTAGGCGTGGTGGCACATACCTGAAATCCCTCCTCTTGGGGAACTGGAGGCTGCTTCCTGGCTTGGGCTCAGGAGTTCTGAGCTACACGGGCTCTAAATAAAGATAAAGCCCAGAGCTCTTCTAGTTCCAAATCTATGATCCTATGATCCCATGGAATGTCTGAAAGCATATCCAAAAGAATGAAAGAGAAAAAAATTTACTTCCGTTTTGGAAGATGTTTCTCTGAATTATTCTGAGCAAATAGGTTGTCATGCATATAAAACTCTCTCACTTCAGAATTATATGTGAACTTAGGAGCTTCCTTTCCTGAGCTCTTCTGAACCTAAATTGTTGCCATAAAATTTTAAAAGGCTCAAGAAAATTTGCATGTGGTGATAACTGGTACCAAATTACATTCCTCCTCTTTTCAACATTAGGGAAGCTAGATGGCACAGTGGATACAGTGCAAGCCCTGGAGTGCAGAGGATCTGAGTTCAAATCCGACTTCACACTTATTAGCTGTCTGACCCTGGACAAGTCACTTAACCCTTTTTGCCTCAGTACCTCATCCGTGAAGTGAGCTGGAGAAAGAATCAAAAAACCACTCCAACACCCTTGACAAAAAAAAAAAAAACAAACCCAAATGAGGTCATGAAGGGCCAGGCATGACTGAAAAAATGATTGCCCAACAGCAAAAAAAATTTTCCATGTTCATTGAGTCAGCAGTGATCCAAGTACAACTTGTGTACTTCATGTCAGTGGAACAGCCTAGGACATTTGCCTAACTTTACATCCAATACAATGTTGAAAATGTGCTGTATGCAAGTGGTAATAGGCAAATGAGATAATACGACTAGTGTACAATAATTTCTGTGGAGCTCTGAGACTAAAAGTGATGATTTTTGTAAAACCATTTTGAGTTTATCAAAAAATGTTATACGTGTATAATCTAAATCAAATTGCTTATAATATCAGGGGAGAGCAGGTGGTGAAGGAGGGAGAGAGAAAATTTGGAACTCAAAAAAATTTTTAAATAAATGTTGAAAACTGACTTTACATATAACGAGGGAAATAAAATATTATTTTAAAAAAGAATGTATGTTATAGAATGTTCGATTGTTATTAAGCTGTTTTATACTTATAGCATTTGGCTAAGCCATGAAGAATTAGACCCTCTAGTACAGTGGTTCTCAACCTTCCTAATGCCACAACCCTTTAATACTCGTATGTGGGAGTATCTGCATGTGGGCGGACCTGCCTGGAGATAGATAGAGGAGCAGTGTCTCAGTTCCTAAGACCGTCGGAAAATTGTGTTTTCCAATGGTTTTAGGTGACCCCTGTGAAAGGGTCATTCGACCCCCCAAAGGGGTCCCGACCCACAGGTTGAGAACCTCTGCTCTAGTGAATCTAGAGGTAAGAATTGGTGGTAGATTAAATTGATATTATGGTAATGAGAAATCAGATTCTTAACTTGGTTGATTGATGGATATGGACAAGTGATTTTCTCCTCATCTTCCCTTGACTTGAGGAAGTGGCTATGATTAAGTGAATTAGTGATAAGCAAGGAAATTTATTGATGGAATATCAAAGTTCAACCAGGTAGCATTGGTCATAACTTATTGAACAAGGATTTTTAAAAGGACTTTTTAAGCCCTGCCAATAAGATAAACTTAAGAATAAAGCCAACCCATTACAGCTCATCAGATGTGGACATACATTCAATATTCATTCAAATGCATGTTGAAATAGACATTTTTCATTCATTTGGTGTCTATTATGTGGATGGACAAGGGCAAACTCCCTTTGAGTAATTAAAGATCTCTTTCAAGAGCCTCTGAAGTGCTCTGAGGCTTAATGCAATCAGCATAATATCATCCATAAACAGGAACATCTGGAGGGTCTCACTGTCCGTAAGAGCTCACTCTCCAGTCTTTCTATGTGCTAGACCTCTCCACCTTTGGTAAGATTATATCTCCCTGTTTTATGCCTCATCTAGCATTTGTCATCAAAGGATTACTGAACAAGGTTGTTTCTGTTGTCACTTCTTCCAAGGAATCTTGAATTATTTTTATGTATGTGTGGAAGACACCTTTTTTTGTAAAACAGTCTTGAAGCTAGCATTTTGTTCTATCAAACCAAATGATTGTTCATGATCAGCAAACAATAAGACATGCATTTAAAAATCATTTCACAAAATTGTCATATTAAAATTTTTTACTGTGAAAGATTTCTTACTTTTTTTGGTAAAAACAAAGATTTTAGGATCATAGATGGAGATCTGAAAAGAATCTCATTTCATGGGGTGGCTAGGTGGTTCATTGAATAGAGAACTGGCCCTGGAGTCAGGAGGACCCGAGTTCAAATCTGACCTCAGACATTTAACACTAGCCACGTGACCTTGGGCAAGTCACTTAACCCCTCCAAAAAAGCCAAGAAACTCGTGTCACTTTCACTATCATTTTCTTCTAAGAAGCATAGACAATAGAGTGTGGAGTAGAAGGAAGAGAATGGAATTCTATGCTACCTTAGCCATTTTCCAGCTAAATGCCTGTTAATAGGTCATTTAACCTATTAGAGACTCGGTTTTCTTATCTGAAAATGTGGATAATAATATTTGCATTACCTACCTCACAGGGCTGTTGTGAGGAAAATGCTATGGAAATGTGAGTTATGGATCCACATGTACAAAAATATTTATAGCAATTCTTTATGTGGTGGCCAAAACTTGGAAATTGAGGGGATGCCCATCAATTGGGGAATGCTGAAAAAGTTGTGGTATGTATACTACTGTGCTATAAGAAATGATGGGGGGGGAGGGGTAGGCAGTGCAGTGAATAGAGTACAGGCTCTGGAGTCAGGAGGACCTGAATTCAAATCCAACCTCAGACACTTAACACTCACTAGCTGTGTGACCTTGGGCAAGTCCCTCAACTCCAATTGCTCTACTCTCCCCCTTCCAAAAAAGAAAGAAAGAAAGAAATGATGAACAGGCAGACTTCAGAAAAACCTGGAAAGACTTATATGAACTGATGCTGAGTAAAGTGAGCAGAACCAGGAGAACATTGTACACAGTAACAGCCACAGAGCGTGATGACTGATTTTGATAGAGTTAGCCCTTTTCAGCATGCAAGGACCTAAACATTTCAAAGGACTCATTATGGAAAATGCCATCCACATCCAGAGAAAGAACTATGGAGTCTGAATGCAGAGTAAAGCAGACTATTTTCTTTTTTTGTTTTGTTTTGTGTTTTTCTTTCTCATGATTTCTCCCATTTATTATAATTCTTCTATACAACATGACTAATGTGAAAATATGTTTAATAGCAATGTATATGTAGAGCCTATATCAGATTGCATGCTGTCTTGTGGAGGTAGTGGGGAAGAAGGGGGAGAAAATTTTAAAGTTATGGAATTGAATGTTGAAACCTAAAAATAAATTAATTAATTAATGAAAAAAATAAAGTTTCCTCACCAAGACTACCCTTCATCTATAAAATCACAGGTCCAGAAAAAGTTTCCTTGAAATAAAATGTGAGTTATACTCTTCTGACAGTGCACATTATTATATGCCACACTTTGGTTTTATTCAAACCAGCCTCTGAAAGTGAAGTACCCAGGTTGATGGGAGGGAAAACAAATGGAACAACTGGCTGGGGAAGAAGGCAGTTCCCATGACTTTTCATTTCAGCCCAATTTCTTTGCTTATAAGCTTTTAGGCTGAGAGAGTGTACGCGATCTTGCTTTTTGCATTCTCTTGTTGAAAGTTGAATGCTGTGAGCTGTGATGAGAGCATTTCAGGCATCTCCACCCTAGAGATGTCAGCTTCAGCTCCAGCACCCTTTTCTCTCAGCCTGATATGACAAAATTGCCAAGCCCAGAAGTCTTTTGTTTCACTTCTGAGCCTCATCTGTAAAATTCACCTAGTGAATCTTGTCAGTCCTATACAAGGCTAAGAACAGGGAACTTGGGCACAATAGAGGTAGAAGAGTCATGTGCCAAGAAAACTCAGTATCTCTACTTCTGCAACAGATACTAAGAAGGGGGAGGGAGAGTACCTGCCACATGTGGGGGCTGTTTTTTTTTAAATGTCCCAAACTTGTGATACTATTAATATCTGTGGTTAAGTGGAATGTTCAAATTGTTCATTGCAACAATTGCTTTATAAATATTTATTCCCTTGGAAACCACTCTCTGTATTACCATTTTGTAATTATGCAAGGAGGGGAAGGAATTCTCAGTTTAATGGGAAACTACGACTGTTCTGATATAATGAGAGATAGCTAGGTAGAATGGTGAAAGCACTGGATATGGAATAAGACCTGTATTCAAATGCTACCTCAGTCACTTATTACCATTGTGACTTTGGACAAATCACGCATCCTTTCTTGGATTCAAGTGCCCTCACCTGTAAAATGAGACAGTTGGGCTACTCTCTAAAGTTCCTTCCCACTCTATTTAATAGCTAGTATTTTTATAGTACATTAAGTTTTGCAAAGCCTTTTACAAATATTATCTCATTGATCCTCACAACTACCCTGGAAATTAGGTGCCACTATTATCCCCATTTTACAGATGAGAATACTGAGACACAAGACAGACCGAGGATAAGTGACTTGCCTAGGGTCACATAGTGCCTGAAGCCATATTTGAACTGAGTCCTGATTCAGTGATCTATCCACAGCACCACCTAGCAGCCCTTAAGATGCTATGATCTTATAAAAGTAAATTGGATCTAATGTGGTAGAGTCCAGTAGTTTAATGGGGAATCTGCATCTTCAATGAACTGCACTAATACTATTGGCATTTCTCTGTGATTAGAAAGGAATGGGTGTAAATTAACAAAGTTACAGCTAAGTCAATTCTGCGAACTCTGTTTCTGAACAGCTGTTTAGGATGAGCTACTGACCAGAGCCAAAAGGCAATAAATAACCTTATAAGGTTAAAAGAGCACCCAGGTTTTGAGGCAGGCAAGCAGTGCTAAATTATTACAATAATGTTTTATGTGCTTTTTTACGGTGTGAATACAAGGTCACTGTATTCCAGGGGGTGAGCCATCAAAGATTTGACCCATGTAAGCTAATTATCCTTATTTGGTAACTTAAAACTTCGGTTCTTTTCCATGGAATTGTATGTTGATCCAAGTGATTTGCTTCACTCTTTATTTACAGTTTAGATCTCCTTCCTGCTCAGAACTGCATTTCACAACACATATCAAGAGGGTTCATGCATCTCCTGGATGTCCCCCAGCTATGTGGCACAGGGAAGAGAAGGAAGGAAATGAGAAAGAGGAAAGGAAAGAAAAGGGAAGTGCATTCATTAAGTGCTATGTGCCAGGTATTGTCTTGGAGAAACAATATAAGCAGAAACAGTCCCAATCCTCAAGGCACTTAGCATTCTAAAAGGGAAAGTCAAGACGCAAAAGTGAGCTAAAAAGAAGAGGTGGACAAATGAAGTTACCTGGTCCAGGCATGGATCAGAGGCAGTCAGGAAATGAGCCAGGAAGATAATGATAGCAGGTCAATGTCAGCCTCCAGAAAATAAGGGGGAGGAGAGGTAGGGAGGCTTTGTGGAGTGATATTCCATTGTGAATGTATAGGGAAGGGGAGTGGGAGATAGCTGGGCCAGAGTGAAGAAAAAATATTATATATCAGCCAACAGTAGAGGGGAGCCTGGTTTTAAAGTCTAGAAACTGGGAGCAGAAAGGGGAAGACAATAGTATCCCAAAAGCCATGCAGGAACTAGTGACAGCAAAAAAGTACAGCTAATACCTTTAGTTGATTTGAAGTACAGACTAGATAATAATAAAATTTCCATGATGATAGTCTGGAGTTCAACTTTAATTGATGTCCTCTTTTGTAGTTGAGACTCCCCACCTTCTCAAAAAGGAATTTCCGATCGCTCAAATGCTCTGATCTGTAATCAGTAGTCTCCTTCTAAAAATAAATGAAAGTATCCCCTTATCTGGGGGTTGTTAGACAGAAACCTAAATCTCTACTCCTTACCTCTTCATTTCTCCTTTGCAATCCTTATTTTACCATTAACTCTTATCTTGAAAAGGCTTTAGCCTTAAAGGGCCAGGGTCTCCCATTGTATCCTGGATCATCTCTAGTCCTGATGAATATCTGGTCACCAGATCCAGATGGTTCTGGAGGAAAAAGTGAGACCGGTGACCTTGCACAGCCCTCCCTCACTCAAATCAAAGTCAACTGCAAGTCATATCATCATTTCCTTGATGCCATGATCCTCTTGATGCCATGTCCTTGAAAACAAAGGACAAACACAACCTCATCTTGCCATATACTCCATCAGTTTCTACCATTTTTTCAGGTCATGTCAATTCATTAAATCAAGGTCCTCTGCAAGATGGTTCCACCCAACTTGCCTCCTGCTATTTCCCTTCAAATATTTTTTCTTCTGCAAAACTAAACTACCCACAATCTTTCTCTCTTCTTTTCATCCATCTCTTTTCTGTTCCTTTACCATTGTCCCTGCTCTTGCTCCTGTCTCTGTCTGTCAAAATTCTTCCCTTCCTTTAAGATCCTAACTCGGTTGACATTTCCTCCATGAAGACTACCCTAAAGCTCCCTTCTTAAAATAATCTGTCCCTTCTCAAATTTATCATAGCAACTTGTTTAGACCTCTCTTTCGAATTTTTACATCCTATGTTATATTATCGATAGAAAGCAGGTCTTAAAGTCAAGGAGAACTGGATTAAATTTCCACTGTCACTGATATACATTGATTGTGTGAGCCTGGGGATGTCAATTATACTCTCAGTGCTCTAATATGTTGCAGAAACAGTGCCAGCTTAAATTGGTGAAGGGAATTTCCTCTCCCAGGAGTTTCCTGTTCTATACTAATGAGGTTACAATTCCCACTACCACTAAATTTTAGTAAGCTCCTTGATAAAAGTAATCTTGTGCCTAACCAACTACCTTATATGGAGGAGATACTTAATAAATGTTTATTAAATCAACCATTCAGTGATGTTTAGGGAAACTTTTCCAATTTATATCCAACTACAAGCTTGAAGATAAAACAGGTGTGTTATGTCAAGTGCAGGCCTTTCCGCACCAAGCAAGATATTAACAAAAACTCAATGAAGAGTTGTTCCAAAGCCCTCTCTCTCACAGCAGCATGCATTGTATAGTGCATGGCAGAGGTGAAAATCCAAGCCATGGCTCAAATTGAAGATGTGCTATATGAAACTGAGGCAGTAGTAAATTACTCTTAGAGTTCTAGGCAATTCACAGATGTCAAGGGAACAATATAGTGGAAATTATTCACAATAAGCACAATAATCACTGGGGTTTTCCCTCATAATACATAACCTCGACTTGGGGCAACCAAACGAGCAATGGAAAAAGGACAAAAATGCAAAGGAAGGGAAGAAAGGCAAGAGAAAGGGAGGAGAAAAAAGAAGAGGGAAGGAAAAAAGGAAAATGCAGGAGGTTTTCAAATAACACACTCCAATTAATTAGCCAAGAAAAAATACTCTTAAAAGTTTGAGTTTTGACAGGACTTGTTATTTAATTATTAACCACCATTCATATTTTGGCCATAAGAAGTGCTATAAATAACAATCAAAGCTCTTGCTTATGAAAAATCCACCCCCCCCATTGGAAAGCTAAGATTTAGTTAAGCAAAGTATATTCAGAGCAGATGCTGCCCTCCTGAGTACCAGGGGAGTATTGCTACTTGCCAAGAAAAGACGATAAGCCTCTGAAAACTACTAGGGAATTTTGACAATTTGAATCATTCATTAATCCATATACACTTATTTTCTAAAAGAATGAATTTAGGAGCAATTCTTGGCTATTACTATATGCACTTATTTAGATTAATGGAAACTAGGAAAAATAGAAAAATAAGATTATGGGGAAAATTACAAGAAAAACTATGATGAATTCTATAGAAACATTTTTAAACTAACTTTGTGATTTCTGTTGATGGATGACAACTTCATATTCCTAGATATTGCTAAACTGTTTACAATTGGAAACTCAGCATTAGAGAAGAGCAGACAGCAAAATTAAACAAAGCAGACAAAGAAATATCAACCTTCATTATTTTGCCACATTTTAAAATCTTCTGTATGCAGAAGGATAATTGCATTTTGAAATCTTTAATAGCAATAAAGTTACAATCACCCATCTATTTAGTCTAGTATTTTAATTCCAAATATTTGATCTGCAATATATACTACAGCAGTTTCCCATGGCATAATTATTTTTAAAAAATTCCTATTCAGAAGGAGCAATTTTTTTTTGGTTCTTTCTGTACATTTTCTTTTAAAGTAAGAACCCTTTATACTCTAAGAACTGGCTCTCATTTTTATCCTTTATCTAAAACTAGAGGGGTTGAGAAGGAGAAGGTATTGCATTTTTAAAATTTTTTTACTTTTATAAGGAAAAATAAAATTCATTCTCACAGAATTTCACAAGTTGTATTGCTGGTGCAGAATTTCTTATACTAGGTTAATTAAATTGGGGATCAGATGCAAATTCCCCTTTATCATCATAGGCATCAGCATTATTCAAAAGTAAGGAGACTTTTGTATTTTTTTAAATCAAGCGATTGTCTTTCAACCCAATGATTTTGATTTGAAAGTTAAAAATAAACATAAACTGTGCTGTGCAGAGACTCCAAGGAAGTTCACTTCTTTTCCATTTTATCCTGTAGTTACAAAGGAGAAATAAAGTTACATTCAATAGAGCCATTAGAGAGAAGAAAAGAAGTAAGAGTTGGTATTCTAGAAAGCAGGTATGTTGTATACACGGCACAGAGAAAGAAGTTTGAGAGTAGGTCAACTAGGTGATAGTATAGGAGGTAGGCTGTATATTCAGCAGACTTCACTATCTGGTACTGGTATGTCACTTTGACTGCTCATCAATACATAACCAGCCATTCAGACCAATTTGGAAGATATCTATAGTATAATGATCACCGATTTCACTGTTTCCATGATGATGGACCATGACAAAAAGTTGATAGTTACCGTGGCCTTCAAAATTTTTATTTTTTACACCTGGAGAATGAAGCTCTCAATCAAATCTTTTTATAGTGAGCAATTACAACCAAATTCAGAAGGCAACACGGACTCTATACTCACACTGGAGACCGCAGAAGGAAATGTGAATTGGTCTCAAGCCCAAAAGGCATTCTTGGAGGGATTTTAGAAATGAAATTAGAGAGGTAGGAGATAAATTTAAATCCACAGTGACCAAATTGGAAAAAAAAAATCTCACTGAAGAAAACAAATCTTTAAAAAGTAAAATTGGAGAACTAGGACGGGAGGTCCAAAATCTAACCGGAGAAAACACCTCTCTAAAAATGAAAACTGAACATATGGAAAAGGAGCTTCAAAAACTAATTGAAGAAAATAATTCACTAAAAATTAGAATTGGTCAAATTGAAGCTAAAGACTCTATGATGCAGCAAGAGTCAGTCAAACAAAACATAAAGATTGAAAAATTAGAAGAAAGTGCAAAATATCTCACTGGAAAAACAACTGACCTGGAAAACAGATCCAGGAGAGATAACCTAAGAATTATTGACCTACCAGAAAGCCATGATGAAAAAAGCAGCCTGGACAGCATCCTCCAAGAGATTGTCAAAAAAAAAAAAACTGTCCTGAGGTCCTAGAATCAGAAGGTAAAATAGTTATTGAAAGAATTCACTGATCTCCTCCTGAAAGAGATCCCAAATTGAAAACTCCAAGAAATATAGTAGCCAAATTCCAGAGCTACAAGTTCAAGGGGAAAATACTGAATGCAGCCAAAAAGAAACAATTCAAATATTATGGAACTACAGTAAGGATTACACAGGACTTAGCAGCTGCTACATTAAAAGATCGGAGGGATTAGAATTTGATATTTCATAAAGCAAAAGAGCTAGAACTGCAACCAAGGATTAACTACCCAGCAAGACTGAGCATAATCTTTCAGGAAAGGAGATGGTCATTTAATGAAATAAAGGACTTCCAGACTTTGCTTATGAGAATAAAGTTCTCAGCTAATTTCCAAGTCCACAGGATACTCAATATTCTTAATAAACTTTTGACATCATCCAGTCTTCTCATATGCAAACCATTTCAGGTGTAGAACAAGAATAGGAGAGAGCTTTTCCAAAATCACTCTCTGACTTTTGCTTGTTTTTTGCGATATATCCTTGGACAGACACCCTTGCCACCAGATGTTCCAATGTATCCTGGACTATGTGTCGCTTCTCAAATTGGATATCCACTTTCAAGGTAAAAAATGGTTGCAAAGTAGCAGATTCCTTTGAACTCTGCTGGTAAACTACAAATCTTATGTGTCCCCCCAGTAATTGGATTTTGAATAAAATCAGCTTGCTGAGTGACTGATGTTTTGTTCCAGCAATCAACTTGTTCTCACTCACCTTCCCTCCCTTCTCCTTGTCCCTGTTCATCTTCAGGTATATATAGACTGTGTTTCAGGTCCATTGGAAACTGAAAATTTTTCATCATTTGGCTAAAAAAAAAAGTTTAAGTTCAACATTCCCATTTAGAATAAATCCTAGTCAGCATCTTCCTGTTGACCCTTTTCAGAGAGGCTTGACTTGATAACTGTCGGCAGTCTATGTACATAAGTGTGTTCAAAGGCAGCTTCAGGGTGGATATCCTTCACTATCTTGTCACCAACAGCTTGTTTGACTTTTGGAGGTATTGGCATATTAGTGAACTCATTCATTAGCTGAACAAAACTTTCTATTGTGGATGTCAATGTGCATGGCCAGGGCACTGTGGAATATACTGGAATGAACTTCATTAAATGATACATTGGAGGGCACACAACCAATGCCTGCAGAGTAGCATTGATGTAGCACCTTTATTGATCAGCCCCCCGGATTGCAAAGATACTGGTTTATATATTAGTGTTACATTGCCTAGTAATTCTGCAATCATTATGGCTACAGTATCCTCAGAAACTGGAACAAGCCCTTCTTTGACTTTAACCTGTTTTTCATGGACCAGAGCAGATGTGGCAGGAGGAGAATGTTTAATTTCAATAAATGCTATAAGTGTGGAAGCAGAGGGCTTAGAATTCTTTTTTTTTTCAAACTAACCCAGGATTTAGCAGGCTGATTAACAGAAATTGATCCTGTAACAGGGGTTGTGACTTCAGCAGTAAGTGAAGCATCGTCATGAGGCAGTGCTTTTCCATAGTGTACAATTCTACCCCATTGGCAGCTGGGCCTTTGACAGAGGATTCAAATGTTTGTCCATTAGCAACTCCAAGATTTTCAGTAGTACCAGTACAACACTGTGCAACAGCTGTCCTTAATGGGCGACCCCTGCCAGCCTCCAAAGGGATGCAGGACATTCAGAATTAGAAACAGACTGCCCTGCAGTCCTGATGTTGTCTAGTGTTCTAGGAAAAGAATCATCAGTCACAGTGTCACTGATGAAGTTCCCAGAATTTTCAGAGCTATTATGATTCCTTGGTATTGCTAATGGTGGTAAATTTCTCATAAATTCTATTTTCTCTGTACTTACATTGCTCAGTAATTCTGTAGGTACATGGTCATTGCCATCTCTCAAAGTAACTGTAGTATCCACATGGCCATTTTTTTTCTTCTTTTTACATTCCCTTTGTCCAAGGCCTCCAGAAAAGCTGTCATTTTCTCTATTTTCTACTTTGGCATTAGAACCATTATCCAAAGCAAGCACAGGGCTTGTGAACTGGCTGTTGTAATGCCATGCACAAGCAGCTTTCAAGAAGAATGCTACTGTGAACAGCTTTTAAGGTTTTAATTATACAGTATAGTGAACACTCTATTTATTCCATAACAAATCAAAGCAAAACATTCACAGAAAATCAAGATGCAGCATTCACAATATTACAACTTATCACAGAAAATCCCAACATAGTGTTCACAACAGCTTATCATTAAAACAGCCACATAATTTCTACCACAGTGGCCACAAAGTTGTGAACAAAGAACAATCATCTAGTTTAATCATCCATAAGGAGGTTTGCCTCCTTACTCAGTCATTCAGTCATCTCAAATTACAATAGTCAAAGTCTTCCAATCATGGGGCACACTAAGTTAACTCAACCAGTCACATATTCAGTAATTAATTACTAAGTACAGTCATTTAGCCATTCATTCATCATCAGAAAATACACAGACCCTCTACCCCTAGGTCACTAGTAAATTTACAATTCCTCATTTAGTACACAGTATCCAAAAAGAGTCTTTCAGCTTGACTCAGCATGGTTTCTCAGATTCCCTGGATCCCCTTCCATGGTCCCAGAATCCTACCTGGATTCACCAAACTGTCACCTGGGCTCAAAGGCAGACAGTTCCCAGTTCCTCGTCCAGCTCTCTGTATAGGTCCTGTTCCACACTGAAGTTCACAGGGTCCAGTCCATCTCAAATCCTTCACAATTTCTGTTCCTGGGAATTCAAGGCTCAACCAAGCCACAGACAGACAGTCTTAACATCCCAGTCATGCTTTCTCAGTCTTCTGCAGCTCTTCAAAAAATCAGAATCACTTTGTCCAGCTGGGGTGCGGGCAGGTGCTCCTGGGCTCCTGGGCTCCTCTTCAGCCTCCTGGGATCTTCTTCAGAGGAAGCTCTGCCACCACAAGTTCTCCAGAAATTCTGACGCCAGTTCTCAATTCTCATTTCTATTCTGTAGCTGCTCTGCCTCCAGATGCTGGTCCCAAAAAATTCTGACTGCCCCTTCCTGGGGTTTTTCCTTATATATACACAGCATTAGCTTCCTGTTTCAGCCAACCCCTTCCTGTTAAGTTAGTAACAGGAGATAGGAGTTCATACCTTCTGTTTCCCCAACAGAGGCTTGAGCTTTACTAAGTGCTAAGTACCTGCTACCTTTACTCAACTTGAAACAAGGTGCTAAGTACTTGTTTACTTGCCAATACAAAAAGGGGTCTTCGAATTCAAATTACATTACCATTATAGCAGTCCATGGAGTCATAACTGGTTTCATTGTGTTATGTCATCATGGTCCTTTTTGGAGGTTGTGTAACCAAGAATAAATCCTGGGGCCTGAGGAGTCAACATGCTTGAAATGCTATAGTCAGGATTACTCAGTAAAGATTCGTCTTGTTCAATAACTTCGGTAACACCAAACTTCATTCCCCATCATGTAGTTCCTGTGGGTCTTCAGCATCACACAAAATGATTTCATTGTATGGTGGAAACCCAAGAACAAGGAGTCACAAAAAAACTGATTGACTTCATCAGGAGAAAGATCTCCAAAAATCATCCACTGGTACATTCTATAGAATTTTGAAAAACTGATTCCTTTTTTCCTGTGAAATCATAAAAATTAACAAATACCCACATTTCACAGTCTTCAGGGGAAAAAAAGTATTCTGTTTTGTTTTATGAGAAATACTTTTAAAAGATCAATGTTATATCAGCACTTCAAAAACAGTATTTTTTTAAAGTGAATTCTTCATCCTTCTTCTCCAGACTTGCTTCTTCCTCCTGACATCTTTATTTCCGTTAATGGCAAGGCCATCTTCCCATTTAATGGCACTCAAAACCATTGAAGAATCTGAGGCTCGTCTTTATTCCCCCTTCTATATTCAGTCCTCTAAATCCTATTTCCAAAAGATGTCCCATATTTATTTTCTCCTCTTGAGTTCCACTGACTCTCCCATCAACCAGACTAAAATATAATTGGAAAATATTCAACAAAATAAATAAAAATATAATAAAATATAGATAACATTACCATTTAAAACTAAGTCAATATGTGGCCTGTAGGGATTCCTATGTATGGATCAGTGTCTCTCCTTTCTATTTGAGTTTGATACCACTGGAGCAGAGCATAATATTACATTAAAGGCTCTCTTCCAACAAGATGTCTCCTATGTATCTGTCAGAATTATACAAAATTCCTTGAAAGACTCAAGAGCAGAGATAACTTTGTTCAACAATTTTTCAATCTTTAATATCAACCTAGGCAAAAAACAGGGACATACAAACTTGCCAAATGTGACTGCTACTATTGTGATAGAGATCTAGCAAAGATTCTCACATAGGAGATAGATCTCCACAAATGGTTAGGTTCTTTAAATATTCCTGTTTGTGAATGATATTGTACTGATTACATTGTCCTAAAACACTGTAGAGCCTCCTAAGTAAACTTCATAATTACTCTAAAGATTTTGGCCCAACCATTCACATAGGAAAAACCAAGTGGATGAAGAATGACTATTGTCTAGGTTATGATATACAGTTCTACTGTGTATGAATGATAGAAATTGCAAATGGCAATCTAATTGAACCCATAATTTAACAGAAGAGGAAAGGGTAAATTTATCTTAATGACCTCAAGCTTCTCCTGGAAACAAAGACCCACCATTTTCACACTAACATCCTTCTGGTTTTATTTTATAGCTGTCAGTCATGGAAAGCTGCTGTTTTGATTAATTGAAACTAAGACTTACCCAAAGGAAAATGTAGACATATGAAAGGTATGAGAAAACCACAACATGTTATGCAAAAGAAAAGGAATTAGAGGGAAAACAGTATATAGAATATTATCAAAGAGATTTATAAGTAAGGGATGGTCACAACTGAAAGAGTGAAGGATTAATAATGGACAACCTGTGTACTCCATTGGTAATCTCATGATGCAAGAAGAAAGTGAGAAATACCCAAACACATTTAAATGGTAGACACTTGTAGAAAACATAGGAAAACATGGATTAAAGTCACATAGGAGATGGGTAGGCATGGACATTTTACATCATTGGAGAAAATAACCATATGGATGAGATCAAAGGTACATTTGAATGTTTGACTTGACCTTGGTTACCATATTCTCTGATAGGAACAGAGATCAAATGTTTACAGGCTGCTAGCTTCTGAAATCCTTTGACCTCCTCTTGCAGTCATTGCTTTTCATTGCTTAGATTTTTTAAAAAAGTATTATTTATTAAGAATCATCAAAACAAGCATTCAAACCTAAACAGAACATTAAAGAAGGCTGTACACAAAACAGTATAGTTTGTTTTAAAATGTATGTTAAATTTAACAAATTAGTAACAAAATTTTTCTGTCTCCTTTTGAATTTCTTTTTGTATCCTTTAATGATAATATTTTACACTACTTACCTCCCAGAGTTAGTGTAAGGAAAGTATTTTGTAAATCTTAATTATATCAATGTGTCATTATTTGAAGGTCTCTAAAATTGAGTTGTAGAGATACATTGGTTTTTCATCGTATGTCCTTTTCATGTCAACATTTTAAAGAGAACTTAAAAACCTGCCAAAAATGTTTTCTAATGGGATGGCTAGGTGGTACAGTGAATAGCGCACCGGCCCTGGAGTCAGGAGGACCTGAGTTCAAATGCGGCCTCAGACACTTAACACCTACTAGTGCTGTGACCTTGGGCAAGTCACTTAACCCAATTGACCTGCCCTACCCCCTGCAAAAAAAAAAGAATAATAAAAAAATGTTTTATAACTCATCCTAATTATCTGGGTAATCTCACTCCCCCTGGATTTCATTATAAATTAGTGAAATATTTTAAATTCCTAAAACTGGGACTTCAATACAGCAGAATAAAAATGTGAACACTGAAAAATAAAATCCATTTTCTTACATAAAACATTATGTTTCTGAATAAAAGTATATTTGCTTATACCCTTAGGGAGACAGTGCAGATCTTTCATTGAAGCTGATGAAGAAACAATTTGAGAAGCCCAGCAGCAGCAAGACAGAGCTCTCTGGCTATTCTGTTACTTTCTCGTTGGAGGTAAACAATGATCATCTCTGCACATTTGTCAAGTAAGCAGGTAAAAGAGTGCCCTGCATCACCAAGGCAACATGCCATCCAAACAAAGAGTGAAGTTTATAATCTTGGGTTGAGACTAATTTTACGCATGCTGGAAGCATGCCTGATGTGGAAAACACTTTCTGGTGGTGGTTTTACAGAATCATTCTAAAATAAACAGTCCTGAGTCCTACATTATCTTCACTCAGCATGAAACAACCTGGTGGCTAAATCTAGTCAAAAGAAAGAAAAGCTTTTTATAAATATTCTCAACCATTCGTGATAGAGGAGAAGAGGCAAAACAAAGCAAACACATTTGGCCTGGTATTTTTGTTTTGTTTTGCTTTTGAAAAATATTACCGTATAACTATTTTACAAAGATGGTATCCTAAAGAAAGAAGTTATTCCAAATATTTCAATGGATCTATGATGGTCCCTTGAGTGGTTGTGCTATCCAGATATGTGAGATGCACATATTTAGAGACATCTCCACTCCCAATGTTTGTGTGGACTATTTGTGCCTGACCTATGGTAAAGCCTTCCAAACTCATATTGGTCTGAGTAGACACAGTTGGACACACTGTACCTTGATCCCAACATAGTGATGTCATTTTGGTCCTCTTCGAGAATGAAGGACAACGATCATCCATCCATGTATATTACAACTCGTCCATGCCTTCTTATCCTAGGAAATTATTTTAGTACTTCATGGGTTTCCATTTCCACAGCTAGATGTATATGTATACCCCAAGGATGACAATATCAATGTGAAGAAGAAAGGCTAAAATAATTGTAACAACTAATTAACAAGCATTTATTAAACACTTACTATGTTGTCAGTAATTGTACTAAGTACTAGAGATACAAAGAAAGGAGAATGTGTATAGGCCCTAGCCTCAAACATGCAAATAAATATGTACATACAAAATCAATGCAGTGAAAATGGAAGCTAATCTCAGAGGAAAGGTACTGAAAGGAGTATAGTGGGGGACAGCTGAGCAAGGTATAATTGGAAATGATTCTTGAAGGAAACCAGGGAAGCCAAGAATTGGAGACGAACAGCAAGAAATCATAAAATATATGAGTGTAAGACCAGAAAGGCAAAAATATCCCAGGTTGTAAATGGTCTTAAGTACCAAAAGGTTTCATATTTAATCCTGAAGATAGTAGGATCTCACTTTAAAGAGCTATCGATACTGATATTTAAGACACAAACAGAAAAGAAGATAATGACTCCAAAACATCTATAAGTAAAACCTCAAAGAAAAACACAGTTTAGGTAAAAACTCAACTAGAATCTCCATAAGAGATGAATCAAGGTTGTTTTTGTTTTTAAATCAAATTGATTTTGTAAATGAAATTAAAGTATGAAAGGAAAGAATTTTACTTTTGACTTTGTTTTATTATTTCCTGCTGTTTTATGGAGCTATCAACTTCTATTTGGTCCATTCTAATTTTCAAGGAGTCTGTTTTTTAGATATGGTTTTGTGCCAAGATGCTAATTCTCTTTCCATTCTTCCTTTCATTTGTTGCTGTTGAGTCATTTTAGTCATGTCCAACTCTTTGTGACCCCATTTGAGGTTTTCTTAGCAAGGATACTGGAGTAGTTTACCATTTCCTTCTCCAACTCATTTTACAGATGAGGAACTAAGCCCAGAGTCACATAACTACTAGGTTTCTCAGGCTGAATTTAGATTCATGAAGATGAGTCTTCTTGATTCCAAATCCAGTGCTCTATTTACTGTGCCATCTGGCTGCCCTTCTTTCTTTAACAGTTCTTATTTATTTTCCAATTTTTTTTCTCCTAACCTTACTTCCCGACTTTAGATTTTGTACTATGGGTCAGACTTTACCCTGGTTAGGACTGCTTTAGGCAGGCTGAAAGCTTGCAATTCCCTGACCTGAGATTTCCCTGAGATCCTGGAATAATACAACATGCACAGAAGTATGCCAAGCCTGGCCTTAATATAAAGTCTGAAATCAGGAAGTAAGGCTAGAAGAAGGAAAAAAAATAGAAAAGTATCACCTTAAAGAGCTGTCATGGTAATATATTAATGACTCCATAAGATAACAAGAAATATTAAAACAAAGTAAAAAGTCCAAAAAGAAAAATGAAGTGTAAGGTGTTGTCGATTTTGAAAAAAAAAAACCTAGAACACAGATCAAGGAAGATAATTTATAAATCATTGGACACCTGAAAGTTATGACCAAAAAATGAACTTAGACATGACATTTCAAGAAATCTGCCCAGATCTCTTAGAGCAAAAGGACAAAGGGAAAATATGAAAACTTTACCAATCTGTCAGTCAACTCCAGAAAGAAACCCCAAAACAAAAACCCTCGGGAACATCATAGCCAAAATCCACAGCTTCCAGGTTAAAGAAAAAACACTGTAACTCAATAGAGGGAAAAACCTTAAGTGCTAATAGAGGAACTCAGATTTTCTCGACTCCAGGCCCATTGCTGATAGTCATGGAATAGCATAAACTATGAAGAATTAAAGTTGAATTTATCTAAAGGGCAATGGAAAGGCATAGGATGGGTATAAATAGGTTATTTCACATTGCCAATGAGGAAGTGTTCTAGAGAAGTGTAAAGGATATCATCATAGATGTATGACCAAAAGAGATGGATTAATGAAGGAAGAATAACCAAATGACAATGCAGGCACTACCTGCGCACCAATCCAATGGCCAGGGATCTGACATTTCCGGAAGGACCTGGACAAGTGTCAGTCAATGATTATGACAGTGTTGGCATATGGCAGGTTCTTACTGTTGATTGATTTATTGGATGAGAAGGCACAGATGGGTTGTCATCTACATCACTGAAGGGATCATTCATATCAATGAGATTAAAGATACTCAAGTTTTTGAAGTATCATGAAGTATCATTGGCATCATGGTCAATAATTTGTCATCTGGTTACCAAATTTTTTTATAACTCCATGTGTATGTTGGTTCTTGGAAAGACATAGTCCATCTCCAGAACCAGGCCCAAAACTTTACCAGCTTAAGAAGATCTGACCAAATCTGTGTTCTGTTAACAGCTTTGGAACATTCAGGGTTACTGCAGCACCTGTAGCATCGAAGTAGGACTTTCATGAAGGAAGAAAAGTATATGTCATTATCAGGTTGGTTTTTTTTAATAGTACTGTTTGGAGAACATAATTTGACCTCTAGTTTATTTGAATTTGGGTTATAAATTGTCAAAACAGATTTTCATGACATTTTTACAGATTTGTTTTCCTATTTCTGTTCTGCTTATAGGATTGGCTTCCCTATAAACACACCAAGCAATGAATGAATGAATTTAATGAATAAATGAATAAAAGCATTTATAAATATTATAGGGATATGATGGAGACTGCCAGTTCCTTTCATGTCTGCCCAGAGTCTTACTTCAGCTACGTGAAGTGGAATTGGCCTTTTCCATCTTCCTCCTTGAAACTGGAAGCCAGAAGTGCCCAAAATGACTTGAAGCTTGAAGAAAACTCAAAAATGACTTGAAAAAGATGAAAAAGCTCTCCTCTCTCTATTTCTCCAATTCCTCCAACTATTAGGCCAGCAAGGCATTCATTTTCACCAATGAGTGAGACCTATACCAAAGGCCTTTGGGGATAAACTATAGGTCAGATGTGCCAAGTATTGTTCTAAGTGTGAGGATATAAATGCAAAATTGAAGACAGTTCATGTCCTTAAGGAACTGATATTCCAATGGGGGTGGGATGGGGAGGTGACAATACCACATATATGTAGTGAAGTAGTGGCCATGGAGGGATATTGTGTGAAAAGTTACAAAAATGGTGAGTGGAATTAAAGGGGGACAAATTGACATGTCTTTTCCTGGCACTGATGAAAGAGTTTATTTGATTATGGTTCCAGGAACAAAACAGCGAAGTACATATAGGGAAAGATGTCAACTTGTGAGTCTGTAGGTGAGTGAATTCAAGCATGGCTAGAGTGTATCCGTAATAGGTGACTGAGATAACCACAAAATCAGCAATCCCTCTTCAGGGTAAGAGTTTGGAGCATGAAAAGGTTAAGTTATCCAAGGTTTAGTTTCTGGTCTGTCAAGGCAGCTGGTGAGAAGTATTGGTTTATGGGATGCAGCTCAGAAATGGGCTGGTGATTAATGGGAAGTCAGCCTCTGGTTAAGTTTGCTTCAAATAATCCAAAATAGATACTGAAGAAATATGCCACAAAGACAATATACTAATATTCTACCAATATTGAAATTCCTTGTTATATTCTGAGTACTTAAGATTCCTTTACTTCATATCGCACCCAATTTACCAAAAAAAAGGAAAAAAGAAAGTTACTTCTCAAAAATGGCAATTTAGGATTTTCTTAATAATTTGACAAACAAATAAAATAGATGATTCGTTATGTCATATCTTGAAATATTAAAACCTTGGGGAGGAGGCATAGAAATAGTAGCAGTCATAGTAGCAGCAGCAGCAGCAGCAGTAGTAGTAGTAGTAGTAGTAGTAGTAGCAGGAGCAGGAGCAGGAGCAGTGATGGTGGTGGCAGTAGTGGCTGGCATTTAGAAAGAACAGAGTTACAAAAAAAGAGTTTCAAAGTGTTTTACAAATATTATTTTATCCTCACAACTGTAGGAGGAAACTGAGGCAGAGAGGATAAGTGACTTGCCCAGAGTTCACATAACTAGTTTCTGAAAGAGGATTTGATCTCAAGTCTTTCTCCACCATAACCACTAAAGAGCAAGCTAAATGATAGTTTGACGGGGACACTGCAGACCACATTCGTTTTTTTAAAGTATGAGTTGGACTAGAAACCCCTCCAGTCTCAACTCTGAGTGTAAATGATCCTTAATTATTGCCAATTTTTTTAAAAAAATAATCTCTGGCAGAATATCTGTCAATGAGACCAGAAGCTGATACTTAGCCAATATTGTTACATGCCTTATATAAGTTTAATTTAACCTAATATGATATCCAATATTAGGTTATAAAATATTAGGATATATAATATCTTTGCAAAGAAAACCCTAAATGGGATTGTGAAGAATCAGACACGACTGAACAACCACAACCACAACAGAAGATACAGTCTCTGGGAAGCATTATTCTTATTAAAAATCAATTATTCACTTCAACTATAACCTTCACACTTTAAGGTTAAGAGAAACCTAGCAACTCAAACATTTTTAAAATGAAGATTCTGATAAAGTGTTGTTCTGATGAATCTTATTCTCTACTAAATAGACAGAATCCTGATTTAATTATTTTTAAAAAGATTTTCATATTTACTTAGTAACTGTTCTGGATTGTGGTAGAGCTGAAGGCAATATATCAAGCAGGACAGAATAAACAAATCCAAATTATCTTCCTTCTAAAGCTATTTTCTCTTCTGTGTCAGGGTGGCTTTCTAGCAATATGATTTTGAAACAAAACTGAATCATACTTCTCTTCTATGGTGCTGAGTTTTATAAGGCTTATTCATATAGCAAGCGATGAAAGTCAATTTAAAAATGGCAAATATTAAGAGTTAGTTGTTAAGGATACAAAAAGATTCTACCAAAGGCAAGTAATTAATAGTAGATATGTGGAAAGCAGGACTGAGCAGAAAGCAAGTCCAACCAGAAAAATAGTAAATTCTTAAGAAAAAGTTTCATCATATCTATCATTGATCGCTGTAAACCCCAAAGTTCTCTATTTCAATATCAAGTGTCTATTTATTCATCAAAACTGTTGTAACCTTAATTCCAAAGCCCACTGGTATGGGATTCTCTTCTCATCGGAGGAGATGAATACCCCACCTGGCTGACGGTGGGGAGGAACTAGAGAAAGCCAGAGAGAGGAGAGCTCTTCGATATTTTCCAAGTCATCTTCAAGTTCTCTTCAAGTTTCTGGTCCTTTGGGGCTCTTCTGACTTCCAGCTTCAAAGGAAAGATGAAAGAGGCCAACTCCACGTCAGGTTGCCGAAGGTTTTTGTTGTTGTTTGTCTTTCGTTCTTAAAGAGGACCATGATATCAAGGACATGACAAGCATATATATGACATACATGACAAGCAACTGGATTTAAGTGAGGAAGGGCTGTGCAAAGTCACCAGCCTCACAGGAAGACTCTGGGAAGACACAAAAGGGTTGGCAGTCTCCATTGTGTCCCTATCGCTAGTGTACTAACCAAAAGACTTTAGGGAATTTCCCCTACTATGAAATCTAGAACTCTCTCTTGGTTAAGCTTATTACCTCACTCTCTCTCTCTCTCTGAGAAATAGGTCTTTCTACTGTGTTGCCTGGTATACATTCTCCGACATATACTTCCTATGATTTGTTTTGGTATGATTTAAATAAACTGGCTTCTTTGTTATCCCCTATGTGTGTTCATTGTCGAACTGGTATTTGGTAGAAAAGGGGTCAAGTCCTGGATATAAGGCTTGGGGTCCTCCTTTCTCCCAAGAATGCCAAAAAATCAGAAGTTAGATCGAACCTGATCACAGCATGTAGACCAGTGGTTTTCAGCCTTTCTAATGCTGCAACCCTTTAATACTAGTATGTGGGCGTGTCTGCATGTGGGCGGACCCGCCTGGAGACGGATAGAGGAGCAGTGTCTTGGTTCCTAAGACCATTGGAAATGTATTTGCCGATGGTCTTAGGGGACCCCGTGACCCCTGTGAAAGGGTTGTTCGACCCCCAAAGGCGGCGCAACCCATAGGTTGAGAACCACTGATGTGGACTAACAATACTTAAGGGAGCAGATATCATAGAATTCCAGTCTACGTGCCCCATCTCTGGAAAGAACAGAGTATCCTCCAACCCCTTCCTACTTTCCCTCCTGGCAGGAATTAAAGTGTCCATTGGAGAAGGCTGCAGGGAGAAGAGGCTAGAGATGTCTATTCTGCTTCCCTTTGAGCCAAAGACACCCCCATGACACCACCCCATGTCCCCTGCAGGGGACAGCCCTCTCTTCAGTTGGATAACCTTGCTACCCATACCTATGAGGCCTCTCCACACCATGTCAAAAAATTCTCATAATCTTTTTTTTAATTTCAGAAATAAATGATTTTTTAAAATTCCCATTTGTCCCCCACTGCACCTCCAGCTTCACTGCTATTTCCTCTAGGATCAAACATCAAGTCCTCTGTGGTTGATATTTCCATAACCTGGCTTCCTCCTACCTTTCAGTATTCTTACAGTGTGCTCCTGTTTACAATATGACTCAGTTAATCCAGCCACAATGGACTTTCTCTTTTTGTACACTCCAAACTGCCTAGAATGTTCTCCCTCCTCTCATCTTCAGCTCTTAGCTTCCCTTCCTTTCTTGAATTCTATTCAAATGCCACCTTTTTGTAGACCTTTTCCAACTCCTTCCCCTTACCTCAGCTGCTGAGCTTTCCCCTCTGAGATCACATTTCATCTACTCTGTATATATCTTGCATATATCTAGTTATTTACATTATTTCCCCCATTAGAATACAAGTTCCTTAAGGATAAGATCTGTTTTTACCCTTTTTTTTTGTATCCCCAGGGTTTAGCACATAGCAAACCCTTAATAAATGCTCAGTGACTGATAATAAAAGGTGAAACCAAATACTTGGCCCATTGCTTTTAAGAGTAACACATACATACGCTAAACATATCTACTATATCTCCTTAATGCTAGCCTGTATTATTGGTTGAATGTATACTTTATATGACTATTCTTAATCAGTTAAGAAACAAGTACTAATAGAGAATGATCTACGATTAAAGATGGATCTTAATATGATGCTTGACATAGGTGCTTAATGCTTGAAAAAAATTTTAAAGTCTGATATAAAATTACTTAATTTGGAGCAGCTAGGTGGCACAGTGAATAGAGCACTGGCCCTGAAGTCAGGAGGACATGAGTTCAAATGCAGCCTCAGATACTTAACACTTACTAGTCATGTGACCTTGGGCAAGTCACTTAAGCCCAACTGCCCTACCTTCTCCCCTCCAAAAGGAAAAAAATTAAATGACTTAATTTGTATTCTACTGCCGATTCAATATTGAGCATGTATATGAATAATGGAGAGGACACTGGGCCAGGAATCAGGAAGACAAATTCAAATCTGACCTTAGATACTTACTCTCTGTAACCCTGGGGACAAGTTACTTAATCTCTATTTGCCTTAATTTCAACCGTCCAATAACTGTCTCAACTGTCTCGCAGAGTTACTGTGAGGATCAAATGAAATATTTGTAAAGCTCTTAGCAAAGTGCCTAACATATTGCAGGTAATATACGTTTATTCCCTTCTACCTCTTTTCCTAAGTGAACAACCCATTTGCCTGTTTACATGCATGTAATGTATTTTCTGCTGCATCTCTAATGATTTAAGTGTATTATAAGGTGAGCACCCTATTCCTAAATGAAAAAAGAGATTTTTTTTTAAAACATGGATTTTTCTTAACCTTGGTTAAATATTTAACTCCAACAACTTGAATTACAAATGTCTCTCTAAATCATTCAACCATATTCTGTCCTGAAAAGTTTTTCAGAACACTGTCAACTCTGAAATGAAGAGGAGAGGGGATTACTTTTATATTTTTTTAATGTCTCAGAAATTAACTTAATTCCACTTGCAAAATGTGCTGACATCTTCAATGAGTGGTTTATTCTAAATATGTTTCCAGCTAACCCATTACTACTGAAGTCCCAATATTCCTCTCTGGGATAAATACTTGGTTGAAGTCCACAATTTACGGTGAAAATATAACTGGTGGAAATTTTTGGAGTCAGGTATTTTTCATGTTTCCAATGAAGAAATGTTTTAGGCCTCCAACGCCCTCTACAGTAAGTATGAAGATGCTCACAAAATGTTAATCCCTGTATAAGAAAATAGCAACAATCCAATCGTCTTCAAAATTGTAATAAAGCTCAGCTATAGGAAAAACGTATCTGTTCACATTATGTTGCACAGTCATGTGTGACTTGATATTGCTGAAATAGAGTCTTTATTTCTGAAACATTCCAAAACAGCAGTATACACAGTAACAAATATTAGGTCATTTGCCATAAGAAAGCATTCATTAGTGCAATTGGATTCTGTAAAAGGTCTATCAAAAAGATTTATTTGCATTAAAATGCATTCATTTTTTTTCCAGAAGCAAATGTTAGTAAAACATTACAGTTTCATCCTTTGTAACAAAGTATTGAAATCCCACAGTTAGTGTAGAGACCATTGCACATGGTAAATGCAATGCGCATTTCCGCCTCTGAGATTCTGTGATGTGATCCACAAATACCAAAAAGGATGTGATAATAAATTAACATTTAGGGAAACAATAATAACAAGGCAAAAAACCACTGGACTCTCTTGCTGTCTTGGTCATCTCCCCTGAACTCTTCGATTATTTTGCGCTCATCCTACAACAAAAACAAGATTTATAGGTCTCCCAAACTGTATGGTGTGTTTCTGTTGATCTTTCCCCAGAGCTAAAAAAATAGTACCTTACCACAAAAATACTTTTTATGGCACAAAAATTTAAATTGTTCCCTAGTGGTTCAGATAGGTGTAAAAAGAAACAAGTGCAAAAAAATAGGATTCCTGTAAACTATAAAAATTAAAGTTCAAAGTATATGTTATAAGACCCAGTCATAGGCAATGTATTAAAATCCAGAACATGTAATAGACAAAGGTGTTTAGAATGTGTAAGTACATTGAACAGGTAATCTTAAAAAACGGATATGGCAAAGCAGTGTTTAATATTGATACATCTTAACTCTCAAAAAGTAGTTCAGGTACATAGCAGTTCTATAAAAAAAAGAAAAAGATAAAGATAAAGATCTAGTTCTAAATGTCACAATACTGCAACTGTGGGTTTGAGAACATTGCAGTATCCCAGGCAAATATTGAAGTGCAAAATTTAGTCTCTGATAATAGGTCCATTGAAAAACAATAGCGTGGTGAATCCATTAAAACATAAGGAGGGAAAGACATTAACGCCCATTGTACTGTCACCCAGCCAGCTGGGCAACACAACCCTCATTTTCCACTTCTTTCCCAGTCTTTTAGAGTACAAAATGCCACATCAATAGCAGCCATCTCTCCAATTTCCATCTCTTAGAGTGCTAAGCGAAGACAGAGGCTTTGGGGGCTGAAGAAAACTGGAAGGCAAAGAAAAGGTGGCACAAGATTAATAAGTAACATAGGCATCATCACTTTTTACTTTTAATCCTAAAGGTTCAACTGCATTGCATCTTTTACCCTGAAGTCTTAATTCTTGGTTGGTTGGTTGTTGCTCTTCATTCTTTTCTCCTTTCTTTTTATTTTTCTTTTTTTTTTTGCTATTTTTGGACAGGAGAAAGCAGGGCAATTGAGGTTAAGTGACTTGCCCAAGGTCACACAGCTAGTACTTACTAGTACTAGTTAAGTGTTTGAGGATGGATTTGAACTCAGGTCCTCCTGACTCCAGGGCCAGTGCTCTATTCACTGTGCCAGCTAGCTGCCCCCTTCATTCTCAAAGAGGACCAAAATGTATTACTGTGTTGAAGTCAAGGTACAGTATGTACAAATATAGCTGATTCGAACTAATTCTTAATTCACTTGAAATAACTAGTGCTACTTTCTGAAGAACTTTGTTATCAAAGCATAGAATCATCCTAAATATCTTTACTAATGCAATCTAAAGTCTTCAGGAAAGATTCAAAATTATCAAATGACTTGACTAAAAAAATCAATTACTTCATTGGGATTTCCCAATGGAGGAAGAATTACTGACATTTTCATGTTGCAGCTTGATTTAATAACAGCCTGCAGGAATAATGAAGTGCTGAGACACCCTAGTGTAGAGGAAGCAGTTCAATACTGCTAATAAACCTAGATGCATCAAAAATTAGTTGTGAGTTCTTGGACAAAGTCATTTAACTTCTCTGGGCCTCTGTTTTGCCATCCAGCAAATAGGGATTTATTTACTCTTAACAACTGATGTTTAAATGAGACAACAGATGTCAAAGTGCTCTAAAAAGTTAAAGTCCTGTACAAATGTAAAAATATTATGATTGACAACTAAACCTGACTCTACTAGATCTAAATGAGAAGTGCAACAAAGTTGAAAGTCCTCTCTATAATACCTTATATCTGAGAGACAACACTCTGAGATCTTCCTGCCATGCTGTCAATGCTTCACCATCAGGCTCCCAACAGGCTCTCCCAGATCCTGGTGCAAGTTCATCATATCTAAGTGGTCCCACACCCACCCCAACACACTATTTACCTATTATGTTTCTTCTTCACCTCTAACCAGGACTCTATTCCCACCCTGGCGTCCCTGTGTTTATAAATTGGTGAGTACATCATATCCAATCCCCTCTTCATCCCATACCCAATCACAATGCACTCTGGCTACCTTCCTGCCATGACACTGATGAAGTTTGGGACTGTTGGGAACCCTGAAATGTCAGGGTACAAGGCAGTGTCTACCTAGAAAGAATTCATGTACTCAAACCATCTTCCAGTCAAAGTAGCAAGATTTGTTATAACACCAATAGCTGAGATTCTTAGGGAATCTGCAACTTAATTGGGGTGAGGCTGATACAATTTAAAAAAAAAAGGTACAGTGAAAAGGTATGGATGGATTAAGGAGTGGTCTAGGTGTAACAGTGTAAGATGTAACAGTGAAAGGAATAAAACAGACTGGAGTGGGCCAAAAGTGACTGTGAAAGGACTATCAAGTATCTAGGTGGGCTGGGGTGGGCCAGATGCCTTGGATGAGATGCCAGTGATATGGGTTGCTGAAATGTAGGAGAAAATTCAGGGCCTGGGTTGCTTTCAAAGACATGGTCTTTTTCTTTTAGAGGTTCATGTCCCATCATCACATCAACATTAAGCACTAATTCTCTACTCCATACTCCCAGGTTTCTCCATCAATACTACCACTGCAGGAAAGGACATTGCCTATGATGCTATTCACCATTCCTGTGACTTCTCAACCCAAAACACCCCATCCACTATAAGCATAACCTTCTACTTAAATGTGAATTGCTAACCATGTGACCTTGGGCAAGTCACTTAACCCCAACTGCCCTGCTGTCCCCCCTCCAAAAAAAAGCAATAAATAAATGAATGAATAAATGCAAATTCAGAGAGTGTATTGCTTTTTGCATCTGTATCCCTATTGCTTAGCCCAGAAAAAGTACTTAATATTTTTTCATTCATTCATTGATTCATTCATTCCCAAAGGAGACTTTTAGTTACAGATATGAAAATGACAGATATACTTTATTACTGAAATATACATGAAGAGGTACACAGAAGCAGCACAGATCTAATGGACTACATATTCCTTAAGGTCTTAAAAAAAGTAAAGATATGCCTTTACATTTAACTCTAAATCAAAATGAAAACTAAAACACAAGATATATAAGTATGTATGTAGAGAGACAGAGACAGAGACATAGGTAGAGATAAAGAGATATGTCTCTTTAACTCTACCTCTGTCTCTGTCTCTATCTATATACGTATCTATATATCTATATATCTCTATCTCTATTTAGACAGATTAGATGACAGCTAGATAGATGACAGATAGATGATAGATCAATGATAGATCAATGACATATAGATGACAGATCATAGATGATGGTCAGTAGATGACAGACAATAGACAGATAGATATCTCTCTCTGATTTCCTTTTAATGCTCCCTTACATTCTACCTTCTGTAAGAAGCCTGTGTGCCTTCCCTCTGAGATAATCCTAAACTTACCCTCTGTATATACGTTTCTTGAAATAGAGCTCTAGAAATCAGGCTCTGACAAAGCTCACTGGGATTCAAAGGCAGCTACTTCACCATGCCTTAAACCTAAATCACTCTGGTTCTCACTGATTGGTCAATAAGAGGTCTGGTCCAAGCCTGACTTGGTCATTGTTTGGGTTTTGATGGCTCACAGTTAAGTGTAAATAGCAGTCCTTTCTGTTCTGGCCAGAAACCCTAAGGGTCTTCCCCTCCAAGTTTGATTTTTTTTTTGAGTAGGCAAACTAAGCCATCTTTTGCATCATTTCCTTACCTAGCCTTAAATCACTGAATGGGTCTTACCTCAGACAAACTGAAACTTAGGAAAGATCTTAGTTTAAAAAGGCCAAAGTCTCCCACTGCATCAGGGATCACCTCCACTTGTCCGGACCTATGTCTTGCCACTGGACTCAAATGACTCTAGAGAAGAGTATGAGGCTGATGACTTTTCATAGCCCTGCCTCACTTAAATTCAATTCACTTGCAAGTTAAGACATCACCCTCCTGATGTGTCATTGGTCCTCTTTGAGAACCACACACACACACACACACACACACACACACACACACACACACACACACACACACAAATCTTGCAGGTGGCTGTTTGCATGATGCAGTCTCCCCATTAGACTGTGAGCTCCTTGAGAGTGAGGGCTAGGTTTTTTTGCCTTTCTTTTTATACTCAGTATCCAACATCCCCAGTATTCAGCATACTATACTGGAGTATAGCAGGAGCTTCTTAAATGTTTGCTGAACTGTCTTCCATTCACAGTGTGATTTTACTCACTTTGAGGATGATCCTTGAGCCAGGCCCAACTCTAAATCACTAGGGCACTAACGTCCTCAAAATTAACACTGCTGTAACTATTAAATATTTTTATGCTGGGAAATCTATCAAGTACACTCAGTCATTAAGCAAGAAAATGAATTCTGGACCCCAAATGGGACTAAAGGAAGACAGATGGGACCCATACTAAAGATGTTTGCACAGCTAAGCTAAAAGTAAACATGGTAATAAAACAAGAATGTCTTCTAAAAGGCACCGTCTCAGCAATCTGACAAACACAATCAAAACAGTGAAAGAATAAATCAAGAGTGAATTTATGTACATATACCACAGCTAATCTGAGGTTATATCAAGTTTCCCTAAAGAAACCTCTACTAGGATGGACCTAGAGAAGGGTATAAGGTCGGGGATAATAACTGACCTAGGTCATGCCTACAAAATTATAGCCAAAAGATGGGACAAACAAAAAAAGGAGTCTATAGATTGGGATACCAGAGTTCCTCCAACAGAATTCATATTTTGGTGTAAGTTCATTTTGTGAGCCTGCCAAGACACAAAGAGCTGAACTTGAAGGGAATGTGTTTTTCTAGGAACATACATAGTTTGACCCAGCCATCTTCTGCTATGGTTTTCTAACTGGGCCTGACTTAATTGCCCCACCAAAAGCTATCAGGGGGACTTAGGCCTATTACATATGAAAGAAGACTAGACTCGCTTCTAAACTGTCTAGTTTTTGTCCATTCTTCACTTTGTAAAGAGGAAATACAAGTACCCATTTCTTATATCTTAAGATTTTCAAATACTTGAATAGACAATATAACAGACTTCCTTCCAGTAGCTGCCATCAGAGCTTATTTTAAGGTTACATAATAGTATATATTTTGCAAATTTCTAGCACATCTGCTCTCAAAAATAACTGGAAGAGGAAGTGGCATTTGAAAAATAGAGTCATGTGGCCTAGGCATGTTTCTGACGGAAGTCACCCAAATATGATCAGAATATCCAGCCCTAATTTCTCTCATGAGCTCCAGCACCACATCACCAACTGCCTTTTTGGAATCTTGAACTGAATGTTCAATGGGCATCTGTAATGCCAAGCAAAGGCAACTTCCAAGGTTCGGATTACCAGCATAGTAAACCCCATTTATTCAGCAAACATTCACAGAACAGAAAAAG
>CM053580.1:101019239-101049517 GCA_028627135.1 Pseudochirops cupreus | reverse complement strand
ACTCTCTGCCTATGGAACAGTCCCAGAACACCTGAAAACATCAGCAAGGCCCTCTTCCAGGATTTCTGTGCAGGTACCACAAGAAAATCCTCCTTCAGGGCTTCTGAACCAACAGCCACGTTCCAGGACCTCTACAACAGCAGCACTGTCCTTCACCATCCGGTGAATCTGGCAAAACAACATCAAAACAGACAGACAAAATACCAGCATCACAGCCATGCCTCCTCAGTTCTTGGCAGTTTCTGGTGGCAGTTCCACAGGCTCTTAGCAGTCTTTCTCTCAGCAACTCAGGCTCCACGATACTGGATACTGCTCTCCCAAAGTCCTTCTGGCCTTCTCTAGGCTTAGGCCTCTCTCCTAATTCACGGCTCCTCCCAGCTCAGCCCTCTCTCTTCACATCAACAAGTCCATCCCACAAGTGGGATTCTCAAGCTCTGGGTTTTAACACTCAACCGAAAAACCAAGCCAATACAGGGGCATCTCCAAATTCCATTATCAATACAGCATCTCAAATTCATTACATCCAAAAGAACTCATTAGTTTTCCCCCAGGTTAACCCCCTTACCAACTTTCCTATTACTGCAGAAGGTACCGCCACCCTCTGGCTCCCAACCTCAGTGTCACCCTTGACTCCTCACTCACCATTCAGCTCATGGAGCTGATAATGCTGTTCCATCTTATCTCTCCATTTCCTCCAACTGTTGAGTAAGTCCCCTTATCTCCTGTCATACTCTTGTCACTATCATACAAATACTCATCATCTTACCCCTGAAGTACTGTAAAAGTCTTCTGATTGGTCTCCTTGCCTCAAGTTTTCCCTACTTCAATCCATCCTCCACTTAGCTGCCAAAGTGATTTTCCTAAAGCACAGGTCTGATCATGTCATCTGCCCATTCAAACTGTACTATCAAAAATAGAAAGTCCCATTTGATATTTAAAGTCCTTCACAACTGGTTCCCTTTCTACTTTTCCAGTCTTCTTACAGTTTACACATACACACACAGAGCAATTTTCACTGGTTTAGCTGATTTTCCTTACACCAGACACTCAGTCTACTGACTTCCTGCCTTTGCACTGGCCATCCATCCACATACCTGGAAAGCTCTTCCCTCCCCACCTAGGCCTCTTACTTCCCTAGTTTCTTCAAGACTCAAATTACACCATCTGCAGAACTTTCCAGCCTAACCCCCTAACCTCAACCCCATACACAGCTAGGGCTTTCCCTCTGAGATAATCTTCCATTTCCACTGTATTTGGCTTATATGTACATACTTAATTATATGTTGTCTCCTCCTTTAGAATGTGAATTCCTTAAGGCTAAGTACCATGTTTTTGTCTTTCTTTTTATCCCGGCACTTAGCACAATGTCTGGCACACAGTAAACATTTAATAAATGTTGTTAACTGGCATTTGATACAGAGATATGCTAAGCTGGACAATGTTATTGCACATCTGTTGCTATCATTTTCTGCCACAAAGGGTAAGTGACTTGCTCAAGACTACACAATGAAATGGCTGAGCCAAGATTTAATCCACACCCTTTAACTCCAATTCAATGCTCCTTCCATTGAACCACACTGCCTTCTATAATAAATAATGACGATTTTCCCCTTCAGAACTCTCAAATTAGATTGTACTTATACTTTTCCCTAATGTAGTTTCCAGGTGAGACACACCTCAGACCCAGGTTCCCCAAGTTCTCAGGACATTGTTCTGTTAGACCCCACTCCCGACACCAGTTTTCCTAGAACCTAACAATTCAGATCAATAGTCATAACTTGCATTTGACCAATAATAAATGTCAAAACATTTTTAGCATTCTGAAGAAATTCAATTTAACATTAAGCCAAGGGTTGTATAGCAGAGGGGGGAAAAACACACTAAAGCATTAAATGCTGCAATATTCTTCATAATTTTTTGGTCTCTAGTTCTCTATTCCTTATTGTGTGTAAAATGACACGGTTTTCTTCTTAAAATTTTGTAACTTCAAGTGTTCTTCCTAACTCTGAGGAATGCAAATTAATTTATATAATTTATTTATTGTTTACCATAAAATATAAACATTTTATTTATCCTGAGAACTCAATTTGAAGCGTGAAGCCATAGGGCCTAGTGACAATTTTGTTTCTGTATTTTTTGGAGGGCAATTGGGGTTAAGCAACTTGCCAAAGGTCACAGGGCTAGTAAATGTTAAGTGTCTGAGGCCACATTTGAACTCAGGTCCTCCTGACTTCAGGGCCAGTACTCTATCCACTGCGCCACCTAGCCACCTCAATTTTGTTATTTTCTAACTGCAGAACAAGATAGATCATTTAATTTGTCTGTGCCCCAGTTTTTTCCTACGCAAAAAAAAGGGGGATATTTGTACTACCTGTACCTTAACAGCTTGTGATGTAGAAGTCACTTTTTTTTTTTAAGTCAGCTACTGTTATCAGTTATAACTTTGTTTCGGGTTTGCACCTGGTTCAGTGGTAAGTATAGATCAACAACTGTTCTACAATTTATAGTCAGAGAATCACCCAGGGCACTAAGAGGTTAAGCACTCAAGGTCACACATTTCATGTGTCAGAGGTGGCACTTGAACTTATGCCTTCTTATCTCAGCTCTTCAACTACTAAGTCACTCTGCCTCTGATTAGATAGTACGTGTTATAATTATATATCTTATTAGATAGAACATATATTTCATTTATATATGATTAGTGATAACAATGAGAAGTAATAAAAAGGAGTAAATATCTGGAAGAGATTTCCCTGTTTTCCAACTAAATTTTTACTTTGAACAGAGACTTTTTTAGTACATCCCTTATGCTACTCATCACACACTAGCTGGTACATTTCAACAGAAAGTAAATTCTTTGAGTTCAGGAGCCATTTTTCGTTTTTATCTTTGTCTCTTCAGCCATTAGCACATAAGAGGTGCTTAACCAATGTAGGTAGGATTGAATTATAATGCAATTAATTATGTGACATATTACTTCCCTTAATAGATAGTAAGCTCCTTTGCAGAGCTTAGTCATTCTTGTACATTCATACCACAGCACCTGGCCCACAGATAATGCAAAAAAAAAATCATATATGTGTATATATAATATATATGTGTATATATATATATATATATATATATATATACTATATATACACATACATATATATATGTATATGTATGTATGTATATATTTTTAAAAGAATTATGTAGAGTGGGGCAACCAGGATTGTAAAGAGCCTCAAGATTCTGACATATTAAGACTGGTTGAAGGAACTGAGGGATGTTCAATATGAAGAAAAGATTTAGAAGATAGATGTGATCCAATATTTGAATGGATGTCATGAAAACAAGTGCTTTGAACAATATTCCAGTGGAGTTGTACTCCCAGAAACATAAGCAATCTACCTTTTCAGCCTCAGCAATTTCTGTCTCTAGCCTCCCACAAATTTTGCACAGAGGAGACACCCAGTACACCAGAGACCTTCCTCTTGGTCTAGCATGTAGCAGGTAAATGAGTACTTGTTGAATTCATGATCATTTTGTTCCTTATCAATCATCAACTTTCATGCAAGGTTGATTTATAATCTCATCTGAATTTCACACAAAAAAGCAACACAGTAAGGTTCAAGAACTAGCTAAATAAATGAAAAGGCTGAGCTAGTTCCTGTAACAACTTAACATGTTAAACAGAATACAACATAATAAGTCTTAAATAATGGATAGAAAAAAAGTCTCACCTTCGCACAGGCTGTGCAATTTTGCTCCTGGGCAAGTTACTCCCATTTATTGCCAAAGATGGTCTTGGAAGCCCACTTCGTCCTATCATCCCAGGAGCAGTAGTTTTGTTTGGTGCAGGAATTCCTGTGTTGGAATATGCCTGTAAGCTGTTGGATAAAGGAATATTGCTGCTGCCTTGAACAGTTGGACTCACATAGGCTGTGGCTTTAAGAGGTTGCCTTATGGACACTGGAAAATGACCCACACTGTGAACTCGATGCTGAAGCTGTCCTGGTGATGGAACTACAAGAAAACAAAAATCTTTATATAAGAAGAAATTTCGGGGATGCCTCAATTAAGGAAATCTTGTAAATCACATTACACATCAGTCCCAAATGGTAATAACCAATCTGAACCAAGTTAGCACGTACCATAATACAAATGGAACTGAATGGCAGCCCCCTAGACTTTTAGAGAGTTTAATTTTTAGGAAGTTTCTCTAAATCTGCCTTTCTATAACATGCATCACTTGCCCCTACTTCTACCCTCTGGGGTCAAGCTAAACAAGTCTAAGCCTTCTTTTACATGACATCTATTGAAATACTTGAAACACAGATATCATCTAAGTCTTCTCCAAAAAACATTCCCAGTTCCTTCAACCAGTCTTCCTATGTCATGATTTTGAAGTCCTTCACAAGTCTGGTTGTCCTCCATTAGATGCTTTTCTTTTTTAAAAATAAATCTTTGTTGATATCTTTTTTTTAACATTACCTGTATTTCTCTTTGTATCTCCTCTTACCCCCACCAGATTTCTCTGTGCATGTATAACAAAGAACATTTTAATAAAAAAAGAGAAATTAGGAAAAAGCCAGTAAAATAAATAATATATTTTTTAAAACTGAGCATACATACAATCTTTCAAATCTGAACCATCTACCACTGCAAAAAGTCAAGCTCTTTAGGGCCAACCTTAACTTTAGTAATTTTGAAATAGCCATTTTCAGTTGTTTTATAGTTGTTGTTCTTTCTGTTTACATTATTACATTGATTACTTTCTTGGCTCTGATTACTTTACTTTGCATTAGTTCACAGAAGTCTTTCCATGCCTCTCAGCACATTAATATCCCATTACATTGATGTACCACATTGCACTTTTTTTTTTAGCTATTTCCCAATAATGAGTATCTATTTTGTTTCTAGTTCTTTGTTGCCACAAAAAGTGCTTCTATGAATATTCTACTGTGTTCTGTGATTTTTTTTAACCAGTTACTTCCTTGGAATGTATACTTAGCAGTGGAATCTCTGGGCCAAAAGCTATGGACATAATAGCTACTTTAGTTGGATAAATCCATATCACTTTACAGAATGGTTCTGCTAATTCAAAGGCAGACCACCAACATTAGCGTGCCTATCCTTTTACAAGTCCCTCCAACAATGATTATTCTCACTTTGGTCATCTTTTCCTATTTGCTAGGTTTGTATTTCTTTTATCACCTAAAGAGTTTTATTTGACCTGGAGCATTCTTTCACATGGTTATTAAGAGTTTGTGATTCTTCTTTTGAGAATTGGTTGTTCATGTCTTTTAACCACTTTTCTTTTGGGAAATGGCTTTTGATCTTATAATTTCTTTGTATATCTCTGATACCAAACCCTTATGTGAGAAATTTGATTCAAATTTGAGGTTACTTCGGACCCCTTCTCTTCCTATCCTAAATGCACTCATTTTGTGGAGGAGCTTTTCAATTTCATGTAAGAAACTTCATCTCTTGGCTCTGAGCATTTTCTCTGACTGTCCCCCATGTAAAGCTCTCCCTCTTCATCTCCAACTCATGGCTTCCTTGGCTCCCTTCAATTTCCAGCTAAAATCCCACCTTCTACAGGGAGTCTTCCTAATCCCTCTTAACTTTGGTGCTCTTCATTTGCCGAACATTTCTAATTTATCCTGTATATATTTTGTTTGCACATAGTTGTTTGCTTCTTGCCTTCTCCCACCCCAAATCAAAGGTAGGGGTGGTCTTTTACCTTTCTTTATATTCCCAGTATTTAGAACAGTGCCTATCACATAATAGGTTCTTAATGAATGCTTGCTGGCTGACTAACTACAATTAAAAGAATCTTTTGTACCTGCTTTGTTTGGTTTAGAAAACATCTACCCAAGTATATTATCTATTTCCCTTCTTTTTTTAATGATATGATCTTTAATATTTAGAGCATATATCCATTTTGAATTTATTGTAGAATGTGATGTCTTACATATTTCTGTAACCAATCTATGCCCTTCCTATAATGTCGTGACCAGAAAGGAACACAACAGCATATAGTATGGCAATACCATCACTTGGATATTACTTTTCAATCCATTAGCTTGTCAAGTTGTGGTATCACACTCTTGACCCATATGGAGCTTGTAGACCACTAATAAGCTCCCTAAATCTTTTTCATATGAACTTTTATATTTAGCCACAATTAAACCATCTTGTACTTGTGGCGCTGAACTTTTGAAGCTCAAAGTAGGATTTTTTTCCATTATAATATTATAATAATTAATAAAAATATCTTCTTAACAAGGTGAACTCTCTCTAATAACTTATATTTGTATAGTGCTTTAAGGTTTGCAAAGTACTGTCTTCCCAATAGCCTTGTGAGGTAGACAATAGAGTATCAGCCCATTTTATAATTGAGAAAACTGAACTTAAAGGTCACACAGTTATTAAGTGTCTGAAGTGGGCTTTAAACCCCGGTCTCCTGATTCCAAGTCTAAATACCCAATCTACTACACCATGTTGCCTCCCATTCTAGACAATAGATCACCTTCTGGATCTTGACTCTTAGCAAGTGTGACACCTATCCTCCCTAGCTTTGCATCATGTGATAGGCATGATGGATGTCACCATCTGAGTCACTCATGCAAAAGGTAAAGAGCATGGGGCCAAGTACAGATTCCCAAGGCTCTTCACTAGACATTTCCTTTTAAGCTGACATCAAATAATTAGTGATTACTTGGTGATAAGTTTTTTAATTTCAGGAGGGGCTCAGAGGAGGACACTGTTAAAATGGTTCTATAAAAGAGCAGCTATATCTTCATTTGAAAAAATGATCATTTTTATTAACCTGAGAAAAACAGCTTCTAGTCAAATTTCCTGTAACATTTATTTCATGAAATTAATTCAATGAATTTCAGTTTGAATTTTTAAAAAACCATATATAGATCATACTGAGCACCAAGTATCTCTTTTGCTTCCTCTATGGGGGAAACCATAGTAGCAGGGGATGATGAGTCAATGGGAAAGTCAGGCTTTCAGATTACAGCCTAGGCAAACTGAAACAGAAAGACAAAGGAAGGGGAGCAGTGCTCTTACAACATCCCTCTGCATATGTAATAGAAGTATTCCATTTTTATGCATTACATATTTACATGTTTTTAAAGATTTTTTATATTTACATATTTATACACATGCAGATATTTTATTGTGTATATTGTACTGCGTATATTTTACAAATGAAAAAAACTGACCTCCTAAAAATAAGTCACTAAATCTGATAGCCATACAGGCAGCAGAGGAACTAGCTTAGATTCAAATCAATGTCTGACCATAAATCCAGTAATTTTTCACCAATACTATAGCTACCTTTAAAAGAAGAAAACTTCCTCACATTTAGAACTGTCAAAAAATGGAAAGGGCTGCCTCCTGAGGCAGGAGAGCTCCCCATTAGCAGAGGTCTTCAAGTAGAAGGTACAACAGGCAAAGGCTACTGGGAATTGTGGCAGAGATGCCTTCATTAAACCAGGGGTTAGATTAAATAACCTCTTATTTCCTATCATCTCATACTCTGTAATAAAGACAAAAGATTGAACATTCTAAAAAATTTACATGTGATATGAAAGCTATGGAAATGAAGACAGTTTCCTTTATTTCCTAATCAATCTTCAAAACTCATAGTAACAGCACAAATGATCATTTATGGCAGTGGTTCTCAACCTTCCTAATGCCGCAAGCCTTTAATACTCATATGTGGGCATATCTGCATGTGGGTGGACCTGCCTGGAGATGGATAAAGGAGCGGTGTCTCAGTTCCTCAGACCATCAGAAATATGTGTTTTCCAATGGCCTTAGGCAACCCCTGTGAAAGGGTCATTCAATGACCCACAGGTTGAGAGCTGCTGATTTATGGTGTCATGGCCTCCAAATATTGAGCAACTCTCTATTCCTTTATCTAGTCTTTAGATGACTATGGAATTAGATTAACAATAACAAAGGAATAGTTTACCAGTCAGATCTATGGAGAAGGGAAGATTGTATGACCAAACAAGAGTTAGAGCTCATTATGAAATGCAAAATGGATAATTTTGACTATATTAAATTGACAAGTTTTTGTACAAATAAAGCCAATGTAACCAAGATTAGGAGGGAAGTGGGAAATTGGGAAAGAATTTTTACAACCAGTGTCTCTGATAAAGGCCTCATTTCTAAAATATACAGAGAATTGAGTCAAATCTATAAGAATATAAGTCATTCCCTAATTGATAAATGGTCAAAGGATATGAAGAGGCAGTTTTCAGAGGAAGAAATTAAAGATATATACAAGCATATGAAAAAAATGCTCTAAATCACTAGTGATTAGAGAAAAGCAAATCAAAACAACTCTGAGGTACCACATCTCACTAGTCAGATTGGCTAAGATGACAAAACAGGAAAATGACAAATGCTGAAGAGGATGTGGAAAAACCAGAACACTAATGCATTGTTGGAGAATTTGTGAACTGATCTAACCATTCTGGAGAGCAATCTGGAACTATGCCCAAAGGGCTATAAAAAAGTATATTGACCCAGCAATACCACTTCTAGGGCTGTATCCCAAAGAGACCATGGAAGTGAGAAAAGATCCGTATGTTCAAAAATATTTATAGCAGCTGTCTGTGGTGGCAAAGAATCGGAAATTAAGGGGATGCCCATCACTTGGAGAATGGCTGAACAAGTTGTGGTGTATGCATGTAATGGAATACTATTGTTCTATAAGAAATGAAGAGGTGGGGTAGGGGGTGGCTAGGTGGCGCAGTGAATAGAGCATCAGCCCTGGAGTCAGGAGGACCTGAGTTAAATCCAGCCTCAGACACTTCACACACACACACACACACACACACACACACACACACACACACACACACAAAACTAGCCATGTGACCTTGGGCAAGTCACTTAACCCCAACTGCCCTACCCTCCCCCCTACAAAAAGCAAAAAATAAAAACAAAAAGTAAATAAATAATAAAAAAAGAAAAGACTAAAAAAAGAAAAAGAAATAAGGAGCAGACAGACTTCGTAATAACCTGGAGACTTACATAAACCGACCCTGAGGGAGCACAGTAGAACCAGGAGAACTTTGTACACAATTACAGACACATTGTATCTGTGACAACTAACTCTGACAGACGGGGCTCCTCTCAGCAATACAAGGTTATAAGACAGCTCCAAAGGACTCGTGATGGTCAGGGAGATCCACATAGAGAAAAAGAACTACAGAGTCTGAATGCAGATTGAAGCAAACCACTTGCTCTTTTTCTCTTGTGTTTTGCTTTGTTTTGTTTCTTCTTTCTCACAGTCCTCCCCATTGGTTGTAATCCTTCTTTACAACTTGACAAATGTTTAACGTGAAGGTATTTGTAGAACCTATATTTGATTGCATGCCGCCATGAGAAAGAGAGGGAAGCCTAGGAAGGGGGAGAAAATTTGAAACTCAAGGGATTTGGAACTGAATGTTGTAAACTAAAAAGTAAACAAACAATTTTTTAAAAGAGATTAACCATAGCAATACAACCCAACAAGCATTTAAGAGGCTACTACATGAAAGGCACTGTACTAGGAGTTAGAAAAACAAAGAAAATATCCTTGCCCTCAAGAAGCTTACATTATATTAGGCTAGGGGGAAGTTTCATAGTAGTAAAACTCCAAGGTATAGTGGGAGAATGGTTCTGAATGGTATCAGAAAAGCTGGGCTTAACTCCCAACTCTACTAACTACTAGTTGTGTGATCTTGGTTAAGTCCCTTCATTCCTGTGGAATTCAGTTTCCACACTGGCAAAATGAGCCCACACTCATGCACCAGATGGTCTGTTTGTTCCCTTACAGATCTAAGTCTATGATTATGATATACTGTGATAGATTAGTGATTTGAAATGATGAAAGAAACATGCAGGGGACAGCTAGGTGGCACAGTAAATAGAGCACCGGCCTTGGAGTCAGGAGGACCTAAGTTCAAATCTGGCCTCAGATACTTGACACACTTACTAGCCGTGTGACTTTGGGCAAGTCACTTAACCCCAATTGTCCTCCAAAAAGGGAAAAAAAAAAAAGAAACATGCAGTCTAAATCTGAGTATACTGCTTTGTAGCAGCATAAAGCTAGAATATTCTGTGATTCCATCCTCCTACCAAAAAAGCCAGAGACCTTACTGATTCATGTCCCTTGCTAGCATCTCACTGCCACCACCTTCTCTCCAAACCTGGGCTCGCTCACCAGCTTTGCCTGCTAAAGAAGACATCAATTTTTTAACAAAAGGTTTTAAAATAACAGCAGGGGAAAAATTTACACATTTTACCTGTTAAACCTAGTCTTTTGTGCAACATACCTGGGAACTAAGCCTTTCTCAATTTCCCTTTTCACTATCTGACATGTCTCCTGCTTTGGGATCTTGCTTGTCAACAGTCCAGTTATGTTTGGCTGAATTCTACATCAAGCTCTATGTTGTAGGGGCACAGAATTACGGAGTTGGAAGGGACTTTTGACAGTCATCAGTCAAACTCTTTACATAAGGCACAAATTCCTCTCTAACACCCCTGCTTAAGTATACCTGTGGGTGAAGGAGCTCACTACCTAAGCAGTTTGGTGTCCTCCTAAAGCAATGGTTCTCAATCTTCCTAATGCCACAACCATTTAATACTCATATGTGGGCGTATCTGTATGTGGGAGGACCCGCCTGGAGACGAATAGAGGAGCGGTGTCTCAGTTCCTAAGACCACAGGAAATATGTGTTTTCCAATGGTCTTAGGCGCCGCCTATAAGCCCTGTGAAGGGGTCACGATCCACAGGTTGAGAACTGCTGCCCTAAAGACTCCTCACACATCCAAATATTCAGTCATTTGCCCAATCTTTTCATTTCTATTTCTACCACATCCCTTGAATGTATTTCCTCATTTCCTCCTCACAATCTGAATTCCTGCCATGCAGTCTTACTAGGTGTCCCAGACACACTACATCCATTTGTGCCTTTATACTAACTGTCCCCATGGCAACTCCTGGAATCTCTGGTTTTCTTTAAGATTACTGGAGAACCACATTCTATACGAAGCTTTTCCTGATCCTCTCTAGTACTAGTGTCTTCCTTCCCAAATTTACCTCGTATTCTTTTTTATACATTATATACATACTTACTTATGTACCTATCTCACCTGGCTAGAATGTAAGCTCCTTGAGGGCAAGGATTATTTCATTTCTGTCTTTGTATCTCCAGTGCTTAGCATAGAGGCTGGCTTGTAAGTGCTTAATAAAGAGTTGCTAAACTATTTATTAAATAAAATTAATTTATTAAATAAAATTAAATTAAACTGCATTTCAAAGCAGTATCACTAAGCAGCTGTTTGAAGTTTCTCCTTAGAGTGGATCTGAAATGTGCTTCTCTATAGTTTCTCTATTAATTCTGCTCTCTCCTCTGTGTACATTCTTTGAGGGCATGTTTCCCAGCCCTAGCTCCTAGTCTGAGAGATCATACTTACAGCAGATAATGTCCCATTCCCTGACTCTTATGTGAGTCTTCCTCTGAGTTTCAAAATGTCAAAGAACTTAAGGGGGATTGCTGGCTATAAACCAAGGCAAGTCACATTCTTATCCCCTAGGTAGCTTTTTAAATAAAAAGTCCACTCTAGTACCCTGCCTCATCTCCACCCTATCTGTTCAGTCTACAAGAAGCTGGTAGTTAGGATCTAATCATCATTTCGCAAATATGATGGCATTTCTCTTCCTAAAACAACCACCTTAATTCTTAAGCTTATATCAGTTATTCATATACATGTCATAACTTCCCATCAGTCAGCAAGTCCCTTTGACATCAGGGCCTATATTTTATTTCATGGTTGAATCTTCTGCATCTATCATATAGTAGATAGTTAGTAAATATTTGTGGAATCAACTCTTGCTTCCATCTCCTCCCTCCGTGTCATACCTTCTATGTTACTAATTATTGAGCCTGGAGCATATTCACTAGATGGGCATAACAGTAACCCGCCCTTTGTTGGACAGCTGCCTTTTTTACTTAGTGTCCTACCCGAGGGGTTGGCAAACTATAACCTGTCAGCTAAGAATGGATTTTATATTTTTAAATGCAAGAAAACTTTATTTAAGATGTAAAAAACATTCTTCACTCAGAGCAGAACAAAAACAGGTAGGGTGCTTTAAAAGGCCTAGCCTCTCAACATGGCTCCTCTCCTGTGACCCTCATACTTCTAGGCTATCTCCCAGAATGAGTTTGCTCCTCAGTAGATTACCTGGGGCTCCTGATGGATCTTCTATCAAAATCTTGTCTCCAGAACTTGTCAGCTCCCAGATGACTGGCAGAGCCTAAATAATAGATTTAACCTTGGGCCAAGGAAGGATGGCTAAATTTTCCTGTCCTAGCTTTCTTTCTGTAGCCAACTTATCCTATTCTGACATCTAAATCATCATAACATATCCCCCAAGGGCAAGGATTATTTAAACTTCAGTACACAACCTGAAAAAAATACTTTAAATGTATAGTAAATTATATCAGACAATCCCCTCCAACCATGCACTGATGACAATCTATCATGAGTAGTTTTGGTTTTTGCTTTTTTTAACCAAAACACAGCAAAAAAAAAAAAAAAAAGCATGACTTAGCAATTCTTAGCCAGAAAATAAATAGGACAACTGAAAGGTTCTTTCCCTCCTCAAATACTTGGGGCTTTTTGCTTTGCTCTCTCTCTCTCTCTCTCTCTCTTTCACACACACACACACACACACACACACACACACACACACACACACACACACACACATCATCATCATCATCATCATCATCATCATCATCATCATCATCATCATCAGCTGGGGGCAGCTAGGTGGCACAATGCATAGAGTATCAGGTCTAGAGTCAGAAAGACTCGTCTTCCTAAGTTCAAATTCAGTCTCCAAAACTAAGTAGCTATGTGACCCTGGGCAAGTCACTTAATACTGTCTGCTTCAGTTTCCTCACCTGTAAAATGAACTGAAGAAGGAAATGGCACATCACTCAGATTTCTCTGCCAAGAAAACCCCAATGGGGTCATGAAGAGTCAGACATGACTGAAAAATAACTGAACAACAACAAAATATCACCCCAAGTTGAAAATCTTCTCAAGGGATTATTTAACTTTTAACTTTTAAACTCTGTATTCTGAACACCCAGTAGCACAATGATAAATACATCTGGTAGGGATGGAAGAAGAAAATCAATGATTTCTTTAGGGCAGAGTACTTCTAGTAAGGAAACTCCCTCAACTAATACAAACCAGCAACTCATATATAACTTATACTCTTAATTTTTTTAGTAACCTATAGTTCTGATTCCAGGTACTTTGTATTTACTGACAAGACAGGACTTTAATCCAGGTTCTCCCTGACTTCCATGCTGGTACTCCACCTAATACACCACACTGATTGACGTCTTGAACACACGGTCAGCTATTATTTATTAAGACCCTACTATATGCCAGAAGCTGTGCTAGGCAATGGGGATATATATAAAGACAAAAGGTAGTCCCTGCTCTCACCGTCTAATGGTGGAGACAACATGGAAACAACCACATACAAACAAGCTATATGGAAGATGAACTTCTGAAGATAATTGCCAAAAGGAAGGCACTTCCATTAAGGGGGATTGGGAAAGGTTTCCTGTGGAAGGTGGGGTTTTAGCTGGGACCACAAGGATGCCAGGAGATAAGGACTCCAGGCACGGGAAAAATCCAGTGAGAATGCCCAGTCTGGAGATGAAGGAAACAAGGAGGGCAGTGTCACTGGACCACAGCAGAGATGCGGAGTAAGGTGTAAGAAGGCTGGAAAGGGGGGAAGATGGAGGGGCAGGTTATGAAGGGGTTTTGAATGTCAAACAGAGAATTTTATATTTGATCTTAGAGGTGATGGGGAACTACTGGAGTTTAAGAAGATTTCTTTGACAGCTGAGTAGAGGGTGGTAGAATAGAAAGAATCCGGGACAAAGTCATAAGATATATGGAGTAAGGGGAGGAAATAAGCATTTTATATAGTGCACATTATGTGCCAGACACCAAGCTGTTGTTATTTGCTCTCCTTTGTTCTCTAAGAGGACCAATGAGATCAGTGAGATGACGCCATGACATGCAAGTGAATTGGATGTATGTAAGGGAGGGCTGTGCAAAGTCACCAGCCTCACTTTCTCCTCTGTAGCCATCTGCATCCAGTGGCAAGATATAGATAGATCAGGATGACTAGAGATGGCCCTGGATGCAGTGGGAGACCTTGACCTTTTTAAGTTAAAGCCTTTCCCAGGTCTCAGTTTGACTGAAGCAATGCCCAATTAGTAATAAAGGCTACTTAAGAAATGAGGCAAAGAATGGTCTCTTTTACCCAGTCAAAAAAAAAAAAAATCAGCGTGGGAGGGGAAGACCCACAGTGTTTCTAGCCAAAACAAAAGCAATTGCTTTTTACATTCACTCTTAGACAATTAGGGCCCAAACAAAGCTCAAATGGGGCTTAGCCTGGTACCTATTATTGGCCAATCAACAAGAGCCAGAGTGATCTGGATTTAAGGCATGGTCCTTAAGAAAGAAATATAGCCCCAAGACACCTTTCGAGATTTCAGTAATCAAAATTTACATTCCTTTAGGTAGAGTACCTGCAGATAAGGTCTAACATGAAGATATCCTAGGTGAAAAGAGGGAAGGAGAGAGGAGAAACTGGCCAGTTCAAGTTGGGTCCCCAAGGGAACACATAAGTTATTTCTCCTTTACAAATATTTGATCCTCTGATCCTCACAATTACCCTGAAAGGTAGGATGCTATCATTAACTCATTTTACAACTGTGAAGTACTGAGACAAACAAAGGTTAAGTGACTTTCCCAGGTCACACAGTCACAGCTAGTAAGCCTCTAAGGCTGGAGTTGAACTCAGGTCCTCCTGACTCCAGGCCCAAAGCTCCATGTACTATGGCACCATTTAGCTGCCACCAAATAAAGGCTCAAGTCCTAGCTTTGCCACTAACTAGCTATTTAACCAACATACCTTAGGTAAATCCCTAATCTTTCTGATCTCGGTTTTCCCATTTGTGAAATGAGGGTGTTGAATTATATGATTTCTAAGGTCCCTTCTAGTTTCTAAAACTCTTTGGTTTGAGTCCAACCCTCAGAATCCAAGACAGTCAGTCTGTATACACTGGAGATGAGTAGATCTTTTATGACTATACTCACCAGAAAAATGTCAGCTCTAGCCTGTAATGCCAACTTCAATGACAAAGTAAATTAATTATTAGTAATGAACCAGGCACAATCTAAAAACTACTTTATAAGAAGAGCATATAATAAAATCTGTAAAGCATGGGAAGACTGAACTTCTTTCAGTCCCTCTGTAACACAGAGATCACATTCGACAATAAAACATTTCTCTTATAACTTTGTAATGATGCAGCAATTAAAAAAATAAAGATTAAGAAGCATCACTTACTACATGACTGTATCCTTGACATTCCATTACCAGCCCCATGCAGGCTTGAGTCAAAGCTCTGGCTGTTTCTCACAGTGACTGGGGAACTAACATTGCTACTGACAGCTGTTGTACTTGGCATTCGTGCTAGGTTAGGCATACTTCTTCGCAGTTTATCTGAAGGACAAAAACATTTCAGGAGGTCAAAAGCAACAAGTTTTCAAGCAATAAAAAAAGAGCCCCAGAACATTAGCTGTTAAAAGCAAGTAAGCAAACTTAAATGTCCTCCATATAAATTCAAAATTTATGAGTCATGAGGCATAACAAAGCAATATGCAAACATACCTGAACATATACAGGGTAGCTCCAGAGTAATTCTAAATAACTTTGTCCAAGGGGGGTGAGGGGTCCCCACAGAGGGAGCTGCCTTTGGTAAGGCAGCTGAGAATGAGGGAAAGAAACAATTTACTCTCCACTCACTAAAAACTACCTTAAAATGAGGTTGTAAGTAGGCTCTATACACAGTATAAATGGAGTATACAGAATATGCCATTGGATACGTACCAAAAACTAGTTGTGAGCTCAATATAAACACATATAATAGGAAGAGAAGTGTGGTCAGTAAATCTGGGTTCAAATACTGGTTCTTCTATTTACTATTTATGTGGCCTTGGGCAAGTTTTATTCACTGGCCTCAGTTTCCTCAGTAAAATAAGGGAACGATATTAAAAAATTATCTAAAGTCTCTTCCAGCTATGATAAACGCCTCCTGAGTTGCTGAAATGAAATTAATTCATCAAATCTCCCAGTACACAATGTGAACCATTTGAGTGCAGCACTTGAGAATGGTCACAGTTATAGCACAAACACCAGACATTAGAGGATGTTAGGGGTTGGAAACACAGAAAATATAAAACAAGTTGGTTTCTCCATGTAATTCATGCTTTTGACCACCAGATGGCATCAGAGTTATACTCAGATCCCAGAATGTACTCCTGACCTATGAAATAAGCCAGAAATATAGGCTATAAAAAGTAGGTTGTTCTTTATCAAAATTATTACAAAGTAGCTTTGCCTTATCTACTGCCTTGATTACACTTTTTTACTATTTTAGTTCATCTAATATAGAGCTTTTATATATATTTTTTAAAACACGATGAACCCTGCCTTTGAGAGCCTGGTATGATCCATGAACCCCTTCTCAGAAACATGTTTTTAAATGTATAAAATAAAATCCAAAGGATTATAAAGGAAACCAAAGGTTAATGAAAATAAGGATTTAATTCTTTTCCCACTCAGAGTGAGAGTTAGACCAAATAACTGCTCAACTCTAATACTGAGAAAAGGAAGGAAATTAACAAGTTAACAAAACTAAGGTCCAAGTTGCTTTGAGAAATCTGAAGAGATTATTCCAGCTAAGGAGGCCCAGAAAAGGCTCCATGGGAAGAAGTAACACTAAACTGAGCCTTGAAGCAGGAAACTTCAGGCCATTCCAGTCATAGTATGAGAAATCTGAACAAAGGCTAATAGATAGAAAAGGTTACAATAAGAATGGGACTGGAGAGTACTCTAGTTTGTTTGGAATGCAGAAAATGTGAAGGGGAGTAATATGAGAAAGTTAGAAAGGTGAGTCAGAGTCGCAGAAAAAAATCAGAAGCCAAAACAAAAATGTATTTTGCTTGGTAATTTCCATCTTTTTTTATTCTATTGTCAGGATTCAAAGATCACCCCTCTCTCTTCAGGCACCCTGTTTTCCAGAGTTAAAGCCTAGCAAGCAAGCTGTGCCCTGAGTTTGCCATAACAACAATCCTTTGCGCTGTGGATTAACTTTGCTGCAACTAAATCACAGAACAGATGGTCCCCAAGCTTAGGCAAGCACCAACAGGCCCAGACATGAAGCCCTGCTATGAATGCACTTTTTGTCACTGGACAATCTTGCTTCATTATCACTGTTGTGCCTCACCACTGTTTGATTTTTTATTAAGCCACAAATACATAAATCAAGGTTTCGCTCCACTGTCTCAGGTCTCCTACTAGAAGAGGACCCAACACATGTGTCCAATTTCTCTCCCCCAGAGGAATAAAGAAAGCTTTTTGTTTTTAACCTGTGTGAACTCTTTGGTATTTGGGGAGTTAACAATGGTTGCAAAACCTCTGTGATTCTTGGAACATTTTTCACCAGACCTGACAGTTTGGTGGCTGTGGTAGGATCAGAAAGTCAATAATTACCTTCTGCCCAGCTCCCTGTGAGAACCTAAATACAGAATCTAGAGGAGCCCTTTGTGCACCTCTTGACTTGCACCTGGAGAGTGGCAGTGGGTGATTTTCTTTCTCTGATTTTTGAGCTCCTATGTTTGGTCAAGAGCTATTCCCTTGGAGAACTGAGATTTTGGCTATTGGGACTGAAGATAGGTTTTGTTGGCCCTTATAGAGACTTAGTTTCAACATATGTCTTATAATCTTTAAAAATGGGTACTGCTTTCTCTCAGGCCTGTAAACAAGCTGCAGATGACAATCCATCTCAGAAAAGAGTAGCTCAAAATTTATATCATGGGCCCCAAACCTGCAGGTATGTAATTAATAGAAAGAAACTGAGCCAAGACTACTCCCATCACCTTTGGCCAGATTGAGATCTTTAGATTAGGATAAAATAAATTACCTTAAGAAATGTCTTGATGAAGCCAGCAAGAAAATTAAATACCTCAAATAAGATGTTTTTAATAAATGGATACTCAAACCCACCAGGCAAGAAGCCTTTTATAACTTGGATTCCCTTAAGAAAAGCTTAGGTAGAATTATGCTGTCTATGTGTCTGTCTTATCATTTTGTCTGTTTATGTCTTTGAAAAACATAAAATGTCTGTACTATGTCTGTGTTATTTGTAGATTCTGTTACCTTGAAAGATTTAAAATACAGCCAGGCAGAAAAACTGCTAAGGGCTATCGTCAAAGAGTTTAGCACACTGGAAAAGATTAATAAACTTTCACACTTGAAACAATTGTCTGAGTAAGTAAGACTAACTCCCACTTTAGGCTTTCCCAGGGAGATTAGGCTATAAGGAAAGGGAGGAGGGGAGGGACTCTGCAAAACACATATTTTTGACATTTCAGCTTTGGATACATTGGAATTACAGAAGTAAAGTCAATAATCAAAGTTTGTAGAACTATTAAAAACAACTTGATACATTTTTGAGGTTAAGGAGATTAACCATTAAGGACTTTGAAGATTTATCATTTTTTTTGAGGGGGGAAGACAAAGGCAACTGGGATTAAGTGACTTGCCCAAGGTCACAGAGCTAGTAGGTGTCAAGTGTTTAAGGCCAAATTTGAACTCAGGTTCTCCTGACTCCAGGGCCGGTACTCTATTCACTGCACCACCTAGCAGCTCCAGGTTTATCATTTTTAAGATTGCAAAGGAGAACTCTTGTGATTTAGGGTAATTCTAGGAACTCACTCCCTTCTGAAATATCTTTGGAAGTCTTGAGGTACCACTCTGTAGAATTTGTTTTAAGAAAAAACATGAATCAAAATCCTATGAAAGTTAAAATGGCATTTGAACTTCCCCTGAAAACCGACAGCTTGTTTTAGAACAATGAAGGAAGGCAACTAGTTTTAGAAGTCATCCCAGAATGAGAAAAAAAAATTAGGTATACAGTTTACACTTTATAGCCATTATTAATCATTCCTTGCCCATGAAAAGAAAAAAAGACTACTTAAATCAAAGATCTTCTGTGACCTCTCCCCACTCAATTCACAGACTCTCTCTCTCTTGTCCTGTTAACTTTTTTCAGATCAGTTTCACAAGTACAGGTGTTAAAAGAAAATGCTGGGAAAATGTAGGGAAACTTGAAAATTACATTCCAGTTGTAGAAATTTATTAGCTATACAATCTCAAGCAAGTGATCTTATTCCTATTTGTCCCAGTTTCCTGATCTGTAAAGAGAAAAATAATAATGATCCTTACTTCCCAGTGTTGTTGTAAGGATCAAAATGATATAATGATTATAAACTGCTTAAAATAGTGATTGGCTTATGGTAAGCAATATATGATTATTTCTTTAATTGAGTGTAATTGTTATAAATCTAAAGTGAGTTTAAAAATGCCAAAGGTAATAAAATTAATGATTTTTATATGGGATAATTTGGAAATGTAATTGACTAAATGGATGTCATCTCAAGTTTTGTTTCATGTTTTAAATACATGTTATTGTCTGCATTATTATTCTATTTCTAAATTGTCTTATACTGTGAAAATTAGAGAAACTAATGCTGTTAAAAATTCTGTTAGACAAAACTTCCCTTTTAATCTGGATACTGTTGGGTTATGAATGGGGCTTTTAAAAGGATGTGATAAAAACATATTTTTAACTGTTAAATATTTAATGAGGTATGTTTTGTTATAAAACTAGTAATAAGTTCACTAAAATAGCAAATTTTCAATTGAAAATTCATGGCTATTAAGAAATGTGGTGATGTGGTGATTTAAAGATGTAGCTTCAACATATTAATGATGAGCCAACCATCAGGTATTTACTGTATGTCTGAAGCCCCAGAATTTAGCTAGTTTTAATTATAAGTAAAGGATTAATGAAATGTTAACTGCTAGGGAAACATTAAAAAAGATATTCAAGCCCTAAATTGTGACTAGTGAAATTTTGGTATTTGAGGTAAAAATTCTTGGGTCTATAATTTATTATTGTTTTGAGTTTTGATTACACGGATAGTTGTCTGAATTGCAATGAAACCAATAGTAGAAAATGGCATGTACTACAGTCTGGAAATTGCTGAAGCTGCTGAAGTCTGTGCCTTGGAAAAGTTTTGAGGATGATCTTGGCATGACATAGGTAGGATCCTCCTGACTCTATTTCCCCATTGTGTTATTTCCTTTCTGAAAAGGAAAATTTCCTACATGATTATTCTCAAGTCTTGCTTTTAACACCCTTTGACTATATGATTGGCTGGCTGTCAGATATGACTCAGACCTGGAATCAAACAGAGGTAAGAGAGTTTTTCTCCCTGTTCTGATACATAACACTGTTATAACTAAGTCTTTCCTTTTCCTTTTATACCAAATTTCTATAATCAATAAGTTTTGTAAATATAATACTGATTCTATTAAATAATAGATTGATACTGAACATTGCTGAGTTACTTTAATAGGATATAAGCATAAACATCTTACAACATTAACCTGTATTTGCAGTCAAATTCCTCCTAAGGGGGAAGTGATCAGACAAAGTAATAAGACAAAGCTATAATATAAAAGTATTCTAATTAAACAGAACCGTAAATTTTGAGAAAGCAACAGGAGGAGACTGGTTTCTCTAAGAACTATATACATGCGTATATGATTGGCTTCCAAATTTATTCATGAAAACTCAGGCTTTGGGTATGTTTTGTAATAAGTTCTCAAAACTGGATTAAGGATTTTACACATAAATTGTATTGATGGTAGTAAAGAAAGTGAAATTATTTTCCCATTTTTAAGGTATCTGTCTGATAATTTTAAAAAACAGAAGAGCTCATTACTTTCATAAATTTTTAAAAGATTCAAAATTGGAGGACCAAAAATTTTTAAATTGATTGTACTAATCATCACTCATGAAAACCAGCACTTCAAATAGGTCTCAAAATTCTGATCATTGACTAGATAGAACCCCTTATTGCCAAGACCCCTTTGCTTAGGCTACTTGTTATTACTGTAAGCCCAGATGATATTTTCTGAGTCCTCTGCTCTCAATACCTCCTTCCCCCTGCCCCCACCAGGCTTTGACTGCTGGAGGTCCCTTGTCTAGTTTGAAGTTGAATTTCCCCTATTTTCTGAGTCCTCTGCTCTCAATACCTTCCCCTGCACCACAGGTTTTGAAGCTGGAAGTCCCTTGTTTAGTTTGAAGCTGAATTTCCCCATCTTTAAAAAAAAAAACCAAAAACCTACAACTGAAGGGTTGGCAATGCTGGCTAATCAGCTAATTAGTACTTCAAAAAGCAATGATAAGGTGTAGATGCTTTTATGCTTTGTTCCCTGCCCTACTTCTTTCACTCACCAAAGAGTAGTATATGATCACATATGAAATAGGTAAAATCATTCCTAGTTCTTAATTTAAAAACTGAGGCTAAGCTTTTATATAGTTCTCTCAAAACAGATGAAATTAAGTTGCTTTGACTTTCATCTGGCTTTCAATTTATAGAAACACATTTTCTTCTGTTCTTGACACAGGACCAAGACAAAAATAAAACAAATCCTTTCAATGTGTCCTGTCAGCATCCTTTCTAAGCTCCAGATTAGAAAACCAGTGTCTGACTGATTAACTCCATTGGTAGTAGGGATGTGTAATGAAAAAGACTGCTTGGTCTCAAAATGTTTAAAAAGAAAAAAAAAAGAAATAGAAAAGAAAAGACAGCTTGGTTATCACCCAGGTCTGTAAAGCTGTACCTTTTTTTCAATTTCCTACTTACTCAAAGCCCCCCACTTTAGACATTATCAAAAATAACCAGAGAGCATCAACTCACAGGTCTCTTTTACCCTCATCATTAAACAATATAATCCAAAGTGAGTCAAGTTTTCTAATCGTCCACTCCTTCATAATTTTTTTAAAAAACTGAAACAGGTTATAAATGATCTACAAACAATAGAAAAGCTTTCTGTTCCATTAATAGATAAGCATTTTGTAATAACTTACTATGTGCCCAGCACTGTTTGTCCTGTGCTGGGAGTACAAAGACAAAAACGCAATCATTCCTAACCCTAACCATCCTTCTAATTGGACAAACACTGCATGTGGAGGCTCAAATAGGTCTCCTTTCCTCTAATCCCATAATCAAACCAAGACATCTACATGTCCTCCCATGGGAATCTTGTACTCTGACCCTGGAACCACCTTAGGTTCTAATAGATCAGATTTTACCTTATCTGGCCCAGAACCAGGTTTCTACCAAACTTCCCTCTTTCTTTCTGCTCCCCTTATTGGAAGTCTTATCCCATCAAAATGTAAGCTTCTTGAAGGCAGGGATTTCTTACTTGCATGTATTTGTACAGTGCTTAGCAATGCCTGGTACATAGTAAATGCTTAGTAAGGGTATATGTGTGTGTATGTGTGTGTGTGTGTGTGTGTGTGTGTGCATATGAGAGAGAGAGAGAAAGAGAAGGGGAGTGGGGTGGAGATTGTTACATATACTGTTATTGTTATATATTTATATATTGCATATTTTTGTGAGTGTATATATATGTATACATATATCCACATATATGTATGTGTATATAGACACACATACTATCTACACATATAAACACACACAAAGCAAAGACAACCTTGATGGGTTGGTGGTAACCTTGGTGGACTGGGAGAAGCAGGAGGTGAGTTCACAGAATTTGAAAGAAATCATGAAGATAGCAGTTAAACTGAATCTTGTAGGAAACCAGGAATTCCAAGGAATGGAGGAGAGGAGGAAGTCCCTTTTAGGTGTTGGAGAAATCCATTGCAAAGGCACCAAATTAGGAGATGGATATGTGAGAAATAGTAATAAGGCTGGTTTGATCATACTGGAGAGTACATAGAGAAAAGTAATATATAATAAATCTGGAAAGGTAGATGAGGTCAGGTTGTAAAGATCTTTAAATGACTGGGAGATTTGTATTTAATCCTCCTTTGGGGAGATGGCTGTGCCATTAACAGAAAAACGGAATTCTGGAAGAAGAATGCTTTGAGGGTTATCAAAAAGATGGCATATTTTGTTGTAGACATCTTAAATTTGAGGTGCCTACTGTGAACATCAAGTTTTAAGTATTCAAGAAGTAGTTGGTGATGTGGAACTTGAGCTCAATATTTAGATCTAGGAGTTATCAATGATGGTATGATGACTGAGTTTATGGGAGTTAACAAGGTCACCATATGAGAGAGTATAGAGAGAAAATAACAGAGGGAGCAGGACAGAGGTTTGGCATCACCCACAGTTAAGGAGAAGTCGCGGATGAAAATCCAACTTAGGAAAGTGAATAGTGTGGTTAAACATGCAGGAAGAGAGCAAGAAAACACAAAAGAAAATCCATGACAAAAAAAGTCAACCATAACTATATAGCATCATTATTATTTTTCTGTAGCATCATTATTATTCTTCCACCTGAATCTTAGTGAACTGAAGTTGCTAAGAAAGTTGCCCAAGAAATCAGGCTTTCCCTTCCTTTTAAGGACATGCTAGTTGGTTGAATAAAATGCAGGGCTTGATCCCTCCTTAAGAGAGGGATGTAGAGAGATTCTGAAGATCAAGTTAGAACAAGAGAAAAATAAAGGAACAGTTTAATGAACCAAAGGAAGTTAGTGAGAATAACTAATTAGGGGTAAACTGGTAAAAATCCGTAGGTGGTATGAAGAAATAAAGGAAGCAAGTAAACAGAGGGGTGCTTACAAGAAAAGGAGAATCATGATTCATTCAGGAAATATTTATTGAGTGCTTAGTAGGTAGAAGGCACCGATCTAGGCAATGCAGGGATGGCTTTCCTGCAGAAGATGTGAAGATAGTTGTCTTTTTTAAAAGACTGTCATGTAGAAGAAGTAATTGCCTTTTATAATTGGCTCCAGAAGGCAAAGTAGGAGCAATGGTAGAAACTGCAAAGAGGCAAAATATAATAAGCCTGTCAAGGAAGAACTTCCTAACAATCAGAACTACCCTGAAATGGAAATTATCTACCTTGGACTCTAATCCCCTTATCAAGGAGGTATTGCAGCAAATGCTTAAATGACCACTTGTTCAGTATGTTTAGAGCAGAGGTTCGTAACATGTGGGTTAATGAACTTGATTTTGTTTTGTTTTGTTTTTTTAAGACTGGGTCTCCCTACTTTGCCCAGGTTGGAAGGGTGGCAATCAATCATGGGTTCTGCCCCACCACTGTTCAGCACACAAGCTTTGACCTGCTCTGTTTCCAACCTAGTTCAGTTTGCCCTTCGTTAGGCAGCTTCTTGTGCCACCACCACCCCCAATCCCCTAAGGGGCTGGGGAAGAATGACTTTCCAGATGGAAGGAAGGGATGATACCATAAAGGCTCAGAGTGGAAAAGAATAGAATTAAGTAACAGCCCATTGAGTTTCTATAAATATAGGACATATGGCTAGTGATCACTGGATGACAACTGAACAACAACCACAACAAAAGATAGGCCAAATCAGCAGTCTACCAGTCAAATGCCTAGAATTTAAGCTTCAGTCCTCCTGGCAAAAATGTGTACAGCTAGCATTTAGTACTTTAAGACTGACAAAATGCTTTACAAATATGATCTCATATGATCCTCACAACAACCCTGAGATAGATGCTCATATCATCCCCATTTTACAGATAAGGAAACAAAGTCATACGGAAATTAAATGACTAGCCCAGGTCACACATTTCTTAAGTATCTGAAGCAGTTAGCTACCAACTTAGGCAAGAGAATTCATCACTCTTACACCTCAGCTTTTTATAGAAAAAAAAGAGTGGGTTAAATTAGGTGACCTCCAAATGTGTTTATTTTAACTCTAACATTCAAAGATTCTAAAATCGTAAGTTTTAGAAAGACATGTGACCTACCTCCACTTGTCCTATTTGGTTGCTGATCTGGAGTTTGGGCTTGAGGTGAATAATACTGTTGCTGCTGGTAATTATTTGAAGGAAAATACTGGGAGCTTGTACTCCTTCTACATTCCCGAATGCTAGAGAAAGTCTGTGAGTGTGGAATTCCTCTTTGGAAAGGTGAACATCGAGGAAGACGAGGCTGGGGAGGTGGCAGATGATCAAACTCTTCATCATCTTCCAAACTGTATCGATCATATTCTTGATCACTGAATGTCCCTTTCTTTCCCGAACTCAATGATATGCCAGATGTGTGTCTTGACACTGATGCTGAAGTGGAAGCATAATCTTGTCGGAGACCTAAGAAAATGAAAAAGAGATGATTTTTCTCAAGGGAAGTCCTTCAGTCAAGTCAAATTTTAAATGACCATTTGAGGTAAGCATATACTGAATAAATATTTGGTCATCTTTAGGGTCTGGGGTTTTGTTTTGTTTTTGGTTCTTCAAGTTACAAGGGCACTACCTTTTAGCTGCTACCACCTGTTTGTCGGCTACAATTCTCAAATATAAAGCCTTTTGTAAAAATGACATTTTTTTCCCAGATTGATGAGTAAGAGACATAGTAAATCCTTATTAAATAGAGAGACCTATGCATCTTTCCAGTTTGGTCCTTCTCAAATTTGGAAAACTTCATATTATTCAAAAACCATTAAGACTATTCTCTGCATTGAGCTAAATAAAATCAGTAAAATCAATTGCTTCTCACTCTCTCTCCATCTCCTTCCCCCATGTCTCTTACATGATCAATAGTAACTGTACTTTCTAACAGGCTTAATGTTTTGTTTGGTCTACTTAAACAAGTCAACAGTAACTATATATTACTAAGAAAGCTCTTAATAGCATCTTAACATTTTTTGTTCTTTTTAAATAGCTCTGAATAGCAGATAACAACAGTCACCCACCTGCAAATAAGCCCCTTCTGGTGGGTTTGGTGTCAGAGGCCTGGGCTCAAACCCCAGCTCTGTCACTTGCTGTGACCTTATTTAAGTCATTTCACTGCTTGGAAGTTCTGTTTCTTCATCTACAAAATGAGGGGGTTGTTTTCAGTGACCTCAAAGGTCCCTTTTCTGCTCTAAATGTATGATATGCACTTAAATCCCTCTCTTTGCCAAACTAATAATGGTCATCTTTTCATGAGTAGAAACCAAGACTTTTACTTTTGACATTGACATCCACTCTTATATATTTATATTTATTTAACTTTGTTGTTTGCTAAGTGCTAATATAAAGTAATTTATTTTCTATGTCCAAATGTATCTCTGTGCAACACCCCAGAGAAACATTACTTAACACTGTTTCTTCTGTCAGCCTTGACTGTCTCCCAAAATGGGAAGTTAACCAGATAGATAGATTTTAATATTTTTGATAATATTGGGCCATAGCTCCCACCAAAGGAGCCACTTGAAGAATTTAATGATTTAAGTCTGTTATACTTGACAGTATGGACCCACTATAAAGGGCTTTTGTGAATTACCAGTGATCTTCTGCTTCATTGCCAATTCCATACCCTGCTGACTTCCAGGATAGAAAATTATAAGTATACCAAGTGTTACATGCCCATATCACTTAATCTGTAAGGTCCCAAAATGCAGAGGGATTTCATTTATCTGAATATGGAATATCATATCATAATAACACTTAATTTTTAACAATAATAAAAACAGAATAATTTTAAATTGTTATTTTCAGATCACTATTTTTAAAAAGTTTTAGCAAAATAAATAGGACTCTTTAGGAGTATAAATAGGACCCTTAAATAAATAAATAGGACCCTTAAATAAATAAATAGGACCCTTATATCCAATATGTCTTTCTGCCAAACCTCAGCCTTACCACCACATGCTAACTTTGCACCTATACAAATGCTACTAAACAAAGGTGAAGAAAATCATGCAACCATTTTCATTGTGTTCATTATAAATTTTTGTTACACAACCTCAACTTGGCCCTCACTGTTGCTAGACAACCATTTCTACACCTCTTTTATCAACTCTCTATAGAGAATCTTTTAAACCTTTGCATTCCTCCTTCAATCTCCCATGGCTTCCCCTCCCTCCACCCTCTTGGCTGAGAACTTTGCCTCACATTTCACTGAAGAAACTGAGATCTGATTCACTTGAGGTCTCTTCTCCATCCCTGAACCCTCAATCACTCCTGTTTACTGACTCCTCCCCAATACCTACAAACATGACTATGTCTTCCCCATCTTCAAGAAACCCTGACTTGATCCTTCCATATAACCTTTATGCCTTTTGTGACCAAACTCCTCAAGAAGGCCATTCATGACAGATGCCTCCATTTCCTCTCCTTTTACTCTCTTCTTAAATCCAGCTTCATCCTCCTTGTTCAATAGAAACTGTTACAATGATCTACTAATTGCCAAATTCAATGACCTTTTTCTCAATCCTCATTATTCTTGACTTCCCTGCAGCCTTTAATACTGTTACTGTCAGTCACCCTCTTCTCGATAATCTCTTCTTCGTTTTCGTGATACCATTCTCTCCTGGTTCTCCTCCTGCCTAATGACCACTTCTCTCATGCCTACTATTAGTGTCCACAAGATTCTGTGCTAGGCCTTTTTCTCTTCTCCTCTATACTACTTTAATCAGCTCCCATGAATTTAACTACCATCTCTATAATGATGACTCTTAAATCTATTTATTCAACCCTAACTTCTCTGCTGACCTTCAGTCTCGCATCTACAACTCTCTTTCAAATATCTCAAACTATATGTCCAGTAGTCCTATCTTACACTCAACATGTCCAAAAGTGAATTCATTATCTTTCCCCTTAAACCTTCCTTCCAAATTTCCCTATCACTTTCAAGGGCACCATCATCTTCCTACTCTCCCAGACTTATAACACAGACATCATTCTCAGCTCCTCATTATCTTTCACTTTCCCAAGTCAATCTATTGCCAAGGCATATCAATTTCACCTTTGCAACATTTCTCAAAGATTCCCCTTCTCTCCTCTGATACTGCCATCAATCTAATAAAAAACCCTCATCACCTCATGCTTGGATTATTACAGTAGTTTGATGGTTGGTCTACCTGCCATAAGTCTCTCTCCAAACTATCCTCCACACATTTGCCAAAGCAAAATTTTCCTGAAGCAAAGGTGCAACCATGCCAATTTCACACCCAAACTCCAGTAGCTCCTTATTACCTCCAGGATGAATACAAATCAATACAAAAGATAAAATCTTCTGTTTGACATTCAAAGCCTTTCATAACCTATGACACCCTCCCACCTTTCCAGTCTTCTTCACCCACTCCCATCTACGTATTCTTTGAACAACTTTCTTACTATTCTACTCCACCATTCAGCTCCAAGAATTTTCTCTGGCTGTTCCCCAACTCTGTAATATCACCCTTCTCATCTCTACCTCTTGGCTTCCCTGACTTCTTTCAAGTCCAGCTAAAATTCCACCTTCTACATAAAGCCATCCCCAATTCCTCTAAATTCTAGTGCCTGGCCTGTTGATTACTTCCTATTTATCCTGTATATAACTTGTTTGTACATATATAGTTGCTTGTCTCCCCTATTAGAATGTGAGTTCCTTGAGGTCCAGGACTATCTTTTGCCTGTCCTCAGTACTTAGCACAGTGCCTGGCAAATAAACACTGCTTAATCAAATCCTTAATGACCGACCAAATAAGTATAGAACTTATTTGGAAAAAAAAAAGGAGGGTATCTTCTGTGACTATCTTAGCTAAGAATTTGCATTTGGATACTACATATTTTATCCTTCATTTAGGATAAACATTTCACATCATTTACTTATCTATAAAATGAGAGGCTTGATTAGATGATCATAGGTTGCTTCTGACTCCAATTTCTATGATCCTACTCCCTCCTTTTTGCCCAAAGTAGTAAAGTATTTTAAGGATATCATAGCATTATACCTTAAAAAATAGTTTCTCTATATTTGTATATTCAATGGTTATCCATGTCTATATTTGTATATTCAATGGTTATTCATGGGTAGTTTTCTTAACAATGTTTGTATGAAGGAAATGGCCATAATTTAAAACAGTAGGTGACCTTGGATAAGTAGAAACCTTTAAATCTGACCTTTATCACATTTCTTTAGTTAGAAGAATGATACACAAAGAGCTTGGTTTAAGTTCCCTGCCTATTACCCAGGAAGAAGAGCCTCATTCACTTTTTTTCATATTTTAGGCACAATCTTCACATTTCTAGCTCAAGCTTGCCAAGCCAAATAGCCCCATGGAAAAGAGAAACATACTTTCTTCTTGCAGACGAGCCATGATCTGAACATCAGTGAGGTCTTGTAGTTTATATCCCATGGAGATAGAATCATCTTCCAATTCTGATGTACTCAATTCACTGTCTATGGATGACTGAGGGCTAAGGGGGGAACCCCTGGAAGTATAACCTAAGAAAAGTAAACATTATTTAGGCTTTATATCAATAACTCTTCATATACTCCTTACTACCCCCAAAGCTACAACAATTGCCCTTCCAGCATTCAACTCTCAGACATAAAGCATGCAACTCAGTAAACGTACAAAAAGCTATTCATTATTTTTCTGGTTCCTCAAGCCAACTTAAACACTTACAAAATAAAGCCAAAACTTGGCTTCTGGTTAAGCAGTACCTAATTATCTCTCTCTAAAGGGTTGGCATAAAAATATATTGTGCTTTGGGGTGGTTCCTATTTTCCATTGAAGACCACTGATAGTTAGCTGTGATGAATAATTCATATCATGATATTAAACTAAAACTTCATTTGACCCACTTATTAAATAGACAACAGTAACAATATTCTGTCTCTAAAATAATGAGTGATAATGTAGACTTGTCTTTCTAAAACTTTCTTCTTTTAACTAAATAAAAAGCATCAGAAAACAAAGGATGGGGCATCCAAAAGACAGAAGAGACTAAGAAATTATGACTAGGAAAGGAGAAAAGTGGTGAGATTAGAATGATAGCAATTCTGAGACTAATGATGGGATGATGTCAGTCATTCCAGTCCTACTTTAAAAAGCTGTCTGATTTTCTTATACCTGGTCTGATAAATATAGGTGAGAGAGAAAAAAAGAATAACACAAAGGTTACAGCTTTAATTAAATCTTGCTTTGATGTTTGATATAAAAGGCATATGTGCTATTCAACAACATACCATTATGTATACACACATCAAAGAGTTTGATTTAATCAATGTAGGGAACTTCCTTAACTGACAAACATTACAATCTGTCTACAACTTGGTAGAAAAGTCTTAG
>CM053580.1:100987957-101018739 GCA_028627135.1 Pseudochirops cupreus | reverse complement strand
GAGAGAGAAAAAAAGAATAACACAAAGGTTACAGCTTTAATTAAATCTTGCTTTGATGTTTGATATAAAAGGCATATGTGCTATTCAACAACATACCATTATGTATACACACATCAAAGAGTTTGATTTAATCAATGTAGGGAACTTCCTTAACTGACAAACATTACAATCTGTCTACAACTTGGTAGAAAAGTCTTAGTTGCCTGAAACTCAGCTAGTTTAAGTGGCTTGCCCAGTCACAGAACTAGTAAAAAGTCAAAGGAAGGATTTGAATTCAGTTCTTCCCAGAGTCCTGCACTCTCTCCACTGTACCAAGATGCCTCTCACTATATAAATAAACACTAACAAACACATAACACTGCTTCATCTGTACCACAGACAATAGATTAATGATGATTCCTAGGTCCAAAGTAAGGATTTTCATTTTGAACCCTGAAATAAAATGCAAAGTAAGAAAAAAATTATAATAGGATTACCCTTAATTCCCTTTATTTTCTATGAGACATTCATCCAAGTGGTTTAGTGGCATGACTTTCTAAAGCATGTTAGTAGGTAAAAAGTTAAAAAATTACCTGTTTTTTCAGGTGTTAGTATTGCTTTACTGGAGGTTTTAGAGAAGCTGGGAGTATTAAAGCCATTGCTATATGGACTGAGTCTTGCAACAGGGCTATAAGGAAAGGCCAAGGAGGTGGGTGGGGTGAAGAGATTGCGCCATCGAAGAGCTGTCGTGGAAGCAAAAAACAAATGGTGTTAGTGTACAGATTAAGTGCAGACTGATGATGGCCTGATGGAAGCAAAAGAGGAAAAAGAATGAGCTTCAAAAGTCAAGTTAGTTAGAATGTAAACTGCCTTCTTTTCATTTAATAAGAAAATCATATTTATATACATGTTGAAATAGAACAGTTGGCTGATTTGTGAATTATGGTTCTGTTTGTACACCTTTTAGAAACAATAATAGTTATTCTGTGTGATTCAAGAAACGAGTGGCTCTCAACAAATCAAAATTATCAAAATGTATGAATTTTCATGTTTTTAATAATTACATACACAGTCTAGGCTCTCTTTCACTCTCTCTCTATATACACACATATATACACATATATTTATATATATATATACATATACATACACATATACATAAAAGCATAAGACCTTGAATATCAGAAAAGCACATCAATTTGCTAATTGTTTGTCTTAGTTGACACAGAATAAGTATTTCATAAATAACTTTGGAGAACCATAAGATGTGTATTCAAACCTATAAAGATATTTATATTATTTATTATCCTAGAAAATGTTCTTTGTACTAAATGCTGACAGCTATTTAATTTCTAAAAAATAATTTTCTACTCATTCACTCTCAGATTATCTTCAAAGTCAGCAAGGCACAATGGACGGACTGGGAGTCAGGAAGACCAATTCAATCTAAAGAAAAATATTTGCAAAGCACCTACTATGTTGCCAGGCACCGAATTCAAATTCTAACAGAGATTTACAAGTTGTATAATTGGGGCAAGTCATTGCTCTCTGAGCTTGCTTCCCCACCTGTTAAACAGGGGTGACACCCTCACAGAGTTGTTGGGAAGTTCTAATGTGATGACTGATACAAAGAATTTAAAACTCTAAAGCAGTAAATGTCAGTTATTAGTTTTGATATAAAAATTATTTGGAGTTAGTCAACCTGAAATGAAATAACAAAAAATTATTCTATTTGAAATTTCTGAATGCCATTACAATAAAAATAACTTATTTATCACAGAAAAGCTAAATAATAAAAGTATAATTTTTATTCAAATCATTCAACAAGCACTTACGAAACAACTGCTATCTTCAATGTACTATGCAGAATGGTAAAAAGGTCAATAAGAAACAGAAAAATAGTAAAAGCAGAAAAAAATTGTCAGCTAGGGTTACTACAGAGGGTGTTGTTAATCCATTATAATGGTGCCAGAAATTAAGCTGTATATACACACACACACGAAATCAATGTTAAGTATAAGATGTATTTTTACTTCAAATGGAGAAATCAATCTGATCATGTGGTTTTCTGTGCATATCTTTATGTACACAGGATTTTTTTGACTCTTCCAACTAATAACTAATCCCTCCTTCCCCCAACTGATAAAATTCTGTATTTCCAGGTCAAAGAAACATAACTATGAATGGTATACCAAGAATAAAAGCTTTCTTTCCATTCTTGCTAAGACAATTTACCGAAATTCTGTGGATACCAATAAGAAAAATAAAAACAGTTCCTGGTCTCAAGGATCTTACAATCTAATAGAAAATAATACATATAGGAAAGCTCAAAATTGAAGGGGAGGAGAGGGAGCCACCAAGGGATAGGATGTTTGTTGTTTTTGTTTTTTAAATAAAATAGAGCCACTGGTGGAAAATGGAGTTACTTAGAAAGTTCTGACCCCTCTATAATAAAGAAAGGCTTTGAGAGGAGTTTATTGCTCTCCTGTTACCATCAAATTACATGGATTATGTGAACATATGTTTTGTTCAATGTAGGTGAGGAAACTAAGTTAATGACAATATTGTATTTGCTATGGTCACACTTTCAAAGCCTACAGGTTTCAGAAGAGGAAGGAATTTGAATCTAAGCCTAGCTTGTAATGAACATCAGTGATCCAACATGCAATTTGGTGCTACTGGCAAAATGCCCCAATCACAAATAGCAAGTATAACTAAGACACCACTGGTACAACTTGACCTGATGAACACAACAACTACCTGGCAACTCTAGGCATAATATTACATGAGATGCCTCACTTCCAATTCACTCATGGTCTTAAAATGACAATAAAAACAGGTTTTAAAACAGAAAACATCAGGGAGTTATCCACATATCTTAGATGTCTGGATTTGTCATAATAATTATTAGAAATCCTCCCAATTTCTCCCCACCCAAAAAAAAACCCTATTAATAGGTCTTTGTGACTATATACTTTCTTAACACAAGATGTGATTTGGTAATGGTTGGATCGCTTGCCATGCAAATTAAATTGACTACATGTTCTCAGCCACAGATGCATCTCTAGTCAACAGCATTCATTTACGTTGCACAATAACTACTGTGAACAGGCCTACTGAGCACAAAGCTACAGTTATTGTGGCTATGACAGCAAGATCCCAAGCTGGGAACACAATTAGTATCTATAGCAAGTAAGAATGTGCTACATTATTCTTTCAGTACAGACTTTTAAAAAGAGAGAGGAGAAATTATTCTTGCATCAGGTTGACAAAGCAGTGATGCTATATTACTACCCAAGTTCTGAATCAGAGGAGGGAAGATGAAAAACTAAAGGGAAGTGATTACATCCTAGCTATTTTTCATTTAAAAGATAGCATCATTGTTTTAAAACATTAGAGAATTATTGTTATCAGGGATAAACACAATCATATTAAAAGAGGGAGGGAGATTTTCTTAATCTAGGAAAATTATATTTTGATGGAATTTTTTTCTGCTTTAAAGAATTCAGAGAGGTCACAGAATTTAGAAACAGAAGATGATATAGATCAATCCCCTCATTTTATGTATGCAGAATATGAAGCCCAGAAATAGTGACTTGCTACAGATAACAGCTACCATTTATACAGCATTTTAAAATATATTCTTATTTTTTCCTAACAATCCTGGGAAGTATTATTTTCCCCATTTTACAGAGGAGGAAACTGAGGCAGATACAGGTTAAATGACTTATGCAGGGTAACACAGCTAGTAAGTATCTGAATCTGGATTTGAACTCAAGTTTAACTGACTCAGGTTAAGCATTCTAAATACCACGCCCCTTAGCTGCCTCAGGTTACACAAGTAAATAAAAAGTGTTTCCAGGATGTGAACCTGGTTCCTCTGACTTCTAACTATAATACCATACTTATGTGATAAGCATTAAATCATTAGATCTCAAAAGAGCCGTGGCAGACAAGTAAAGAGCAATCATCAAAATCTGAGTATTGTCCAGGGAAAACAGGCAGTGTGTGGGTTTTCTCTCAGTGTCAGAACTACACAAAAGGACACTGAAATTGTCCTCACTGAAGACCAAGACTGATCTCTTGGAGGAATAATTTTCAAACTTGCTGAGCTTGAACAGACCTCATGCGTGTTCTTGTCTTCACATTTGTAAATATAATGAGAACAAGGCAATGAAATAGATGCTGAAGTCTACCTTGACAAGTTTTTCTTCTGAGTATCTGCTAAAAGTGCCTCATGGAAGCCTGGACTTATATAGCACAGAGACTGAAACCTAGTCGTAAAATCCTAATGTCACTCAACTTTGCTCCACCAGTTTTTTTTTTTAGTATAGTTGCTATGTTCTACATATGACTTTCATGTCATATACATACATACATATGCGTGTCTATGTAGATTGTCAGAGATATAAACAAAGATGTTAGCACTAAAAGAATGGCAAACAGAATTCATTATGAGAATGAGACAAAGCTAAATCACCTCAAATTACACCCAGTTTCAACCATCATTTGCTCATCCCAATAACAAATGTACCCTTATTCTCTATATGCTGGCAATCTTATCTTTCAAAGATATTAATTGCTTTGTATTCTGTTCTATGTGTGCACCCTATATCTTCAAAGTGAGGAACCTGAAAGATCAAGTCCAATGGCTACATTTGTGTGGCAGATAGCAAAACAAAATGCTTCCTTAAGATTGGGATCTAGATTTTCATCAGTGCGAGCAATTGCCTCTAGTAATGCAAACTCACACTTGCTCTGCCACTTATATTCCTAAAGAGTTGCCCTAGAACGGAGATATCAAACTCTTAACAAAATAAATAAAAATACAATAAAACCCAGACAATATTACATTTTAAAATTAAGTAAGGGTGACTAGGGGGTGCAGTAAATAGAACATGGGCCCTGGAGTTAGGAAGACCTGAGTTCAAATATGACCTCAGTCACTTAACACAAAACTGGCCGTGTGACCTTGGGCAAGTCACTTAATCCCAATTGCCCTGTCTTCCCCCCTCCAAAAAAAATTTAGATAAATATGTAGCTGCAAAGATCCTTATATACAGATTAGTGGCGCCTTAAAATTTTTACTTGAGAATTTGATACTATGGCCCTACAGCACAAAGAGGCCAAGTGATTCACCCAGAGTCAGAGATTTCAGCAACATTTCACAAAGATCATATACACTATGACAAGGTTGGATTTCTACCAGGAATGCAAGATTGGTTCAATCATAGGAAAATTGCAAGCATAACAATAACAACAAAAATCATACGATCCTATCACTGGACGCAGAAAAAAAAACCTTTTGATAAGATACACCAATTCCCATTAAAGAAACCAGAAACCATAAGAATCAATGGAGCCTTTCTTAAAATTTTAAGCAGTATGTATCTAAAACCAAAAGCAACCATTATCTGTCATGGGGACAAACGTGAAATCTTTCCATTGAGATCAGAGGTAAAGCAAGGATGTCCATTATCACCAATATTACTGAATATTGAACCAGCTACAGCAATAAGAGAAGAAAAAGACTAAAGGAATTAGAATAGGCAACGAGAAAACAAAACTCTTTGCTGATGATATAAAGGCATACTTAGACAACCCTACAGAATCAACTAAAAAACTAGCTGAAACAATTAACAACTTTAGCAAAGTTGCAGGATGTAAAATAAACCCACATAAACCATTAGCATTTCTACAAATTACCAATACAACCCAGCAGGAAGAAACTGAAAGAAAAATTCCATTCAAATAACTGCAGACATTGTAAAATACTTGAGAGTCCACCTGCCAAAACAAACACAGGAACTATATGAACACAATTACAAAACACTTTTCATACAAATAAAGACAGATCTAAACAATTAAAAAATATTGACTGCTCATGAGTAGACTGAGCCAAAATAATAAAAACGACAGTTTAACCTAAGTTAATTTGCTTATTCACTGCAATACTAATCAAACTACCAAAGAATCATTTTATAGTGACAGGAAAAAAAAACAACAAAGTTCATTTGGAAAAACAAAAGGTCAAGAATATCAAGCGAATCGATGAAAAATTACAAAGCAATAATCATCAAGATAATCTGGTACTGGCCAAGAGTAGTGTGTCAGCGGAATAGATTGGGTATAAAATACACAATAAGTGCCCATAATAATCTAAAGGTCGATAAACTCAAAGATCAAAGCTTTGGGGGGTAACAACTCAATATGTGACAAAAACTGCTAGGAAAACTGGAAAGCAGTTGGGAAGAAGCTGGGCACAGATCAGTATCTCACACTCTATACACTGAAAAGATTTAGACATAAAGGGTGACAGCTATCAGAAGTAAATTAGGGAGAATGGAAAAATGTACCTGTTGATCTATAGTTTATGACCAAACAAGAGATTGAGAGGATCACAGGAAATAAAATGGATAATTTTGATTGCATGGAATTAAAAAGCTTTTACAAGACAGTCATAATTAGAAGTACAACAAGAAATTGGGGGAAAAATTTTAATTTCTCTGATAAAAGCCTCGTTTCTCAAATAAATATGAAACTGAACCAAATTTATAAAAATAAAAATCATTCCTCAGTGGATCAGTGGTCAAAGGATATGAACAGGCAGTTTTCAGAAGAAGAAATCAATCATCACATGAAAAAATGCTCTAAATCACAATTGATTAGAGCAATGCAAATTAAAACAATTCTGATTGTTTTCACTGTTTTCACTTATCAGATTAACCAACATGACAGAAAAGGAAAATGTCAAATGCTGGAGGAACGTGGAAAGATAGGTACAATTGTTAGTAGAGTTTTGAATGAGCCCAACTATTTGAGAAAACCATTTGGAACTACGCCCAAAGGGCTATAAAACTTTGTGAACCCTTTGACCCAGCAATACTATTATTACTAGGTCTATATTCCAAAGAGATTTAAAAAAAAAAAGAGAAAGATCTAGAAAGAACAGAGTTTAAATGGAGACTGAAGCAATCTACATGCTATCGCTCTTTTCCATGTTTGTTTCTGTTTTGTTTTCATTTTCCTATCGTCCACTCCATTGGTTACAACCCTTCCATACAACCAGACTAATGTCCAATGTGAAAGTATTTGCAGATTCTACACCTGACTGCATGCTGCCATGGCGGGGTAGGGAGAGAGAAGGAAGGGAGAAAACTTGAAACTCAAGGGACTCTGGAACTGAATCTTGTAAACTAAAAGTAAATAAAGATGCCCTTTAAAAAAAAAAAGCAGAAAGATTTATATGTGCAAAAATATTTATAGCAGCTCTCTTTGTGGTCGAAAAGAATTGAAATTGAGGAGACGCCCATCATTTGAGGAATGGCTAAACAAATTATGGCATATGATTGTGCTATAAGAAATGATGAGTCAGGTGGTTTCAGAAAAAACCTAGAAAGACTTATATGAACTCATTCAAAGTTAAGAACACTGTACACAGTAACAGCAATATTGTAGGAATGATCCACTGTAAAAGACTTAACTACTCTGATCAAGACAATGATCCTAGAAAATTCCAAAGGACCCATGATGAAAAATGCTATCTATCTCTAGAGTGAGAACTGATGAACTCTGAACACAGATCAAAACATACTTTTTTTTAACTTTCTTCATTTTTCTTAAGAGTTTTTGTCTTTTTCTTTTTTGCAACACGGCTAATATGAAAATATGTTTTGTATGACTTCATATATAATCAATATCAAATTGCTTGCCTTCTCAAGGACAGGGGATAAGTGGGAGAGGAGAGAATTTGGAACTCAAAAATTTTTTACAAGGTTTTAAAAAATCTACATGTAATCGGGAAATATTTAACAAAATAAATTAAAAATTAAAAAATTCACACAAAGAAAAAACTATATCATTCTGATAACATATCAAAATACCCAAAATATTTACTTTATTACTGTATTGTACTCAAAATAAGTAACAAAATTAAAATGTTGCAAGAAGCTTTATGTGGACTCATTTGCTTCGCAGACTTTTCCCATTACAGAAATAGCAAGTTCTAAATCCTTTAGAAATTTAAGTTTTTCCAACAACATCAAATTACTTTAACACATCCATCTTCAAGGTGATTTTCTTACTCCCTGTGCCTTTTCTCATCATCTCAGTTTGCTGTCTTCTTTCCAGACATCTTTACTGAATTATAATCATATGATTAATCACAGTGCCCTCGGAAGGCAGGAAGAAGAAAATGCCACAAAGTTATTGACTGAAACAACAAGCTTTTCTACTTACCACCTGTATGACCTTAAGCAAATCTCTTCCCTTTCCTAGGCCTCATTTTCCTCATCCATAACATCAGATTTGCCTAGCCAACCTCTAAAGTCTGTTCTAGCTATAAGTCAAGGATGTTATTGCTAATTCTCAGTATCACTCCCTTCCCAACCTACCTTGTCTTCATTTGAATATATCTAGACACATATGTACTTTATATTGTTATATGTTATTAGACATATATTGTACATTATTAATATACATGCATGTATATACATGTACATAAAAATCTATATATGCATGCTTACACGTATATATAAGTATATACATGTATATGGGTAGGTTGTGTTTGTATGTGTATGGTGGAAATACACAAGTACACATGTGTGCATGTGTATATGTTTCCAGCAAGATTTGGAGGTCATATATGTGTAACTATACACACACGCACATGCACACACATACGCACACACAGGGACTGTAAAGTCTTAGTGCAATTTTCAATTTAAAGATGTACTGACTTTAAAGACACCCAGAGGACATACTTATACATTCATCTTGAACATAATTTATAGAATATAATTTAGAACATAAGCTACACTAAGGCAGGGAGTTACTTTTGTCTTTTTCTCCCCGCAGCTAGGCACAATGGCTGGCACCCAGTAAATGGGTCACAAATAAAAGTGTCAGGACTGACTGCTTAGTAAAGGCAATACAGTGGGGACCCTCATGAAACACCTAATAATGCAAGATGATCAGCATGGTAATACATAGACTCTGCCTGTGTTAACCCGACCACTACTCCAGTTTCTAACCAAATGTTGTTTTCAGCAGTGGCTAGGGTTAACACACATTACAGAAGAGTTGACCCTTGCAGAGGGCTAGCCATTGTTGGGTTGCTAGGAATTTCTTGGTAATAGGAGCTATAGGAAAGCACTTCACACTCCAGTTAGCAGTAGGCTAGTTAGCAAGGCGGCAGCATGTCCTTCCCAGTTTATAGAAACTCCACTCTTCAAGGCAAATATGTGGCTTTGTGCACAAGTTATTTACACTCAGTGTTTATTTCCATAAACTCTACTGTCCAAAATGTAGGGCTGAGCAGAAGGATTACTTTCTAATTCTGCCTGGTGGCTTTAATAACGCTCCCTCACTTATGGTCGGATACAGAGTGCTCTGGAGGGTCTTTCTGGCTTTAACTTCATCCCTCCCCCAATGCTGCCCCCCCAAAATCTACAGAATATGCTAAAGCTGCAAAAATTGAACACATTAAATGAAACAAAGTGAAAAGAAGTCACTTTCAGATCTGGACTGGCTTGCTTTCTTCGTTACTTTACATTGTCAATAGAGGATAATAGCCCAAAGCTATTAAGCCATAATAGCTAAACAAAGGCAGCTGATACATGTTAGTACCAAACTTCACATGTTCTTTCTCCTTTTTCTCTTACTATGCACAACTTGCTATTCCTTTCAAACATACAACAGAACCATGTAAATTTCTTTTTTGTCGCCATTTTTTTCATCCCTCTTAATATATTGCTGGAATTAGATATTAGACTGCAAACCAAAAAGACTTTGTTGCTCTTTCCATGAAGTTCCCCCAAATAATATGGGAAATTTCTCAAACTCTAAATTGTTTTCCTCTAATTCTGCTGCCAATTCTTCAGTTGTAACTTTTATAATCACACTGGCATAGCACTATGCAGTTAAAGTACTTTTCTAATACATAGGTTCATTTATTCTCCAATCTTGCTAGATAAGTAATAGAAGTAGTATTATTATCATATCCATATTACAGATGAGGAAACAGGTTCATTGGATTATCCATTCAGGTTACATAGCTAGGGGTAGAGCCAAAACATGAACTAGGACCTGCTGAACCCTTAAAATAATATAAGAATTATGCTTAAAAATTTTGTCGAGAAAGCATGTTGTAAACATTAAAGCATAACAGCTGCTTCACATATTATACAGTAGGTTGGGAAGACTTTCATTCAAAATCTACCTCAGAAAGCTACTAACAGTGTCACCCTAGGCTTGTCCCTTGACTTCTCACTGACTTCAGCAATTCTCTTTAGATCAAATTGCAGAACAATTGGTGGAAGGATTTTTTTTTTTAATGGGGAGCTCCATATAGTGATGACCTATATATCAGGGCAGAGCAAATCTATATAAATGTAAGTCATCATCATCATATCACTCACACACACACACACACACACACACACACACACACACACACACACCTGGACAAGCAGATATTTGTTAAGTCAATTGTCTACCTTTGTCTTCTAAACTATACAAGTGATTCTACAAATCCATCTTTATTAGTTGACTAAATGTTTTCCATAGCTAAATAGGTATTCCACAGCATTCCCCTATCTCAAACTAAAGATAAAGAAGACCAGAGATTTTGATCTGGAAGAGAGCTCAGGTCAGTGAAATCAACCTCTGGACTTTACAGATAAGGGAACTATGGCACAGAGAGGTAAGATGTCACACAGTCCCACAGCCAGCAAGTGAATCAGAGAGTATTGTAAATTAGTTCTTCTTGACTTCAAGTCCAGTACATCATCTATTGTGCCACGGGACTTAATGGTTACAACAATTAGAAAGGGAACCATCAAATTTTTCACAAATCTGTTCTGCCTCCAAGGGAGAGTAGTTGGTTTCAAAGAGTCTCTTTCCTCTAGAGCTGAGGCTCTCAAAATGGCCTGAGAGCCTTTCAGGAGGCCTGTGACATCAAAACTACTTCTATAATACTAAGATGTTTTTATTTCTAATATGATATATAACAATAGCTATAACCTACATAAGTAAAAGATCTTGGGGAGGCATTTTCAATAATTTTTTTTTTTTGCGTTTTTGGAGGGGTGAGGGCAGGGCAATTGGGGTTAAGTGACTTGTCCAAGGTCACATGGCTAGTTAAGTGTTAAGTGTCTGAGGCCAGATTTGAACTCAGGTCCTCCTGACTCCAGGGCCAGTGATCTATTCACTGTACCACCTAGCCACCCCAATTTTCAATAACTTTTAGGAATGTAAATAGGTCCAGAGACCAAAAAGCCCTTTTTCCGAACTACTGTGATCTGAGAAATAGCTTTTATACTTTGTACTTTTTACCAAGAGGGGCAGCTAGGTGGCCCAGTGGATAGAGTGCTAGTCATAGAATCAGAAAGACTCTCTTCCTGAGTTTAATTCTAGCCTCAGATACTAACTAGTTGTATGATCCTCAGAAAATCACTTAATACTGTTTGCCTCAGTTTCCTCATCTGTAAAGTGAGCTGGAGAAGGAAATGACAAACCACTCCAGTATCTCTGTCAAGAAAATCTCAAATGCAGTCACAAAGAGTGGCACCTGACTGAACAACTTTTTACTCTGATAAATGATATGGTATGGGTACTCTTTTGAATCATTCCTCTAGAAATCTCTAGACTCAGCTTTGACTAATTCTCCTTACTACTCATCCATCTTTTGACCCTCCAAGAAACCACTGTCCCTGGGCCACTTGAATATCTAACCTTCAAGGATTAGTTGAGATCAAAAGTTCTCAACTTTCTATAAAACAACTGGTTTCAAAGGGAACAAAGGACTCAGAGGTTACCTAGCTCACCAATTCCTTTTTCATTACCAACAGCACACTTAGTTGGCACAATCTAATTATCTTAATAACATTCTACCCCTCAGGAAAAGCCCACACTATCAGGGCTCTCTGTCACTCTTTCTCACTCTATCACACTACTGCTGAGTTACAGAAGGAATAACCTTTCATTTAAACTGGGAACTGCTGTGGCATTAGCACAGGGAAAGCCCTGTGTGTCTCAGGCTGCACTGATGCCTTTGCACCAGCAGACAATTATGAACTTTTTCACCATTCCACTTTTCTTAGAGAGACTGGTTGAGACCCTCATCAAAACAATCTGTACATCCAACTTGCATTTTTACTAGCTCAAAGCACCTGTACAATCTGTCCATTCCTTCTCAAAACCTCCTTTGCTCCTCTTCTCCCCTCCTTCTCATCTCACATCACCAGGAAGCCTTCTACCATTTCACTTCTGTCTCACACGAAGAAGTGGTCCTTCTTGCCAAGACAAAACCCTCTAGAACATCTTCTCCAGTAGACTTCCCCCTCTGTCACCCACACTCTCACTTAACATCTTCATCATCTCATCCCTGATGAGATAAAGATCCCCTACTGAGGAATAACATTTGTCTTATCACTTCTTTATCTGTTCTCTTTTTATTTGGGAAACCAGAGAAGGAAACTATTTTCACAGCAATCTGTCATTTTGTTTTACTGGCAGAAAGTATGCAGATTCATGTTGCTAATAACTATCATTATAATAGGTGTTCCTAAGCATTTATCCCATAACATCCACAGGAAAAAGTCTCCCTATTAAGAATACAAGAAGTTATAAATTCATTTTGTGGACAGAGCAATCTAGGAAGAGAGGCTAGGTTATTTAACAAAGATTTTAACACCAAATAATAACATATTGAACAAAGAAAATAACTTATATGTATTTCTAGCCATAAAGGGCTAATTAGCAAGAGAAGAGGGGGAAATGTTTAGAAATTTAGAAAATGGGGTCTATGCAAAAATCAACTATTTAGCTTATGGAAAAGAAGACCTGATAATAGTAATTATGTGCATGTAAACCAAGTTGTCCAGATGGTAAACAGCTATTTAAAGGACAGACTACATGGAAATTGGTTTAAACTGAGACTTCGAATGGAATGGGCTGTACAACATTAAAAAAGGTTGTTGAGGGATGAACCAGAATCTATTTCTATAAAGACCTTTAAGAATAAGTTCAGTCTGGAACAGTTCTGAGTCCAGGGTCACAGATTACATGAAGCTCTGGTGAGTAAGGGAAAGACTACGGAAAGAAACAATTAGAATACAAAACAGTATGCAATTAAGTGCTAAATTATTAGTAAAAATCATGATGCTCAGACATGATTACTGGAATATTTAGTAAAATTTAGCATCAGAGAACCTGAGATCAAATCCTAACATTGCAAATTATATATGTGCTTGAACTAAATGGTTCCAAAGTCCTTATATCTCTGATCTATGATCCTATGAAATGCTTGTGCTATAAATCCCAAGACTTGACTCACCACAAAAATTTCTAATCACATTTCTCACATTGTAGTACAGACTGTTAAGTATTATAATATTTCAGAGAAGGGGGATATTAATGTGGGCTGGAACAGAGCAAGGGTAGGCTTCATATGGAGAATTTAAGAATAGGCAAGATTTGATTGAGAGGTAGTGTGACACAATAGCTAAAGGGCCAGTCTTAGAATCAGGAAAAGCAAAATTATATTGTGACACATACTACTGGGTGATTGTGAGCACATTACTTAACCTTTCATGAATCAAGGCAACTAAGTCTCTAAGTTAAAGAAGAGTTGCTGAACTATATGGCATGGGTAGAGTGTATTTTCATACTAGGAGTTCCTCACATAAATGAAATAAGAGTTGGACTAAACAATTTGGAAGTGTTATTTAGGCATTTAAACAATGAAAAAAGACATGAAGAAAGGAAAAGAGGCTCAATATACATAACTGACTGAACTAGAAAATTTTCTGTTAGAGAAAAGATGGAAAATAAGGTTTATTGGGATCATTTTTTCAAGGCCATTAATATGGAGAGAAAGGTATCCAGACCTCATATAGGAGGCAATTAGGGAACTATCATAAGCTATTAAATACTGAGATTTATATGATAAAATGCACTCCACTTAGCAGGCAGCTATGAACTACCTTCTGGTCTAGCTGGAAAACAGCAACTTAGAGAGAAAATATACATGAGTGAGAAAGAATTAAAATTTTCTGATCCTGGAAAATCTTGAAAATGAGGTTGTATATGAATTTAGAATGAGAGAAGTATCAGTTTTGTTGCCTAATAAAAGTTACAACAACAAAAGATTTTTCAGTAGGATGAGGATTCAGACAGGAGCTTGTTAAGTCAAGAAAGGCAAAAGCAGTGAATATTATCAGGCAGTCAGTCAATAAACATTTATTAAGAGCCTCCTGTCAGTTACTGTTTAGTGCTGGGGATACAAAAACATATAAAAACAAAGGCAGTCCCTGCCGTGAAGGAGTTTATTATATAGAGGAAAACAATGCACACCAAAAAAAGCAAAAAATTGGGGGAGGGGCATGATGGAGAGATCCTAAGAATTCCAAAAGTAGTGCAGCTGAAGGGAAAAGTAGAAAAAAAAACTGTGCTGAGACCCCTCTTTAAAAGAGGTCCTGGAGCACATTGCCATGTCCTCTAATCAGAGGGCACAATCCAAAGGACAGAGGGTACCAATAAAATATGAGTACTGGGCAGACTTAATCTTACAGGACAATGACAATCTTACAGAACAATGATATTTCCCAATGACAAGTTTCCTGGGGAAGGAAGAAGGAAAGAGGGAGAATTCAAAAAAAAGTCCAAAAGCAGTATAGCTGCTGGGAAATGCATACCGTTGCACACAATTTGAAAGTGTTGTGAATGTATATCAATTCGAAAAGAATAATGCACCAAAGAAATATAGGAAGTCTGGGGAAAAACAGGATTTTTTTTTTGGTAAAAGGAACATCTTGTGAGGGTGCATGTGTACATGTGTATGTGTATGTGCATACTGGTTCAACTCAATGACTTTTATCCATATTGGCAACTCCCAGCATGAAAACTCCCTCCACAAATACAGACTGGCAACTCATTCATAACTTGCCACCTTAAAAAGTTTGCTAAGGCACTAAGTTAAGCACTTTGCCCTGGTCACATAGTATGTGTCATAGGTAAGAATCTAACCAGATATACCAGAAGTCAAGGTAGTACAGTGGAATGAGCTCAGAGGAACTGAATTCAAATCCCACCTCCAATGTTTACTGTGTTACTTTAGGTAAGTCTTTTCAAATCCCTTGGCCTCAGTTTCTCTATCTGTAAAACTAAGAAGGTAAGTTAAATGGCCTCTATAGTTCCATCCAACTCCACATCTATGTGCCATGATTTTCATTCTAAGGCTAGTGCTACTATGCACAATATCCTCTCAAAGAAGTGGCTTACACAGAAGAACTAGGGCCTTTCCATTTCTGAATCCATCCTCCCTGAACCCCACAGGGAACATTCTGGAATGAGAACACTGATTACATCCTATCTCCAAAATGATAGCATTATGACCTGATAGCTTAGAGAACCCATTAAACCCAACATAAATCAAAACTGTTTATAATCCCCTAAATTGCATATTTTAAAATTTCAAATGTGTTCAGGAGAGGCTTTTCAATACCAGTTTATAGTCTTCAATGTCCTGCTGTTATCAAGTGTTATAAATATATAATTTTGAGACTGAACAGATCAAAGTCTGCTTTGCTTTTGAAAATATGAATGACATAAGTTCAGTTATACTTTAAACAACCATCACTTTGACAAAAGTGCTCAGAATAGAATACATCTGAAAAATCTCAATAGAAGAGGGAAATAGCGCATGAAATCATACAGTAAATATGAAGAGAACTGGGTAAAAAAATGTTTCCAGATTTACTGAAGTGCAAATGAACATGAGACATTGACCAAGTTACCCAGTAATGTTTTCCTTGCCATTAAACCTATCCCCAAAGTACAACTGCCCATTCTAGAAATGCTTTCCCTAGGAAGTAGTCATCATATTATAATGATTCAGTATTTCCATGCCTTTCCAGTCTCTGACTGCTTTCCCACACTATCAAACTGTTGGACAGGCACATTGTAGCTTTCAAGTTCTAGTGAGTATCAATTTAAAATGTCCTAGTTCATGCTGTTCAAGATCCCAGTACCTTGGGTCCAACAAATTCAAGAAACTCTGCCTTCCATCTCTTGTCACAACCCAGCAGAAGTACAAGTATCCTTCTTACACCTCATTCCTCTAAACTTGCCTTTTTCTTCTGAGGGTACAGTATCTATAGACTTGTAACTTTAGAATCATTCCTACATTTCTCTTTTTGCTTTATATCACTTATATTTCCCACTGTATCCCTCTCCCCTAAACCTTCTCAAAGGAGGTGAAAAGAAAAAGAACAAAATTCAGCAAAACTTATTTTAAAAATCTGACATATTCAGTGTTCCATAACCATGCTGCCCTCCCTACCTCACCTCTATCTAGGCAAAAAATATAGTAGAGAAGGAGAGACAGTGTTTTCATTTCTCTTTGGTGTCAAGTTTGTTCATTATAATTTCATAGCATCCAATTCTTAGTTGTTAATGTTGTCATTCTGTGATTCATACTATTTTAGTCATCGTGTATATTGCTCTCCTGGCTCTGCTTACTTCACTCTGCATCACCACCATGACATCTTGGAGTGTGAAGTAGAGTATCTTGTTTTCTAGAGATGATTTGATGTCCTTTATTTTGTATATCCAGCGGTAGTTATCTTGTGTTTCCTGAATTAGGGTGTTCAGATTTTCTTTATTTGTCATGCTCTTTCTGGGAAACCTGTCATCCTTAAATTGTCTCTAGATAGCCTGTCTTGAAGCCCAATCTAGCTACTATAGAAATTAGCTAATATAGCTAATTCTTTAGTGTTAGCTAATATAGAAATCACATGTTCTTTTAATACTGCTGCCTTTTGTTTCTCTTCTGCTGATTTTCCTGTTTATTTTTGGGTTCCAAATTTATTCATCTTTCTTTTTGCTTCTTTGAAAAGACTCCAATATGGATTCAATTTTTTCTCACATTCTACTTGAGCTTTTAAAAATTTCTGTTTTCTTCAGTCATTTTTCAGTCATGTCCAACTCTACTGACCCTATTTGAGATCTTCTTGGCAAAGATACTGGAATGGTTTGCCATTTCCGTCTCCAGTTCATTTTATAGTTCAGGAAATTGACCCAAAGTTAAGGGACTTGCCCAGGGCCACATGGCTAGACAGTGTCTAAGGTCAGATTTGAACTCAGGAAGATGAGTCTTCTTGACTCCAGGACTGGCACTCTATCCACTGAGCCACCCAGCTGCCCTATTTTTATACAAGGAGTTATAAATTCTGATATTCATCTCTCATTTTTTTCTCTTACAGGTATTATCTTGTGAACTATTCTAGAATTCTAAAGGCTATTTTATAAGAATTATTTAATTTTCCTTTGTCTTGTAAAATTTGTTGCAAATTTTGTAATCTCTCATGGATCTCTCCTTTCCTTCTACTTTCTAGGATCCTCTCTGTTGATTTACTGTTTAGGCACAGGGTTTTTGTTGAGTTTTCTTCCTATTAATATCTCTAATATTTCAGTCTTTTCCCTCCCTCCATATTCTCCTGTTGCTTTCTTACTCCTTCCCTCTTTTATTAAGGCTAGACTAAAAAATTGTCTAGGCCTTCTTTCATCTTGAAATTTAGTGTTTACTGGGTTAGATTCCTGCCCTTAGTAGCCTAAGAGGGGAGGGGACACAGACACATGGAAACATACAAACACACATACACACACACACACACACACACACACACACACACACACACACACATACACACACACAGGTTTCAATACCCTTTCCTTCCAGCCCACTGGCTCAGTTCCTTGCCCCAGTATTGGCTTGAATCCCTTCCTTCTCTTCTGGGGCTGCACAGAGGAGAACCAGGAGCATAGTCTGGGCAAAGTCTCTGTAGCTATCCCTATGGCTGGCTGGGGAATCCACAGAACAAATCCTTGAAATTTGGATTCAGCCAAAGGGTCACACTTGAGGAACTAGAGGACCACCGGTGGCCTCAAGGCTGCAGGTACTCCACCCCTGTCTTGAGGTATCCCTAACTAGAGGCAGTGCCAGGTAGGAGATACCATGCTTCCCTCCCCACCTCTCCTCCTGCCCCCTTGTTACCTTAAGGTAGTGGGTAGAAGATGAGATATACACACAAAGTCTTCACAGGAAGGAGGAGATCCAAATATGAACCCAAAGCACAATTTCACAGGGTCCATTTCTTCTTTGATGCAGGGATCAGGAAGGCAGGTACAGGAGAAGTGCTTAGTGAACACTAAGGATTAGCGTTCTCTGGTGTTAATTTATAAGAATTCTACCTTGATCAGATTCTCTTTTTCCTTTCCCCATGGATACAACTGTAATTTTTCTATATCAGATACATAATTACTCTTCTGGAAAATTTCTGAGGTCTAGAGAAAATCCATCATTTTGATGGTACCAAGAACCAGAAGTCTTAAATATTCTTCATGCTTTCCCTCTCCATCTCCCACTATAAGCTTCCAGCCATTCTCCTCTCTAATCCATCCTCTCCACAGAATTGCCAAAATAATCTTTTTTATGTTTAAATCTGACCAGGACATTCAGTGGCTCCCACTTCCTATAAGATAAAAGATAAATTTCTTACTTGGCATTTAAGGTCTCCATAATCTGGCTCCCCCTGGCTTTTTAGACTTGTTTCATAGATGACATTCCAGATAATCTAGACTACTACCTCCTTCCCAAACAGCATGCTATCACTTGCCTCTGTACCATGGTATAAAGTTTCTCTCCTCTCCCATGCCTGGAATGTACTCCCTTTTCAAGTTTACTTCTCAGAATCCTTGTCCTGCACTTAGACTACGCTTGAGGATTATCTCTCCACTGACATTTTCCCCAGTGTTCCTTCCTCTCCAGTCTGGCAGTTGTTAATCTCTCTCCCCCTTTAATTTTCCTTGCAGTATACATATGATGCCTCATAAGGGCATGAACTGTTCTGGTCCCATCTTTGTAGCCATGGCACTTGACATACAGAAGCTTGGTGACTTGTTTGTTAAATTGAATTGAAGGTTATTAAAAGTGGGACTGAGAAATACAAAATGATCCTTTTAGTATTCTAAGATACACATGAAAGGATGCATACTTGCTCATCTTATTTCAGCTGAGACTACATCTTCCCATAGGGACTAAATCCTAATCCAAACTAAGAAAAATTACATACTGAAGATAAGATAAGAGTCATTTCCCAGTAAGTTGTATCTATGGGCATCTGAGCAAGTAGCAGTTAACAATAACTAATGTGTAAGTAACTCCATGTTTTCTTAAGAAATACCTCTCTAATCAAACTGGGAAAAGAAGTCAAGTACAATAGAGAACTAGAATAAAGTATCATAAATACTAGCAAAATAAGAAAATCATGAACTATTTATATATTTATATATGTATACACATATACACACATAGATATACGTACATACATACAGATATGTGTACACATACATTTGTGTGTGTGTGTGTGTGTGTGTGTGTGTGTGTGTTTACAAAAGCCCCCAGTGGTACAAACACAACCCACCTAAGCCAATCACTTGGGGACATGGTCCTTCTGTCAACTTCACCCAGTGTTATTCTAAGCTGTGAGGTTAAGGAGCAGGTATAACGGACAGTAGGGATTTCACATAGACAGCTCCTTTCCCCTTCCCTGGCTCTAAATCTAAAATTAAAATTGCATGCCAGAAAATAACAACTAGCAATTTATCTGGGACTTCTCTTTCTTAAGGTCTCTGTGTTACACTTCTCAAAGGACAGAGAATTTTTATAAAAGTTTCCTAAAATGAACTGTTTAGAAAATAGCAGAGTTACTAATGCCTAGAAATCTGAGCTGAAGGAAATAGCATCTTGGGCCATGCAAGAGAAGGCACTGGCTGTGCTCCAGGAGACAGATGCTTGATAAGCCTCTTAGCTTTTTCTTGGCTGAATCAGTGTGGCTTTTTAAAATTAAGTAGCCACCTTTAGAATCTCTAAGAAGGCTATACATTCAATATTCTGGGTTGATCTGAATTTTCTTTCATCAGTTAAGATTAGAGGGCAACACTTCAATTATCAAGCTAACCAAGACAAATGAGTAACAGCATTATGTGTAAAGCTTTCAAAAAAGCCTCAAAGCAAAGTCGTCCTCATTTAGTTGGGACAAGGTCCCAGGAGTGACAGATCATGAGAAATAGGACCTAAATGTCCATGGCCACAGTCAAGGACCACACAACAAACTAAAATGTGACCTGCTTTGATTCATCTAGTAAGAACATTCAGCTATACTGACAAGCTATACAATCATATCAAATAACTTATAAATTGAACCATACACAGGGTGCTTAATGATGCAAATGTCCAAGTACGTAAAATTCTCAATTGCATATCAATGATATAAACTGACCTTGTTGGATATTTAGGACTGAAGACACAAAAGTCCTTATGAATTTACCTTGTAAGTATTTCCATTTTGCTATGGGAAATTTTATAATTATATTATGGTCTCCACCATGTAAAAATCTAGGACTTCAGTTATTGAGTCTGGAGAAAGATTAGCAAAATCAGAAGATATTTGAGAAATTGAATGTCTGTTAAGTAGACAAAGTGGAAAAGAAAAGATCAGGAAGATAGTCTGAGTTTGCCATTTACTGTTAAACAATCAGTTGCATTTATAGTATCTGTCATTTGAGGATCTTCATTACTACCCAACATTTATGACAAAGTAATAGTATGGTACAGTAGAAAGAGCCATGAACTGGGAGTCAAGGCAACTCTACAGAAAGTCTGAAACCATTAGGTCATATGGAAAAGACAAAGTGGCATAGCAGATAGACCACTGAACTTAGAGTCAGGAAGATCCAAGTTCAAATCTTTCCTCAGTCACTGTCTAACTATGTGACTCAAGGCAAGTCACTTAACACATCTCAGCTTCAGTTTACTCACTGGTAAAAACTGGGATAACAAAAGCATGAGGAAATTAAGGGTATTAGGACAGCAAGTAGTTAATTGTGGGAACTGAGTGAACCACACTGACTCCATCTTGTGACAATTCTAAAGCTAGTTCAGTTCCCTTTCTATTCAGTTATGGGTCTAATACAACTTCTGTCTTGTGACACAACTTTATTCAATTGTAGAAATTGGAAGAAAACCTTATCACATTGTTTGAACCCAGGCCTAAATGGCTGGGAAGCTGAACCAGCTCTACCTTCTGTTTAGGGACCCTTAACCAAAGATCAAGGTTATGCTGATCAGAAACGTGGTCAGATCCAAAGACCAATGCAAAGAATTTTCTCACAATTTGCACACCATAAGCAACCCACATATCTTTATCTGAAACCTGGTCCCATACTGATCAGTTATTGTTTCCATATTCCTTTGATTGTTCACAGGCACTTGGGGAGAGTGGGACACCTCTTCTTCTGTTTTCAAGAAATTACACCTATTCACTTTCTGCCTCCCAACTTGGAAAGTCCTTAATCTTTAATCCAATTAGAAATCAGATTATCCAATGTTGTACTGTTTCCTTTTAATTAACTGATCTTATGTGATTAATTATTTTCAGTGTATAAAGGTGTGTCTCCCCCTGTATTCAGAGTCCAGGCCTAAGTTGAGGAGGTCTGGTTCCACTTTTGTTAGATAACCGGCATGCATTGCTTAATAAATCGATACGGTTGGTAGATCATACCTTTGTTTCCTCGGTCATGCCATCTTTTGCCTGCCACAAGCACCTACCTCCCAGGGTTGTAATGAAGATCAATAATGTATGTAAAATGTTTTACAAACCTCAAAGTGCTATATAAATGCGAGCTCTAATTAGGAATGAATATAATCTTGTTCAATTCTCATTTTAAAGATTAGGAAACTGACTCCCAGGGCAGTTCTCTTGGGGTATGACTCTCAGGAGAGAAGTCTAAGTTAAGTGTCTCTCTCTCTCTCCTTCTCTCTCTCTCTCTCTCTCTCTCTCTCACACACACACACACACACACACACACACATCCTTGTTCTCAATAGAGAGAAAAGAGATGACCTTCAATGTTTAATTTAAAAAACAAAGAACAATGTATCCCTTACTTGGTACAAGTAGTTCTTCCCCCAATCTCCTACCCTGGACTCAATTTTCTATGCTACTGTCAAAGGGACATAACGGACACCTGAGATTCATTACCTTCTATTTACAGACAAACTACATGTAAACATTCTTATTCAAAGAGTAATCTCTGTTAATTGGTTACTTCCAATCAAACAACTGTATTCACATCCTGTTCTGGGATTACCATCCCATAATGGAATACTGAAGCAGGAAATATTCCCTCTGCACAGGAGTCATAATGGAAGTTAAGAGGCGGCGAGGTGGTGCAATGAATAGAGCACTGGCCCTGGAGTTGGGAGGATCTGAGTTTCAAATGTGACCTCAGATACTTAACAGTTACCAGCCATGTGACCTTGGACAAGTCATTTAACCCCAATTGCCCTGCCTTCCCCCCTCCAGAAAAGCAAAAAACAAAACAAAACGGGAGTTAAATGAAGTTTTAGAAATATGAGCATCAGCATTTATCTTACTTTCAAAAAAAGTGGTTCTCATACCAAAACTAATTTAAAGGAAATAGATTCACATGGAACAGTTACGTGTAAACTACTACTAATCCATTTTCACACATCACATGGCTTTTATGCAATTTTAACTTTTTGCCCTTTGCTAATGAAATGAATCTGATAACACATACCAAATCTATGATACCAAGTATAAATTTAAGTTAGATTTATATTTAATTTTTTAAAGTTTTGAAAAAGGAATATATTTTTATCATATCCTATAGGTAGATATGTTGTAGGATTTAATTTCTGAATAGGTATTCTGTGTAAGGTATTATTTTGAAACAAAGTGAGTCAGATCCTTAGCCCAAAACTTTTAGTTTTAGATAAATGTGTGATTAAATGAATCATATTAACATTATAGTAAGTTTCTACCATTTATAACCACTATATTCACATAGCTTACAATATGAAGGGGGATGTGACACATACACCAAAATAAAGCATGATACATGCATAAGAGAAGAAAGAAAAGTATTGTGCAGTCCAATGACATTAAGGGCATTACTGATTAAAGGAAATCAGGAGTGCCAGGAAACAGAGCCAAAGTAGAGTTCCCAGTAGAAAAGTGACATGGCTAGATCCATGAATAAAGGGAGAAAGGAAAGCAAGAGAAGGGAGGAAAGAAGACTTCATAGGAAGCTATTTCTATAGGCAGGTCATAGATAATAAACACACAGAAGTTTTGAACATAGGAGAACAGGCTGGTACTGAAGAGAGAAATCCGAAGGGAGTTTCAATGGTCACTGAAATTGGCTAATGAGTGTCTAAATGAATGGATATAAAACAGAGCTAAAAAGAAGGAACTCTGAGACTATCTAGTCCAATGTCCCTCATTTCATTGATAAGAATACTAAAGTCCAAGGAGAGGAAAGAATTGAAATTGGCTACTGAGTATCTAAATGAATGGATATAAAACAGAGCTAAAAAGAAGGAACTCTGAGACTATCTAGTCCAATTTCCCTCATTTCATCGATAAGAATACTAAAGTCTAAGAAGAGGAAAGAATTTGTCCATAGTAATGTTAATAATAAGTAACAGATGATGGGAACTCAGCTCCTCTGATCCCAGAGTCAGTGTTCTTTTCCCTGTATGATGATGGGTGGTAGAAATGGATTTTATAGACTTCAGAGGAAAGATTATTAAGGATGGATAGTGGAGAAATGCTCTCTAAGCAGCAGCAGAAAACTGGAAGTATGTCAACCTTTCCTCCTGATCTTATGAATCTGGAAAGAGTGACAAAAGGAGTGGCTTTGAAACTCAAGAATTATAAGAAGTAGGGTATTCTTAAAGAACAATCTGGTTTTAGTTAAATCATAAAGATGGAAGCAGTGTTGGAGGAAAAGTTTGAGGATGCAGGCAAATTCAGTAAATTCAGTAATAGAGAAAGGACACCAAAGGGCACAGTGGAATGGGCTAAGAGAAGGACCAAATGTATTAGAGTGGTCTTACTGAAGACTTGATCTGATCTGAATAAAGAAAAGAGCTTGGTAGAAAGGTGGGGCTTGGCGGAAAGGAGATGGAACTTGTTTCTAACATGAGGACACTCAAATAACATTGGGGAACCTAATTGGTGAGAGGTATTTTGAAGTGTTTTATTGGAAGTATGAACTTGAAGAGACGACTGGATACAGAAATACAATCTGAATATGAATGCTTAGGATTTTCAAGTCCTATCTATAAAGGATTTCATTCCCAAGACATTCTTCCACAGATCTGGTTAACAGTGTCTCAAGAATTTACCATTAATAAGCTAAACAACGTGGAGATTTGAGATTTCGTATGCAGTCCTCTTTCTGTTTTGGACTTTTTTTATTTAAGGGGAAATACTCATGTTGATTGTTAAGTTCATAATAATAAAAATGATTATTTTTAAAGTTTATATAATTTAGTAGCATGTTTAAATTATTTCATTCTTTAATATTTGTATGCTATATTTCTTATATTATTGTGCTCTTCCCATATCTTTCTAAGCATCTCAAAACATTTTTACAAATATCTAATTATTCCCAGAATTACAAAAAAATGCTACCGTTCTTCCTTATCTATCAGATAACGTAATCTGATATCCTCAGTGATCCCCAGTGATGACAGGGCTCTTAAAGTTCCACTTAAAATGAGGACAGAATACAAGGTCTCTACCTGCCTTTTTTCAAAGTCTTACTTAAATTTGAGTGCTTTTCTTTGTAGCTCTTCCAAATTCTACTTTAAGGGCTTGAAAACAGACATGTTTCTTAAATTTTCAACCAATACAAAGTGTTTGTGAACTGTACTCTCTCTATTAGCAGGAATTGTCTAATTATTCTAAGTATTTCTCTACTATGATTTTGGATTCTAGAAAAGGCCATTTCCTTATGAAGTAATTTATTTTTTTTAATCTAGGAGGTGGTCCAACTGAAGATTATCCTTTTGGACTCAGGATCTTTCCTTTATCTTACCTCTAGCAAGGAGCTGAATATTAAAGAACTCCCACAAATGAATTTTGTTGAAAGTGGAACAATAGTTAAACAATAGTCTCAGGCTTTGAGTTGGAAAAAGATATTAGTCTTCAGTGATTTTTTCAGAAAACAGCAAGAGAAAGAAGAGGTTCAATCATAATGATGTTAACGATTTCTGAATCCTTATGAAGCCTCTAAGTCAAACAAAGGTCTGGAATCAAAAGTCTGCCCTGGGACCACTCCCACAGTTGACTGAAATCTGTAAAATCTGATTTATTGTTTTGTTCAATGACTGGACAACAAAGTCTTAATAATTCAGATTAAAGTTAAAAGTGTGTCTTGTTACATTTTTCCCCCTGGAGAGCTATTTGTTGAAACATTTACCAGCACATCCCTGCATACATACCATTCTGGAGAAATATATAGAGTAATCAATCTTTATTTAAAATATAAAATCAAACTTAGCCTGTATCATGCAGAAATCAGCATCATACAAACCACTGAAGATAGAGAAGACTGGATTAAAAGTATTTTAAAATTTTGAAAAAATTCAGAGAAGCATGAGATTTGCATAAAATGATATAGAGCAAAGTAAATAGAACCAGGGAGACAACATACACAATGATCACAATAATGTAAGGAAAACAACAACGAAAGACATCAAAAGTGTCAATGACTAATCTTAACACCAGAAAACTGAGGTTTGAGCATGCCTCCTTCCTGACAGAGAAGTGGGAGACTTCAGCAATGACACTGGACATGGACAAGATCTGTGTTGGTTTCTTTTGTCTATTCCCACTACTTTTAAAGGGTTCTAGGCTAGGGTCTGGGGCAAAGGCAGGGCAGAAGGACAAGAAAGGAAGACATTGGGAAATAATGGAATGTAAGAAATAAATATGTCAATAAAATATTTGTTACTAACAACAAACAAATAGTTAAAGGGAAAATTAAGGTTTCCAGGGCCATAGCTATCAATTGCCAGGAAGTTGAAGAAAGGCATTGCAAAGTCATTGAGAGATGGCCTGAAGCCCACGGGATGGAACTGGGACTAGATAAAGAATTTCCTTCCCCAAACCATTCCATACCTACAGTGGACTAAGAAACAGATTCTAAAAGAGGTTCATTATCCTTACCCTTGTTAAACTGAATCTATCTGCAGTAGAAATGAAAGAGTGCAAACTCACAACTTGGCTCAGAAAAGCACTGAGTGGCTGATTCCAAGAAAGACCATGAATTGGGCATATTCAAGGAAAGGGGAAGGGGAGGCACTAAAGAGGATCAAGACCCAGTTCCTACATTTACATGAAAGATCAACTTAACTTTTAAGACTTTTGCCCCCTTTACCTTTTGTTTAAGGACCATTTTTTTCCCCTATGGTAAAAAGAACTCAGTAAATCTAAATAGAAAGATTAATTAGTTAAACCCTTGAAAAAGTCCAAAGAAGAGTTATAAAATGACTTTAGAAATAGCAGATCAAGAGGAAAGAGAAGAAGCCACATGAAAGAAGGGGTTATTATAATAATTACCAACTGGAGGAACTTAAGAATGAAACCCTAGTATTTGCTGAGGATATGAGAGTAGAGCAGATGCCTCCCATAATTGGAGGATTGCTTCAATGTTGTCATTATGCCTCATAAACCCATCAGAAATTGAAGATCAAGACTAGTCCCCCTAGGTAAAAGGGAAGGGGGCTAAAAAATGTGTATCATAATTGGTGCCTTAGAACTTAACCACATATTTCTGGTAAATTTCAACTGAAACATTTATTTACTAGTATTTTTTATAACACAGGAGTATTACCTCTTTTCCAAAAGAGATACAGAAAATCAGAACAAGAATTTATTATTTGTCTCTCATTAAAGTGACAAAAAGGGACCTTTGGTAAACAAATGGAGGGAAAGGGTACAAGTGCAGAGATTCACAAGGTCATATTGAAAAATCCTTATTGCATAAAACATACAGATGGTGAATAAAACTTGAGAACTACATGTAAGAATTACAATAATAAAAGTACAAAAATTTAAATCAACCAAGGCAATGACTATTAGTTGCAATTACTAAAAAAACAAATAAATAAACAAATAGATCGAAACTTACCCTGTTCCAATCTGAAGCAAAGTGAACGTTTTGCAGCTTCCATCTCAGGTGTTGGATTATCCAGGACTCGTCGACACCACTGCAGGGGGCTCATTGAATTTTCTGGTAGACTGCATTTAGAAGATGTGTACAACCTTTAAATGAAAAAAATGTCATGCAATGAACAATGTATAAATAGGAGATTTTGGAAAAGCTTAACGTTCACTTCCAATTAGCTAGAAATGTTTTTCCAAATGTTTTATAAATGACATGTTCCCCCAAAAAAAGATAAACAATCCCAAAGAGAAAGCAAACTTCTAACTTAATGGCCTCTGTGGCTCTCTGTGGGTAGATGCTTCAGACCACCAAAAGGGTTAATTCCATTCCCATTCCATTGTGTTCTTTCACTCTACAATCCAAGTCTTGATTTCATAAACCCTTATTAGATTCTATATTCTATTTGTCATTTATTTCTCTTTTATACCAGCCAAAAAAAAAAAAACAACTTCAAGAGAAGGTACCTACCAAGGGAATATCCCTAATATTTCCAATTGAGTCTCCTATATGTTCCATAACCACTGTCCATGTAATAGCAATTGGTAGGCTCAAAATTTTAACCCTGTGCATTTTAGAAAGACAATCAACAAAAAGTATTCAACAAATGAGTTTTCCTTAGAGAATTAATCAAATTCAATTAATAAGACCACACCATTCTCCTCAATTCCAGGTAAATGAAATCAGGTTAATTGTGGTGTTGGTTAAAATAGCAATTTTTATTCTATTACAAATCACAGTCATGGAAACTCTTTCCCCTAGGGGCCTCTTAGTTCCAGTTACTCTATGTTCTCAAAATAATATTTCTTTAAAAAAGAAAAAAAAATCCTCTACAATCAAGAATTTTCTGCAATCCAGATTGGTTTTCCATTTGAATATACTAACACTAGCTTTCTGGAATAGCTTAGGAAAAACAATGGTCTTGAATTGAAAGTGAAGGTCAAAGAAAATCATTTCGTATTTTAACCATTTCTATTAATGAGTATTAATATTTATTAATAATAAAAACTCTAATGCAGGATTTTATGAAAATCTGTCACATCACAATGCTCCACTAGCAACCCTGGGGAATGATCATATATACCAGTCCTAGTAAACAGCACATAAAATAACACAATTAACCTTTTCTTAAGGACCCAAGAAACCATCTTTCTCATACTATGTAATACAGCTACAGAAACAGAAGGCATGAGGCAAAGAGTTGAAGGGATATTGCCTTCAATAGCTCTGCTGGAATTTTCTTTCTGAAAAGGTCTACTAGGTTACTTTTTGTTTTATTTGAAACTCTCTCATAAAGAATGATTCGAAGATATATTATCACCCACAGGGATAGGGAACCTGTAGCCTCAAGGGACCACATGTAGCCCTCTAGATCCTCAAGGGTGGCCCTTTGACTGAATCTAAAGGCCTCAAAGCTGCAGGTTCCCCACCCCTGCCTAGGATTTGTGAAGCTATACCACGGATGTGGTTTTCCAAAATAAATTAACAAATTCATAACCAACAGCCTTTTCCTGCAGTTTTTTTCCTTGCTCTCCAGAAAGTTATCATTTCACTGACAGCTATTACCAATGTCTTAGGACCTGTCAAAAGTTATCAAGACATCTACTTCATTTATGCGTCACCAACAAAACCATACTTCCTTTTCACCTTCAAACCATTCTTCCATCTCAGCTGCACTAAGCTGGCTAACAGGATGTGAAGGAGAGACTGAGGTACAAAGATGAGTAAGACAGGCTTAGCAGGCCACTTGCTCTCACAGAGCTCAGTCTAATGGGCGGAAAGGTATACAAATGACTATAAGGAAGTAGTCCTCTTGGACATTTCTATGGTAGCTGACCCTGTTGACAATTTTTCTCCTGGTTCTTTTACCTCTCTGACATTCCTGTTCCTTCAGCTCTTTAAGGTTAGAGACATAGACATTCATTCAGCAAGTATTTGTTTAGCTTCCCTATGTCCTGGGTGCTTGGCATAGAGAAACAAAGAAACACTCCCCTTAGGAGACTTAGAGACTCTACAGGAGAAAACAAAGTATCATAGCTATAGAACAGAAAGGAATCTCAGAGGCTATCTGGTCCCACTTTCTCATTTTACAGATAAAGAAACCAAGGCCAGGACACATCTAAGTGACATGTCCATGGTCACAGTAAAATGGTAAAACAAGAAGCTGAATTGGAATAAATACCATTTGGCTGACTGAATGACTGATTGGATCCCAGATCTTCTGGCTTGAGTTAGTGCTCTTTCTGCTGAACTACACTGCCTATGGTATTTAGATAAATCAATACAAAATATGGGTAAAGAAAACACAAAAATTACAAAGTAATTTAAGAGTAAGGAGAGGCATAGTGGAGGAATCATTTGAGCTGAGCCTTAAAGGAAATTTGGTATTCCAAAAGGTGGAAGTGATGAGAAAGTTCACTCTAAGCACCAGGGCCATCTCATGTGAAGGAAAGACAGATTTCAAACATGGGGAACAGTAAATGGGCCAATCTGGCAGAGTGGTTAGGATAATGTAAAATCAATCTTAGAAGACCATGGAGGCAAGATTGTAAAGGGCTTTAAACACCAAATAGGAGGTTATATCATATAGTAGAGGTGAGAAGCTACAGAATCATCTTAAGCAAGGGAGTGACTTCCTCCAGCTCTTTTCAACAACATGTGAGTAAGGAATGAAGGAGGTACATGTTGGAAGTATGGAGAGGCTCACAGACTGAAACTGTATTCATGAGATTACTGGGGAAAACCCCCCAAAACATAATGTCAATTGTTCTTAATCCTGTTGCAACCTTCTCCCTCCCTCCATACCGTGGCAAGAGGAAAGATCACACTTAGAGCAACACAATTCTCAGACCATCCACAAGTATCTATTGAGCAATTTGTAGCATTTATGTAGAGTCAATGGTTGTAGTCTTTGCCTTTCATTTTCAAAGAGAACTATTGTTGAGGTTTGGGATTTAGGGGTACTTGAGAGCTCAAAATACTGACCCTCCTCGTCCTATCAAATGAATTCGACTCAAGCCTTCTCTCAGCCAAAGAAAAGCAAAGTTTATTAAACATTCGCCATAATGGGTAGACTTTTAAGGAGCCTAAGCATTTGTGATCCTTCTATTGACAAGTGGACCGAAACAATCTGACACAGACTGAGTCTGTGTTAGATCGACTCTCAGCACCTTCATGAAGGCAAGATGGACCTTGTACACAGAAAGACTGTGTGAGGATTTAGGAGTGGGGAATGGGATTAAAGGTGGGAAATTGGTGAAGGCTACCTGGAGATGACAGACAATGGAGGGCTAGGCTAGTTTAAGGGTAACAGATTTGGGTATAGATATTTTGAAAGGATCCAGGGTGGGAAGTAGTTGGACAATGGAGGGTTCTCTTTGTGGTTGCAAAAAACTGGAAATATTAGGGGATGCCCATCAATTGGGGAATGGCTTAACAAGTTATGGTATATGAATGTAATGGAATACTATTGTGCTATAAGAAATGGCAAGGAGATGGACTTCATAATTACCTGGAGAGGCTTATACAATTTGATGCTAAATGAGAAGAGCGGAACCAGGAAAGCTTGTACACAATCATGGACACATAGTATGTGTGATGACCAACCTTGATAAATTGGATTATCCTCAACAACACACAGCTAAAAGACAACTCTACAAGCCTCAGGATGGAAGGAGATATCTAAACTCAGAGAAAGATCTAGA
>CM053580.1:100957615-100981304 GCA_028627135.1 Pseudochirops cupreus | reverse complement strand
AGTTTTATATGCAACTGGGAAATAAGATATACAAGCACTGGAGTATAGAAATCCATCTTGCCCTACTAGAAAGTCAGAAGGGGGATGGGGAAGAATAGAAGAGAGAACAGATTGGGGAAAGGGGTATTCAGTAGGCTGGCTATTTTGGGGTAGGGGAAAGACAGAAAATTTGTAACTCAAAATCGTGTGGAAATGAACGCTGAAAACTAAAAATAAACAAATAAAAGATTTTTTTTAAGAAAATTGGAATGATATCTAAAAAGATGGAAACTGAAAAGAACTCTTGGGCCTATAACAAAACATAGGGAAGATCTGAAATCAAAATAATATTAAAAAGCACCCATGGATCAGTTTTTCAAGATGTAGAAAAGTAGTGAAGATTTCAAAAGAATGGGGAAAATAAGGCTGCTTTTGATTTTTAAGATAAAAATATCAGCAACTATCTATTCATACCTTTCACATCTCTATAAAACTTTTCTGAGTGGTCCATGAATGAAAACAAGAGGGGTATATGGAAGCTTTTAAAGATCTTTTTTATATAGCAAGTCAGATCTTAGAGCAAAAAAAAAGGGACAAAAGTAGAAAGAATATAAAATCCATTATTCTTGTTTTCAGGCTTTGAAACATAATTCTACTTTACGTTTTTTGAAATAATATAGAAATTGTTAAATTATAGTATACTAATTTAGTGGGATATATGTTTTGCAATAACAAGTATCCAAGGCAAGATGAATAGACCCTTATGAAATAATGAAAAGTTTAAAAAGTATAAGTAGAAGAATAGAGCCTTATAATCACGAGTATGTGAGAAAAAGCAAAAGGGAGACTTAGAGGAAATGAATGAAATAGCATTGATACTTCGTAAAATGAAATTAGCTAAATTACTACTAGGAAAGTGGACTTATTTTACTGATATTTAGTCTTGAATTTCTAATAAGACATTATACTGAAAATTACTTATATTCAGTACAAAAAAATGTATAATTTGAAAGGCTCTTTGCCAAACTATATCTTGTTTTAACAATTTAAAAGTATATAAATCTATGACATATGACCAGAAATAACTTTTTTCAGTGATCCTATGACTATCAAAAATCAAGTCCCATAAAACAGAGGATATATACTCATCTAAAGCATTATTACATAGAGGAAGTGTTAGGTAAAGAGTGAATCAAAGAGGGATTCTTTCAAGGCTTCTAGTACATGCAGGACACCATCATCACCACATCTAGGCTCAGCACACTACAGGCCATCTTCAATGAAACTCACAGCCAAAAGAGATGAGATTAACCATTTACAATGGAAAAACCAGAGTGTGTGTGTGTGTGTGTGTGTGTGTGTGTGTGTGTGTGTGTGTGTGTCTGTGTCTGTGTGTCTGTGTGTGTCTGTGTCTGTGTCTGTCTGTGTGTGTGTATGTGTCTGTATCTATCCATAATAATATATATTGGAATATACATATTATTCTAAATTAAGATATACAATTGAGCAAACAGACCATTCCACCTGTGTATGTGGGTATACACATATACCTATATGTGAGTAAATTGATATGTGTGTATGTATACATATACATGTATATATATATATGTGTGCATATATATGTATATATGTGTGTGTGTATGTATATGTGTGTATACTATATTATAAGCCAAGCATGAGCAGTTCTCCAAAGGGCTGCTGCTGTGAATAGCTTTATGGTTCTGATCACATAGTATAGTGAAGTCTCTATTTATTCAGCAATAAACTAAGGTAAGACATTCACAGAAACCAAAGTACAGCATTCACAATTATGTAACATAACACTTTATCACTAAAGTGACTATCTAGTTTTAAACAAAAGATATCATTCAGTAAGTCCTTAACACAATTGTCCTTAAGTAGCAATCCTTCTTCAGGAACACAAAGGATTCTGATGAGGTATGTGCACCAAGGCTGATTTGATCTTTCAGTATGATGAGCTTTCCTAATGATGTCATTAGGTCAAAGTTTTCCCACCCCTAGGTCACACTGTCTTAATCTCTCAGTCAAAAAGTCTTCTTTCTTCTTGATTAGTTTCCAATCATCCTTAATTCAATCATCCTTAAGGGGTACAAGGTACAAAGTACAAAATTCTCCCACCCCTAGGCCACAGTAAATCATGATCTTCTCAGTCATTTGCTTGCCATAACATATATCTATAAATCTATATACATATATATAGATTTAGAGATACAGTATACGCACACATACTAGGATGTGTATTATTGGAAAAGGATGTATAAATTCATGTACACAAAATAAGAAACAAGTATTTCAGTTGATTAAAGATAGACCTACAGATGACTAGAATAGGCTGAACAGCATTGGAGAAACTATCTACAAGGCTTTCAATAAATCCAAAAAGCTCAATGACACAAAACTTGTTTGTTTTGCTTTTTTAAAACACCAATGTTTTCCCAATGATAATGAAACAATATGCTCTCAGAAGAAGGAAAATTTCAAGTCACCAAAGGACAGTGGAATAGTACATGACCAATGATGACCTGATATGAGTTCTATCATCAATGACATGCATGAATGGAAAAGGAGATAGACAAGTCAAGTAGTAAGAGTGAGGAACAGCAGACAGCCTGAGTTCCCTATTGGTATCCACAAAATATTAATAGAACCCAGGTACACTCCTTTTGTACTCCTTTGGACTCTTATTATCCCCTAATAACATCATTAGGAAACCTCATCCTACTGAAAGATCAAATCAGCCTTGGTGCACATGAAGAGGTTTACCCAAAGAGGGTTGGGGCTGCCTGAGACCCCAAAAGAGCAACATGCCAGGTCCTGCCAAAAGAATTCGACTCAAGTCTTCTCAGCCAAAGAAAAGTAAAGCTTATTGATAGTTCACCATATTGAATAGACTGTTAAGGAGCCAAGGTATCTGTAAGGCTTGCATTGGGCAAGCAGTCCAGAATAAGCCTGTGCTAGGGCATTCTGTGGTGCTCTCACACCACGTGGAGGGGAGATGGAGTCTTATATACAGAGGAATCTAGGGGTGGTCTAGAGAAGGAGTTTGGGGAGGGTCTTCAGGAGGAGTTAATGAGGTCAATGCAAGAGTGGATTGATATTTTGATAGGCTCAAGGGTGGGAAGCAGATGGACAATGGAGGGCCAGGCTAGTAATAGAGGTTTGGGACCAGCCACAATGAAATACTTATGGCCTCCGCAAATGCCTCATCAAGCGGGAAGATTCAATCAGACTTCAAGGCGGTCCCAGAGCCTACACCTCAGCACACATACCTCATCAGAACCCTGTCATGAGCCCCAAAATCTCCATTTAGTATAAGGACAGGACTCAGGACTACCAACTCTTCATTTCCAACCAACTGTACTCCCTTTTGTACTTCTTTGGACTCCTCCATCATGCCCACCACCCCTTTAAGCTTCCTTTTATGCATTTTCTTCCCCTGTTATATTTTAAGCTCCTTGAGCGCAGGGACTGGGTTTTTTTTTTCTTTCCATATTTGTATTGTTAGCACTTAGCCTGGCACATACTAAACACTTAATAAATGTTTACTGGCTGAATGACCATAGGACACACACCAATAATCTTTGCTACTGGAGAGGTTGAGACTAAAGGATCTCTTAAGCTAACTGTAGGGTACCTACAGTTAATCTGTGTTAATATGCAAGCCCCGGAAAACAAGGGCCACCAGGTTACTTAAGGAGGGGTGAACCAGTCCAGATCAGGAAATGAAAGAGATCAAAGCTCTCATGCCAATCAAAACGAATCTGGGCTGTAAGTAACCCCAACACTTCTAGCCTGTGCTAGATAGGAAGAGAGATGGGACAGGCAGGCAAGCAGAGACAAGCCAGGAAGACAGACAAGCCAGACAGATAGTATGTGCCTTTGGATTCTATCATCACTAGAAAAATTTATTGGGATAAAAATGTATTGAAAAGTTACAACTCTCACTAACGGAAGGAGCACCCAAACAGATGAGATCATAGATGTAACCCAATACAGGAAGTATTTCTAAGCACCTACGGTACAAAGGGTGACTGTGCAAAGCTCCTGATGAAAATTCAAAATTTCAACATGACACTCATGGAGCTTAGAGTACAGAGGATTACAAAGTACTAAATATTTTTATTCCATATGTATTAAACTAAGAAAGACTAATTTCTGTGACTCACAATTTAAAACTTTATATCACTATCTGAAGTTCCATCAGAAGACTAAGAAATTTTCTGGAACTAAAATCAATAAAGAAATATGATTATCAACTCTCTCTATCTTTGCTGCCTTAGGGTCCTTCCTAAGTAAAAAAAGATCCTAGTAAATGACTAGTAAAATATCATGTTAGATTTGCTGACATATATACCTGCTCTTTTCTTATCCTCTATAATTATTCCAAAGTCAAAAGCTAATGCTGTTCAAGGTGAGCACCTATTCTTTAGTCTTTTGTGGTGTTCCTAAAATAAATGAATCAATACTAAACATTCCATTCAAATGTTAAGTTCAACTACCAAAAAGTATTTTATGAAATGTCATCATCACTTCCTAAAACACCAAAGAGCAACATAGTTCAATTCATTAATCTAAAACTGCAATGGCAAATATACACACATATTCATATAAATTTATATAAATTAATGCCATCTCATTTTTAAATAAAAACACAAAAGCCAAACACATCTTGAAGGCATTAGCCCTTCAAATAATGATATAAAATCCTCGAAACAGTTTTCTTCCAAATCTGTCAGGATGATAAAGAGTAGACAGTCTCAAAATGCTTGGAAAACATTTCTTCTTCATTGGAAGAAAAATGAAATTTTCTTGCTAGTAGTATGTTAACATCAAAGAGGCAGTATGTCCTCTGCCCCGCCTCAAACAAACAAACAAAAAAATCCTCTGAGAAAAGTGACAAGTGTTATTTAAGTCAGCTTGTTCACAATATAACAGGTCTTAGAATTGTAATATGAAAGCTATTCCAAAAGGCTTTATTCAGCCTCTCTTCCCAGCTGCCTACCAACATGCTCAGCAGTCCTTCCCAATCGGCCTTTTCCCCTTCTACCTCTTCTAGCTAATGACCTGTTTCTTTCTTTACAATCAAACTTTTCCCAAAAGTTGTCCCTATCCAATACCTCAACCTTCTCACCACCTAATTTCAATTCAACTTCTTGTAGTATTATTTCCTTTTCTACTACACTATTGAAACTTTAAAGTCTCCAGTGACATCTTAATTGTTAAATCAAATGCCTCTTCCATTCTGAGATATTATCCAGCTTGATCTCTGTATAACAATAGATGACCACTTGCTAAAAGGGCTCTTAACTCTGTCTCTGATCCTGTTAGCTGTCTATGAAGCCTATGGATTGCTTTTCAAGGTGCTAGGCCTGGAGTCAGAAAGACCTGAGTTCAAATCCAGCCTCAGATACTTACTAGCTGTGTGACCCTGGACAAGTCCTCTTTCTAACACCTTTAAAGATGCATGTCCCACAAAATACTTTCCTCATATTACATTTTCTTCTCTACATTTTCCCTCTTGCCAATCTCATTCATTCCTAGAGCTCTAAGACTACTTCCAGATTTTCATCTGCAGCCCTGCTATCTCTCCCAACTATAACCCCAAAAGTCTGCTGTACATCTCCACTTGCATGCCCTACCAACACCTTAAACTCCATATGTCAAAAACCTAGTCAGGGGTGGGGAAGCTGTAACCTAAAGGTCACATGTGGCCTTCTAGGTCCCCAACTGTGGCTGAGTTAAAGGGTGGTACTTGAGAACCTAGAGGGCCACATGTGACCTTGAGGCTGAAGATTCCCCACCCCTGATCAAGGTTAAATCAAGATCAAAAAAGCATGGTCCTAATGACTTCACTATTTCTATAAGTGACACTACCATTCACAGTCTTCCATGATCAAAAGTCAATTATCTTTGATTCTTCCATTTCCCTCCCCTTTCAGATAATAGTATCACTATCTTTGCAACATTCCATATTCTCTCCCTCTATTTTCATCTTCACATACCCTAACATATCCCTAATTACATAAACTAATGCAATTGCTTCCAAAATTATATTCCCACCTCCATCTGGCCACCTCCCCATACAGCCTTCACTTCCAAAGCAGTCTTCCTTACACCTAGATCCTATTGTCTAATCATCCTCAAAACCCTCAGAGTATATGACTGACTGTACAACTCCTGGTCTACAAGACCAGGCCAGAGTATGTAAATTCTTCTTTAAAGAGGAAAAATCAGTAGCCTTAAAAAAAATCATAAAGGAAATATTAGCAGGTAAATACTGTATTTGGGTTGGGAGAATTGAGTTAATCCCATTTAACTCTCAGAATAAAATTGGAAAAAGTCATAAGCAGGGAAAAAATTAGACTTAAACAGCAGCAAAACAAGACCAAATGGATTTCCCAATTGATGCTAATAAGATTTCTGGGAGTCTGTCATCCAGGCCCTCCACAATCTGGCACTACGCTATCCTTCCAGAGCTATTTCACACTACTCCCCCTCTATGTAATCTCTGCTTCAAATTGAACTGGTGACTGTACACCCCCTGCTGCTTTGCCATCTCCATGCCTTTGCTCACTATGCATGCCTTCTTTACCAAGCCTTTCCACCTAACAGCTGCTGAATTCCTACCCACTCTTTAAAGCCCAACTCAAATAGCACCTCTTCAATAAAGCCTCTGATGCTTCCCCTTGGCAAAGGGGTTTAACCTGGTGTCCCTGAACTTGCAGAGGTCTTTGCTGGGTTTTCTTTTAATTTGATAACTATACTTCAATATAATTGGTTTCCTTTGTAACCTCACATATTTTATACATTTAAAAGAATTCACAGGACTTACAAGACTGCCAAAAGGGTACATAATCCCTTCCCAAAAAAGGTCAAGAACTCAAATTTTCACAGAGACTTTCTTCTTGTGAACAGTTCTTTGTATATATGTAATAATCCTCTTATTATAAGCTCCATGAGGGCAGGGTCTCTAAATATTATCCTAACCTCCATTACTCCATCTGGCATAATAATTAGTTACTTTATAATAGTTACTTTAAGTACATAATAGTTACTTTAAGGAATCAAATCACTAAAAATCAGTCAATTATCTTACATTTTTAAAAAGGTCTCTAATCTAAATATCTACACCTTCATTATCCACATTTAGTAGTTTTACTTATGTAGTTTACTTAATGCAATCAAAATCACTAAAAATTAGCTAAGGACCTTTAAAAACATAGCTATGTCACTGATTAAAAACTTACAAGTTAGATAACACTAATCTTTGGGGGAAAAAAGATTTAAACTGGAGAATGCTTAGAGTACATTTGGTGTTTAAAGAAATGAACCACCTGCACAGGTATCAAATAGAAAAGTTCTGATGGACACTTGTGAATATTTTAAGTTTTCATACATTTAAAACTTAGTACCAAAGTGATTTTTCTTTATGTTATCTGGGACTATCACACAAAAGGACAGAAAGAAAGAAGCCTAAAAGGTAGTAGTTAAGAAAAGGGAAATCACTTGACTGTCTTTTAAGGACAGGCAATGGAAGCAGCTGCTTAAAGTGCAACAAAAGAGACAATATTAAAAGTGTCCCTTTCTAAAAATGCACATTTTTAGTGCCACAAATTCTGTCTCTGGTAGAATATGCAATTGGGGCAAGGGAGAAAAAGGTGGTTTCCCATCATAGTCAAGTTGTGAGTTTCAGCAAGTATTTTAGGGGACAGTTAACACACTAGGTGTTACAATTTTAAACCTGGCCTAGGGCAGACAAATACTTTGTCAATGCAAGCTCTGCCCTACTTAGTCTCTTCCCCTAGATTGGAGCTGGTGAGCTTTCTTATTATTATTTCCTCTTTTGCTGGATTTTAGAAATGCAATCAGTGTAATAAACTTGTGAAAAATAAAAAAGCAATCAAGACTTATCTTGAAAAACACAAGGTTAACAATTCAAAAGAATAAGCAGTAATCTAAATAAGTTTTCATTCCCCTGTTATTTTAGGTGACAGTGATGTTCATTTTCCCTATAAATATGTCACAATCTCCCTGGGTCACATTTTACTGATGAGGAAAATGAGGGGGTTGAACTAGATGTGATCTGAGGTCCCTTTCAGTTCCTGAACCAGGACCCTATTTAAGCCGTGCCTGACTGTGGTCATCAGTGGAGAATCTACTAATTAGAAATTCCTGAACTTTAATTAAGAGCCTTTTGCAAAAGGCTATTTCTGTTGGAAAGGCTACTAAGCAGTAGTAGTCTATGGACAACGCAAAGAGGTAAAGAGTTTCCAAATGAATTTAAAAGTAAAAAACAAAATCCACATCTCCTTGACCAAATGTCCGTGTAGCATTAGGACTTGATAGTTCCGTCCACATTTCTGACTTCCACAACTGAGGAGAAAGCCAGTGAAGTCAGCACATTTTGCAAGGCAAGTCAATTTCAAAAGGAGATCTGCAAGAATAAAACATCAATGGAAATGCAGCAACTGAAAATGTATGACCGCACCAACTCAGGTCTCCAGAGCGAGGCAAAATAGAGAAATTGCTTCTTATATAGCAAAAATCGTTCCCTTCAAAGAAGCAAAAAGGGCATATTAGCAGGCAAATAGTAAATACATGGGAGTGGAGGACGGGAGAGAATCCAGATAATAGGATGATTCCGTTTCTCTAATGGGGAAAGGTAATAGTGATGGAAAAGCAGACTTAAACAGCAGCAAAACAAGATCATATGGATTTTCCAGTTAATGCTAATAAGGAGTCTGGGATCCAGCAACTGTATCAAAAGGAGGATTAAAAGGCAAGTCGGTGTAGCTAGCCAGTTCATCGCTTAGACTCTTCTGCAGGAGGTATAGTAGCAAAAAAAAAAAAAAAAAGGGGGGGGGGGTCCAGCAATTCAGGAAAAGAGCCTCCTTAGGTCCCTCTCAAGGGAATGAAAACTAATCGCCCCCGCTCAAAGAGCTAGGAGCCCCGGAGGGACACAAGCTGTTTGCACCTGTCACTGCCACCATTTCCTGTATCAGAGGGGAGGAGGCGACAAAGTTGCCTTCAGGGTCTCAGAGGAAGGGAGGGAGGATGGAGCTGAGAAGGAAAGGCAAGGCCGTTAAGAGCCCAGATGGGGTACCTTTCAAGACCTCTGCTTCGCAGAGGACATCTTGGACCCCAGGGACCAGGATCCTTACAGACAACCCCTTCCCGGGAGGCCAGAGCAACTGGACACACTCCAGGGATCAGGGCTACGAGATGAGCACAAGGATTGGAATAATAAAAAGAGGGAGAAAGACTGGAAAAGGCTCGACAATACCATGTATACTCGTCCTCCAGCTGGCTGCAGAATCCATTCTCCAGGTCCAGCAACTCCACTTCATCCAGCAGGGTCGGAGCAGGGGAGGCTGGAGCCGACGACCCCAGAGGAGAGGAGCCCCCAGGCTCCTGTCCCCCACTACCTCCCCCTCCGCTTTCTCCTGGCCCGGGGAAGCCGGCGGGGGATGGTTTGAAATAGACGAAGGGGGGTTCGGGTTGGGCCAGGCTGCACAGCAGGGTCGGGGCCGGGCTGGGCAGGCAGTAGGTCCCAGGGAAAGCCGGGCTGCCGCTGCCGCTGCTACCGCTACTGCTGCTGCCCCCGCTGCTTAAGGCCAGCGCCAATCCCCCCGCGGCGCCTGCGGCCGGGGGGCTCAGAGGGCTTCCTGCGGCGGGCGGGACGGTCACAGTCATAGCCACGGCCGGAGGGGACAGCGGCGGCGGTAGCAGCAGCAGGTGCGAGGCGGGGGAGGGGGTGGGCGCTGCGGGGTGCGCGGAGGAGGTCAAGGAGGAGGCTGAGGCTGAGCAGGAGGAGGAAGAAGAGGAGGCGGCGGCGGCCGCGGCAGCGCTGGCCGCCCGGCTCCGCAGCTGCTCGTTCTGCTTCTCCAGCTTGCGCACCAGCTCCTGCAGCTTCTTCACCTCCAGCTCCGCGTTCACCACGCTCCCGGAGCCGGCTCCGGGACCACCCCCGCCGGGGGAGCACTTCACCTGCTCCGCCATCATCTGCGGCGCGGGCGGCTTCAGCAGAGCCGCCTCCATCCTCCGCTCCCGGACCCTGGAACCGAGGCCGGGGCCACCGTCCCCGCGAGCTGGGGCTGCCGCTGCCGCTCCTCCCTTCCTCCCGTCTGCCCGAGCCCGGCGGCCAGCACTGCGGGTGCAGAGAGCGAGCCCCCTGAGAGCATCAGCCACCTGCCCCGGCCTCCTCCGGCCGAGCGAGCGCGAGCCAACAAGCCAGCGGCCGGCAGCCACCAAGTTCTTTTGCACATGCTCACTGGAGCCCCCTCCAGTCCCACAGGGCTTTCAAGAGCAGGGCTCCGCAGCTCCGGGTTTTTGCGGGGGCCGGGTGGGGGTGGGGGGCGTGGTGTGGCGTGGGAGCGCTTTGGGGATGAGCTTTGATGAGAGGGAACTGTGAACTGCGAAAGGGCGGTGCCGGATCCCCGGCAAGGGGTCTGGGTAGCCAAACGGAAACAAGCACTGGAGAACCTCTGCCCAGGTGCCTAATTAAGGGAGTGGTTTTTGCAGACTGAAAAGTTTCCCTTCCTCTCATTCATCCCTAACCATTAACAGAGCCTGTCTGCTGGGCACGCATTGTTTCCTAAGTGCTAGGGAAGATGTGAAAGTACCTTAGGAGGCACTCATCAGTACCTTCTGTCAGAAAGCATATATACTGGGAGACCAAGCGCTCAGGCTCCAGGTGGGCTATGGGCTTATTCACCACGCATTGCTAAGAAAAAAATCTGTAGTCGTTAATACCAGTGTTAATTCACAGCCATTAGGGTGCACACCGTACTGGTTCGAAAAGCTGTTAGGTACTGCAACACAGATACAAAAAAATGTAGGAGGACTTAAATCCAATTCACGCAAGGCAAGACATCACCCCATGATGTCATTGTTCCTCTTCGAAAAGGAAGGATGACCAAGAACAACAATGGTTTGAGAAGCTTTTCTCAGAATCAAAATTTGCTCGTTGGAATGGATCTCAAAGGTCATACAAGAAAGGAATCACCACTGAAACACACTGCAATATACCCAACAAAGGGTTAACAAATCAGAGTGAATATGACCAAGAAGGGGGAACCCACCATTGCACTTTGGGATAGTTCTAAGGCAATCTCTCCTGCAGTCAATCTTAAATTTGTCTCTTTTGCATCTTCCACACATTGCTTCCAGTTCTGCCCACTGGAATCAAACAAGTCTAAATATCTCCTATACATGACAACCCTTCAAATACTTGAATACGGCTATCATCTCCCTCTCTTTCCCAGTCTTCACTTGCCCGAGCTAAACCCCCACTTCCTTCAACAGATCGTTTTCACTAATTTTGCCATTGACTATTTTTCCATAGGGATGATGGAGGGAGGTTCTGGAACCTAGTCCTAGCTTTTCTTTTTTTTCTTTTCTTCTTTTTCTTAAACTCATATTTTCTATTTACCAGCCTTTGTAACAAATATTGCTTCACAGGTTTCCATGGACTTCCCTGGGCCACACCAGGCCAGGTGGGAGCCTCCCTCCATCTTCAGCAAAGGTAGAAAAGGCCTCTCTCTACATAGTACAAGAAAACTTTGAGGTCATTACCTTCTCATTTTGCCAAGAGATCTCTGAGGACCCAGGAGTCTGGACAGGAGATAACACTTGAGCAGGAAAGAAGGAAGACCTGATAGACCCAGGAGGGAATAATGAAGGAAGACTTCAATGGGGGAGACAGCATTTAGGTTGAGTTGGGGCAGGAAGAAGTAGGAATCCAAAAGGAGTCTAACAGATCCATAGGACACACACACACACACACACACACACACACACACACACCAGGATCCAGGGCTATCAGTCTCAGCCCCAACCCAACAGGTATAAGGATTTCAGGGAAGAACCAGGAATCCAGAGGACATTTTAATCCTTCCCATCATACAGCATCAGTGCGCAGAGATGAGGAAAAGGTTCCTGAACTCTGTCTTCAAGTCCCACTAGTCCAGAGTGGCCTTGAACTTGACACAATATGCAGGGATTTGGAGAGTCCATAAAGCTTTATCTAGCCTTCTTGGAATATACAAGTTTCCCAGCAACCTTACCTCAAATAATCAGGGGATTTTGAGGGTCCTCTCACCATTGATGTTCCAGAGGCCTAGGGAATTCCTCCTCTAGCTTCTTTTTCAACAAAAGATACTTGAGCTCGGGCACCACAGTAAACCACATGAACTTGTATGGCAGTGACTGGAGCCCTGGCTTTGTCCCTGCAGCAGGATAGAATACTTGTACTACCCACATTCCAAATTCTGGAATCTATTCCTAAATTTCTACTACCCATATTTGCCCAAAACTGAACTCCTCTCTCACCCTCCACTCTAACAAATTTCCCTATTTCTGTTGAAGGTATCATGCTTCAGGGATCCCAGGTCTTGCAACTTTCCACATTATCCTAGATTGCCTACTCACTTTCCTCCACTAGAACTAGTTGCCAAATCTTGTACCTTCTACAGCCATATCTCTTGAATTCAAACACTTCCCTCTATTCACACGGCTACCACCTTAGTTCTAGCTGGCTTTACCCCTCACTTAGATTATTACAACAAGGGCCCCTAGGCAGCTCAGTGAATAGAGCACCGGTTCTGGAATCAGGAGGACCTGAGTTCAAATTTGACCTCAGATACTTAACACTTACTAGCCCTGTGACCTTGGGCAAGTCACTTAACCCCAATTGCCCTGCCCTCCCCCTACAAAAAGAGGGGGAAAAAAAGAAAGATTATTACAACAGTCTCCTCCCATATTCTCATTACTCCAGTCTATCTTACACAAAACTGCTAAAGTAATTTTTAGGGATTTCCTGAAAATTTGAGTACCTCACTCTCTTAATCTCACCTCTAGTGCTCTCCTATTTTCCTGTAGGATGAAGTGGAAATTCTGTTTAAATGTTAAAGTCCTTCACAACCTAGCTCCAAATCATCTTTTCAACTTCAAATACATGAACTGGCCTTATCTCTGCTGCTTACACCACACTTCCTTCTTCCTTCCCCCCCCCCCCCCCCGCTTTTTTTGGAGGGGGGAGGGCAGGGCAATTGGCGGTTAAGTGATTTGCCCAAGGTCACAGGGCTAATAAATGTTAAGTGTCTGAGGTCGAATTTGAACTCAGGTACTCCTCACTCCAGGGCCAGTGCTGTATTCACTGCATCACCTAGCCGCCCCCACACCACACTTCTTTCAACTTCCACTGGCATTGTATTTCAGAGATTTCTTGCCTCCACCTCATTGTGTCTCTTCAAGACTCAGCTTGAGGACAATCTTTTGCAAAAACCTACACCTGATTACCCCAACTGTTAGTACTCTCTTTCCCAAGCTATCTCCTATTTAATTACTTTCATGTACTTAAATAGGATACTTACATAATTTAAGCTAAACTTACAGCTTAAATCATTTAAGACTCCACTAAGACTTTAGAATGTAATCTCCTTGTGAGTAAGGATTGCTTTATTCCTTATTCTGTAGCTCTAGTAACTAGCATAGTACTTGGTAGTAAGTGCTAAATAAATATATTTATGCGTGTATACATACATGTATACTGTATACATATAAGTGAATATATATACATATGTTCATATGTATATATGTTTTCTTATGTTGTTGATCAATATCCCAGTTTCCAATGCAATGATTAATGGAAGTATATCCATAAACAAATAAACCAGGGAAATCTTTGATATAAACAAAAGTACGACCCTGATGTGATATCTGTTGCCTTTGACCATCCCCATCTGCCCACCTTCACCTCTCTTAGAAACTAAGACCTCACCCAGCGCTCCCCTTTTTTGTGAGTTTCAATCTATCTCCAGTCTCCTCTGGATGTCACTAAAACCTGGAAAAGTGGAGTCCTTCAAATGAAAGTCCTAAGTAAAGGGTCTATGAAAGGATTTTTCGCATGCTCAGTAGCAGATGCGGGTAAGCAGTATTCCTGTTACACAAAGAAGGAAAGAGACGGGGCACAATGGGAACAAAGAGCTACCGGGCTCCACATTAGCAAAAGAAATAAAGAAAAGGCACATCCTAATGCAAAGAATAAGAGTGATGTGATAAAGAAATGCAGCCATCTTACACCAGAATTAACACTCCAAGGGATGAAATAAAGATGAATAGGCCCCTCCCCTGTTTTTCCGATTATAACATACAGGATGCAACCAAGCAACCAGTAGTCAATATTTTCTATTGTGTCTTCTAAGGTCTGGTTTTTATTAATGTACTTGTAATTGAGGAGCTCTAGAATCATGAATTATTTTCAAAATATCAATAATAACAACAAGGTATTAATCAAAGGTTGGATTCTAAAGTTCTTTCCAGCTCTAAAAAACAAAAACACAAACCCTATACCTTGCAATTTAGACAGGGAAAGTATAGGAAGCTAATCTGTTCTTAAAAATTGGCAAAATTCTTCATCCATCTTCTAGCAAAACCATCCCCCCTCTCAGAATTTCTAAAGTGGAAAATGGCAAATTCCTGGAGAATAATTGAACGGTTTCACTCCTTTGTATTAAAATACTTTTAAATTCCCTATGAACTATGCATTGGTGTATGCATACACACACACACACACACACACACACACACACATGCACACGCACACGAACACGCGCGCGCGCACACACACACACAAACATACACACACATGCACACGCACACACATGCACACACACACACATGCACACACACACACACACACACACACACACTTCCATATAGAGGCACTCAAAAAATCAGACTAATTTTGAGTTGGTTATCCCCCCAGGATGTCAGTCTCTTTAACACATATAATTAAAGAGGTTGCTGGTGTCAGGGTTGTAATTAAGCAGTCTTAATTTTGATGCAAATTTGAAAGCTTTTTATTTTGAACAAAATTAACTGTATAGTTACCTAGTTCTTTACCAAAATTTTTTTTAAAAAAATATTTTAAGAGTATTATAAGCTGATTTTAATCCATACAGTATAAATTCATAAAAATGATAAGTACTTGTATTGTGAATGATGTATTCAAGGAGGCATTATGACATCTTGGATCTGAGCTGGAAGGAAGCTTAAAAGTCATTTAGTTCAACCTCTTATTTTATAAGTGAAGAAGTTAGGTCTAAACAGCATGAATGACTAGTCTAAAACCACACAGGTAGTAAGTGATAGAGCCAGGTTTCAATCCTGAGGCCCTTTGATTCTTAAATCTAGCACTGTTTATAACAATACAAATTGTGTTCTGAATTATCCTTATTTAATGTCTTTTTGTTAATATGCCCAATGGATTTTTTGAGGTCAGTCCTGTTGATCAGGGAAATTTGGTATAGAAACACTACTTCTATAATGTATAAATTTATGGAGTTATTGAGGGTGCAGGAGAAACAACTAAGTCAAATGACTACCCATGGTTAAATGGTATGTGTCAGAGGCTAGACTTCAACACAGCCCTTTCTAACTAGGGTCAGTCCACTGTGCCAAAAAGCCTCTCATTTAGCCCATAAATTTCTTTTAAAAATAAAAAATTCACCTATAGTTCCTTTCTTTACTTCAAAAAATGATGGTGTGCCTGTTTAAGCTTTGATTTAAAAAATAAATTATACTTATAGTACATTGTCTGCATGTTCACATGAATTTTTAAAGCAGTTAAAGATGGATGTAATAGATGGATCAACTTCATTTAGCTGATGGCTTATAAATATACTACAATCATCCCTTGTATTTACAAATAATCTTTCTACACAGAGACCTATTATTATAAACCCAGTATTACAGAAAAGTTAATTCAAATTAAGCCAGTTGTCTAGCTCTTGGAAATTTCCAAACTCAGCCCTCTCCAGAGAGGTACCACAATGGGGTAGAAGACCTGAATTCAAGTCGTGTCTCTGAAATATGCTGGTTATATAAGCTTGGGCAAGTCATAATATAACCTTTCGGTGTTTTAGGCAACTCTAGAAGTTTCAGAGAAGGTGTCCACCTTGATTGGTAAAGAGAACTCCCTATATTACTGAAATCAGAGGGACAGACTCATCACTGCCCTCTAAACTTATGCATCTGATACAGGCACCTACAAATGATACCACATACATTCAGGTAAGTAGATCTGACCTCCTCCAAGAGGCAAGCTATCTCTCCTGGTAAGCAGAAACAGGGTCAAGACCTCCTGAGCATTCCTAGGCTTCTGTCTCATCCAGAAGCCACTGTAAATTTGATTCCTACTTCGATCAGCAGAATCTTTATGTGTTTCTACCAACCAATGGCAAGAAAACTCATTGATAAGGTTGACCAGCTTCTTTTAGCAGTCCCTATGTTATTGGACTTTAAACTATTTCCTATCATGTAGCAGAAATGTGATGACAGTCAGGCTTCCTGCAGACAAGATAATGGTCATTTGCTTACCTCTCCACAACCCAGTTGAAAGCTGGTAAAATTCCTTTGGCATTTGATATGATCATCCTAAAAGTAGAGTATAACAAAAAGTTGTTGGGTTTTTTGTTTGTTGTTTGTATTGTTTTGTTTTTTTCTGAGAAGAGACAAAAATATAAGATGCCAAAATTTATCTGAATGAGCCATGAAGTTTTCTCATGCTAACCCCACCCAGCCCTACCTAGTAATCCCAGCCATTCCAACATTCCCTATAACTATGCTTTCACATAGCTATAGTTATTATAATAACACCTTGTACTTCAGTAGCATATTGTACAATTCAAATTGCTTACACAATTATTTATTTGGTTTTCACAACAACTCTGTGAGGTAAACAGGGCAGGAATCATTATCTCCCAATATACGGAAGAGGAAACTGAGACAAAGAAAGATTATACACTTTACTGAAAGTCTCCTAACAAAGTTGCAAATAGAACCTAGATGTCCTGACTTCTAATACAGTGTTATGTATGATAAGTTTCTATTTCTGTTTTTATATGGGTTCCTGAATGAATGAATGAATGAATGAATGAATGAGCATTTATTAAGTGTTTACTATGTGCCAAGAACTGGCTAACCACTAGTGATCCAAATCAAAAGAGGACTGTCCTTAATCTCAAAGAGTTTATATTTGTAGCACTAACTGTCCCCTACATGTAGCATTTGGGTTACATACTAACACCATACCCAGAGTAATGGGCTTTGGACCTCGGGTTACACATTTTAACACAGGGAGACAACACACGGAAAGAAGTAGAGGCCAGGGAAGGGAATACTGGTCTGAACTGTCACGGAGATTGTGCTTGAAACCATAGTGCTGTTGATTGTGGCTCCCTTTCCAGTAGCACTGGCAGAATTGGTTTGATTACTGGTTCCAGAACAAGACTTGGAAATCAAGAGGAGAAAGAAGATGCCATCTCCTGGTTTCCTGGTGGTGGAGGATGAGTAAAATAAATTCATGAGCATGTGTCCTGTCCTCCCATTAAATTGTAAACCCTTCTAGGGGAAAAAAATAAATTATTTATCATTTGCTTTTTATTTCTGAATGTCGCATACAAGACCCTACTTATTGACAACCTTCCAATAAGGGGAGTAGTGTTATCAAGCAGTGATTAGGCTCTCCATCTTAATGAATAAACTCATCATAGATTGTTAGGTGGCTACCTCTGTCTAGACCACAGAACTCAAAACAATATAGCCACTTAGGGATAGATTCAGGACTGAAGCAACCTGTCCTGTTGTTGTCCCTTCCTGAATGACCAAAGTCCCAGCAGAACACAGGAATACTATCACTATTCCCAGGGCTTCCTTGATATCTTTCCTTTCTCTTCTCCCACTGTATTGCTCTGAATGTGCAAAATTATATAGACTCCATTTCACATACACCTAGAGTGATTGTGTTGACTCTTTCACGTAACTTTACACCAGCTGCGTACAGCTACAGCACAGCCAGAAATGCGTGACATTCCTGTTCCACTACTTCCTCACTCCCATAGTACAGGAAGGCTTACCATTTGTGCTTACACCAAAAAGGACCTAATACAGTTCTAGATTCTGGGTATGAATACTAGTTGGTACATTTTGTTGGCTGATGGATTATACCCTTGTGTATTCCCCACTACAGGTATCTAGGGACACTCTGAATTCAGAGTCCAATTCATTACTGAATAGAGGCCTGGAACATTTAAGTCACGAGCATGGAGTGAGAAACAATGAGTTTCCAAAATTAACAAAGTTGCTGGTGCTGGCATAACATTTCCAGAAGCACAATGGTCATTCATTGCCTGCTTATTTATGCACAGAGGACAAAACCAACATAAATGGTTACTGTGTGCTTCATGATATGGCTGTTTTTTCACTTTCAGTGGCCTAAACTCTTGCAAGCATAGTTACTGCTCTGGTAAAAACCAAACGGGATGGTTTTTAAAACTTACAGCCAGCCCAAATAGACATAATACTTGATTCTCAGTGATGATGAATTTCAAGGAAAAGACACAGCGCTTTCTCAAAGCAATTTGACATTTTTTTAATTGCTTAACTTTTTCTCTTTAAAAGAAGTTCCCTTGAAGCCTTTTGCTTTTCATTAAATCATGTATCTATACATCAGACTCCTTCCCCTTCACCCTCCTATGACTGAAATTTCCTCTGCATTTTATTCCTTTAATTTAGCATTTTTATAAAAAAAATTCACAAATATATGACCAAAAACCTTATACTTTGGTTTAAAGCAACACCACTTGAAAGATAGAAATTTCTGCCTTTTAGAAAGGAAATATTCTTCAACATGTGCTTAGCTTGGAAGATAAAAACAAATCTGGAACCACACTGCTCTCATTGGCAATTATTTTTTATTTTTTGCCACTCTTCTTCAGGATTTCCAAAGATACATGATTCTGTGGCATGCGCCTCTCCACACTTATTACTTTAATCTTTGGACAGCACTAGTCCAGTCTTTCCCTGTGGCTATACTCACAGCCTTTCCAGCACGGCCAGTAGCACTAACCATCTTCCTGTTCCTCACATATGACACTTCCTTATACCTGGTATATTCTCTCTTTTCTCATCCTCAGGTTTCCCTGGTTTTCTTAAATTATCAGCTCAAATGATGTCATCTCCAAAAGGCCCTTCTAGCCCATCTGACTACTGGTATCTTCTCTCTTAGATTACCTCTTATTTATACTATATGCATCTTGAAAGTATATACAGAGTTGTCTCCCCTATTAGAATGTGACCTCCTTGAGGTCTGGGACCATGTTTTTTACTTTTCTTATATCCCCAGCACTTTAGCATAGTTCATGGCAAGGAATAAGTATTTAATAAATGTTTACTGACTGACGACCTGACTGATAGAATATGCAGGAGGCCATGTCTCACTGGCATAACCCTTAAGACTCCAGATTCACCTGCACTCCAGGACTGGGCAACAGAGGTGGCCTTTTAGCAGATACATTTTGCCATTGTCAACACATTTAACTTATTAAATGTCTATTCCCTTGACTACCAACTAGTGAGGAGTTGCAATGCTCTATCATTCTTTGCTTTTTCCAACACTTTCCTTATTTTTTCCAATGTATGTTATAATGTATGATATAATGATTTTTCTTAATTAAAGAGAACAAACCAGTTGATTTTGTCTTAACTTTTGAATAATTTTCATATCACCTATGGAACTCAATGAGGTATTCTAGTACTAGTGCATCACAAAACCAGAGGTTGGAATCATTGGTCTAAATGTTTATGTTATAAAACAGATTATCCAACAATAAACAGGCTACCATACTTCATTCTCCTTCATGGGACCTACTCAGCTGTAAGAAAAAAAAATATTTGGAATGCTAGTAATTGGTAGTGGGAGTTTGGTTCATCTATAATAGCACACAGAACATGGCAAAACCCAAAATCTGGTGGAACATAAAAGATTGATGTTTACAAAGCTATTCTAAACAAATCTTGCCACAAGTTCCCCAAAGTTCAATTTTAAGAAGAAAGAAAGCAATCTGTCTCTTAGTTCCATGGGGTGGTTCCACACAATTCATGGAGATCTTGTCTGAAATCATGTTGAGTACAAATCTCTTCCACATTTTAAAAAATAATTGTGAATTCAGGTTTTTGAAAGCCAAAGTGTACATTTTACCTGTAAAGCATTCCTCGAAGATTTGACTGCCTTGACCAAAAAGTGGCGATTAAGATGCTTTCGTGTTTTCTGAGGGGATCTGCTGTGTTAAGGTAACCGATAACTAAGCAATCATCAAAAACGACCCAGTAGGTGGGCCAGGAGAATGGGTAATAACTCATAGAAATGTTTTTAGCATAAAGACTCTGTGTTCGGGTTTAGTTGATTATACTACTTATGAGTAATTTTAATTAGTGAATCGAAAACAGTGTCTGAAAGCTTCCAGATGCTATTTTAAAAATTGGAGGCGGAGAAAACAACAAATAACAATGAAACATGATTTTAGAGAATTGGGCTCATTAGGTGATTAGGCCAACAGATGGCAAATATCGTTCAAGAGAGAAAAAAACGTAAAAATCGTTCGGCTGGGAGGAAAGAACTAGTCTTGTGGGTACTTATAAATGGGAATGCCATCCAACAAACAGAGACTGGAAGGGAAGTATTGCAGGAAGAAATTCTCTGAAAAGTGCTTAATTCTTGTAAGACAACAGTGATTCAGGAGACCTGTGTGGCCAAACTGGAGAGAAAGATAACAAAAAAAGGATAAACCGATGATCAGTGGACTTCTGGCTGCTTTAGTTCTCTGTATTTATTGTTTATGATAACCATTGAGTTATCTTCAAAGCAACAATCATCTGATGCTATCAGTCAATGGGAGTTGTCATCTTACTGACTCAGGGTGTGGCCCAGGGTACTTCATAGAAGGTAAATTTGGAGTCATGGATACAGAGTAAAAGCCTAGTGAAAGAAAATTCTTGGCCAAGCAGAGATGGTCACAGTAATGAGAAACATTGCCACCCTATAATTCCTTGTGGAACCCTATAATTCCAATGAATGAGTATTCGGGGTGGTAAAAGCCTCAACATCTTGGTTAACTTTTGTTTCTGTCTGTCCCAAACTAATTGAGCTTTGCTTAGAATGAGACTATTTCTCAAAATAGAATGAGACTATTTCTCAAAATATTTCTCAGCAAAGAATGATGCTGGGTTCATAAGGAAACGTTGTCAAGTTCTCTCCTCCCAATCTTCTGTCTGAAGACCATAATATGTGCCTGCTCCTTTAAGAGATAAATAAACCATACTTGAGATTGGCAGGAATTTTATACTTAGACTTATAATAGAGGTCAGCAGCCAGCAGCTCCTAAATTGAAAGTGATTCTTGGTCAAAGTAAATGAAGGAGTTTATATCCATGTCAGTATGATCTATTGTAACACATCAATGTGTATAATTTAAATAATATCAGCATCTAAACCCATCTAAATTAGGTTGATGTGAAAAAGAATCTCTGGCATCACACACACAAACACACACATACACATACACAACTCTTTAGAAACTTATATTCTAAGAATATAACACAAAAGAACTCCTCTCTCTTAAGGGATTATCAACCCCCAACTTAAATGGATTATAATGGATTATATGGGTTTTCATGAAGGATGGGAAGATCGAATAGAAGGAATTAATATTTGGGAAGATAGACTCGGTGTTTTCCATGTAGTAAGAACTTTTTTTTTCTTTTTCTTTTTGGAGGGGGGAAAGGAGGGCAATTGGGGTTAAGTGACTTGCCCAAGGTCACATGGCTAGTTTTTGTGTTAAATGTCTGAGGTCAGATCTGAACCCACGTCCTCCCGACTCCAGGGCCGGTGCTCTGTGTATGCACTGTGCCCCCAAGCCCCTTGTAAGAACATTCTTGATAAATATTTATTGAATGGTGAATGGAAGGCAGAGAGCAGAGAACTACAAGTCACACTATTTCCATAAACTTTCCATTTCCTACTCTTTCCATCTTCCCATGATTATCAGGGTTTTCACAGTATTCATCACCTTAGAATTTTTTAAACAGAAATGTGTGTAGTATTTTATTAAAAGTTTTTTCTTAATCTATTGATAGAATCATGAGATAATATTGTTTTTGTTATTAATATGGTCTATTATGTTTATCATTCTCCTAATATTGATCTAAATCTATATTTGTGGTAGAAATCCAACCAAGATATAGTATATACTCTTTCTTAATATGTTTACTGTGGTCAATTTGCTAACATTTTATTTAAATTCTTCATGTTGCATAATTTTTCTAGGTGTAAAATTATTTGATTCAGATAGGTCTTTGAATTTCTGGTCTAAATTGGTTATTTTTTTACAGCAGAGCTCAAATCCCTAGCCTTTGTGCGTAGTCAGTCAACAAACATTTATATGTGTGAGAGGCATAGTTCTATATTTAGACAGTACATTCTATGTGTAATATTGGTGGAGACTAGAAGAGAATTGAGAGGCAATTAGGTGGCTTGATAGAGCACTGGCCCTGGAGGCAGAAAGACCTGACTGACTAATCACTAGCTGTGTGACCCTGGGCAAGTCACTTAACCTCTATTTGCTTTAATCCACTGGAGAAGGCCATGGCAAACCACTCCAGCATCTTTGCCAAGAAAAACCCTGACAAAGAATCATACACAATTAACGATTGAACAAAAACAAGAGTAGACTTGAACTTCTTTGTTTGAAAGTATTTGCCAGACAGCATCTTGATTCTCATGGAAGGGAAAAGTAATAAAAATTTAAATGAGGCAAGTCCACTTTCATATATGTTCAGATGGAGGGAAAAAATGGCCCTTTTGCAGTTAGAGGAATTGTGTTTTTAGTACAATATTGACGTACTGAAATACTATTAATAATGTTTTAGTGTAAAATTATTTTCTATGAAATCTATCATTTTTAGCAGTGTGATTTTTAAATATTACTTTGTGGCCAACATCTTTTTTACATTTCTGAAATTACAGCGTAAGTCTTTGGGAAAATATGGTTTCATTTTTAAAATGTCATTTAAATATAGTTTCTACACGAACGTATCTCTTTTATAGATTGAGACACTCCTGCACAATAATATATCACTAATTTAAACAGATCTCTATGCAGGACAACTCAACCTATGGGAATCAGTGAAAATTCTAAATTATAAAATGTTTTAAGACAAATAGTGTTATGTTTTTCAAGTGTACATCTTAGCAAGGGCAGAACTGTGTTGACAAGTAGAAGTCCTTAGGTTATATGATAATGGAATCATTAAACATACATAAGGAAAATATAATCAGCACATCAATAGCTTGTGTATGTGTGTATGTATATATATGTGTATGTGTGTGTATATATATACACATATGTATATATATGTATATGTGTGTATATATACATATATGTGCTTCCACATTGGAAGCAGTCTGGAAAGCTAGCATGGAGCCTGAAGGGCTTTAGATGTGTGTGTGTGTGTGTGTGTGTGTGTGTGTGTGTGCGCGCGCGCGCGTGTGTGTGTGTATAATATATATATTCATATATGTATATAATGTGTATATATTATATATGTGTGTATATATAATATATGTGTATATATTATATATGCATGTATATATTATATATGTGTGTATATATAATATATATGTATATATATTATATATGTGTGTGTATATTATATGTGTGTGTATATATATTATATATGTGTGTATATATATGTGCATATATAATATATATAGTGTATATATATTATATATGTGTGTGTATACATATTATATGTGTGTATGTATATATGTGTGTGTATATATATTATATGTG
>CM053580.1:100928834-100951195 GCA_028627135.1 Pseudochirops cupreus | reverse complement strand
TTTGTATTCTTATAGATTTGACTCAATTCCCTGTATATTTTAGAAATGAGGCCTTTATCAGAGACACTGGTTGTAAAAATTCTTTCCCAATTTCCCACTTCCCTCTTAATCTTGGTTACATTGGCTTTGTTTGTACAGAAACCTTTCAGTTTAATGTCATCAAAATTATCCATTTTGCATTTTATAATGCTCTCCAACTCTTCTTTTGTCTTAAAGTCTTCATATCAATCATAAAGATTGTCAAATTTATATGCATACAATTGGGGGAAATAATTCCTAATTATTGTTTTAATTTCCTCTTCATTGGAGGTACATTCACCCTTTTCATTTTTGATACACAAAATTTGGTTTTCTTCTTTCTTTTTTTTAATTCTAATTCATTTTCATTTTGGACCTTAGCAGATTTACTGTTTTTCCCTATGACAAACTCTCAAAAACTAAATTCTTAAGTGTCACTTTCAAAGACCTATAGACCCATTCTTCAGTACAGGCACTCTCTCCATCCACATCCTAGTCTTCATGAATTAATGTGAATAGAGGAACTTAATTATCCACTAGTAGACTTTCTGGTTAATGAATCACCCCATACCTTGAAGCTTCAGATGACGGACACAACTCAATTGGTCTGTAGGGCTACAAAAACTAAAAATGAATTTGTATTTTGAAAGAGCTTTCTTATCAAATTTGAAGTGAAATTGACAAGCTAGGATTTCTAGAGCTTTAAATATGATGTTTAATAAGGATATACAGGATCTGGAATAACTCATCTAAGAGAAAGAAACTACACAAATACAAGCAAAGCAAAATGATTTTGTGAATGTCAGAAAATTATTTGAATTCATGCATTTCTTGCTGTAAGCTAAGTACGAGCTAGCCATGTGTCATTGTAACTTTAAAAGTTAACATGATATTAATGCACAAAAATAAAGCAGCATATGCAAACCATTTGCCCCATGTATTCAACCTTGGTTAGGCTTTTAAATTACTTCTGTGCTCAGCTTGGTGTTCTACATGTGGAGGACTGGACTAGGAGTCAGGAAACCTTGAGTCTTCTCCCAAAACTCCCACTATCTTACTCTGTAATTTTGGCTCAACCTCCTAACCCTTCTGTGTCTGGGTTTTTCCATGTTTAAAATAAGGGTGCTGGACTAGAATGATCTCCAGCATGCCTTGCAGATCTAAAATTCTATGGTTCATAACAGAACTGTTAAGAGAGCTTAAGGGGGAGGGGGAAGGGAGGAATGGAATAACAACTTTTTTTTCTTCTTAAGAAATAATGTTTTACATGCAGCAATAAACACTATGCACAGATAATAGATTTGGAAGAACTTGGGTGCATTACAAGGACCTGAATTACTAAAAGAGGCTGTGGAATTGTTCTCTCTGGATATTTTTTAAAGGTAGATTACTATCTTTCATAAATGCTATCTTGCCTGGAGGTAATAGAATCAACTAGATTACCTTTCAACACTCTAACAAGTGCTCTGACTCTACTGTAGTCTGTCTCTCATAGTTCACTTTACATAAAATCTTTTTGATATAAAAGTCATATATCAATTTTATTTGGGACTAGCTTTGTTATTTGATGGGGTATCATTAACATATATTAACTGTGTGCCTTGAACATAGTAGGGGCTTAATAAGTGTTTGTTGAATTGGAGCTGAAAGAACTAATGTTCAGAAAAATGATGGATTGGCTGTCTGTATTTGATAAACTATCTGAGAAACTCAAAGGTAGAATCTTTGAAGTGCTTTGAAGCTTGATTAATTATGTAAGTACAATCTATATATGAAGTCAAAATGATTTTTAAAAAGTAGTCCATGGACTGTCTCATCTATATACCCAGCACATGAATTTTATATTAAAATATTCATGCCTTTTGTTTTTCCACCAAAATTATTTCCCTTTAACACCAGCCCTAATTTTTTTTTGCAAAAAAGAAAAGAATTTCAACAAGACTAATAAACCCAAGACCATTTTTGACATAATCATATTCAACATCCCTAGTCTACTATCTCTATATTGAAAGGATTGTGGTATGTTCCATAATCAGTTCTTTTTTAAAAAAAAATTTATTTACTTTTAGTTTACAACATTCAGTTCCACAATCCCCTAAGTTCCAAATTCTATCCCCTTCCCTCTGAATTGATAATTTTACCTAAATTAATTTACCTATTTGGTGCCATACCAATCAACCTACCAAAAAATTATTTTATAGAGCTAGAAAAAATAGTAACAAAATTCATCTGGAAGAACAAAAGGTCCAGAATATCAAGGAAATTAATGAAAAGAAATGCTAGGGAAGGTAGCCTAGCCATACCAGATTTTGAACTGTATTATTTAGCAGCAGTCACGAAAACTATTTGGTACTGGCTGAGGAATAGAGTAGTGGATCAGTGGAATAGATTAGGTTCACAAGACACTGAAGGCGGTGACCGTAGTAATCTACTATTTGATAAACCCAAAGATTCCAACTTCTGGGATAAGAACTCATTATTTGACAAAAACTGCTGGGGAAACTCCATAATTAGTCCTACAGGATCAAGACTGATAATTACAATTAATCAGAGTTTGCATTTTAGTGTGGTTTTCATTCACATTGTTATGGTCATTACGTAAGTTGTTCTCTAAGCTTTGCCTAATTTATTCAGCATCAGTTCATACTGGTCTTCCCAAGTTTCTCTGAATTCTTCATATTCGTTTTTTCTTAAGGCACAATAACATTCCATTAAACTAAACAATGGGTTAAAGCACATCTCAGTTGATGGGCACCCACCTTGCTGCCAGTGTTTTACTACCATGAAGAAAAGTTGTTATGAGTATTTTGATGTCTGCATGTCTTTTGTTTCTTTCATTGACTTTCTTGGGATATATTTCCTATGGTGGAATTTCTGGAGTACAGTGTATGAACAGTTTAGTAACTCTTCTCATATAATTCCAAATCGTTTCTTCCAAACCATCCTGGTTGGACTAATTTACAATTCCATTGACAATATACGTTAGATAACCGACTGCTCACAACTATTCCAGTATTGACTATTTCTCTCTTTTATCATCATTGCTAATTTAAGGGGCAATACACTACTTTTAGCATGGGAAAAATCCTTATGTACATTCTATGCATACATCTTAGCTCCTTTTCAGAGTAAATTTTATCGAAATTGCTTATTCTTAGACTTGTATTTTTTCTGGATAGCTCTGTCTTATTTTTATCATTACTACTACTAGTATTATTACTTTATTCCTATGATGATGATCATAGATGATCTATGCCAAAACGTGGGCCCTTGGGACTTGGCATTCTCTGGTCCTGTGGCTGCTGAGGAACACTCAGAGTCTGGTCCTTGGCTTTTGACCTTCCTTTTGGCCTGCTCTGGGGGAAAGGAATAAGAGACTGAAGACTCACCTTTGGCCTTGAACTTGAATCTTATCTTTATCTTGGTTCTGCCTCTGGCACTCTGGCCTTTTGACCCTTTGGCAGAAGGGAGGTTGGAGATGAATCCTTTTTTTGGCTCAGGGCTTACCTGCCCCAGCCCACTCCCCCAAAAGGAAGCAGGCTCCAAGAAGTTCTTCCCTGACCTGGATTCCTGGCTCTTTATCATTTGAGCAGCATAAGGGGACAGAATCTTTATTTAGGCCCCTTTTGGAGATTTCAAAATGGCCCTGGGAACAAGGGAGCAAGAAGAGAAGTTCTTTATCCTGGCCCTATGATCTATGGAACTATGCAGGGAGACAAAGAGCCTGACCTCCCTCTTTGGACCTCTGGACCCATCCCTGAGTGAGAAAAGAATGAGGTGCGGGGGAGATGTTTCTTGAATCTGAGATCTAGCCTATGAAAGACTCTAGCCCTTGGGCCTGCATATGGAGGGAAGAGACTAGGCTTGGCACTGGGCCCTTCCTTGGGCTTTTTACTTGGCACCCATATGCCAAGGGAGTAAGAGTCTGGAGGTTTGACCTTTGACCTTTAGCTTAATCTTCTTCTTGGGCTCCTGGCCTCCAGGCCCTTTGGAAATGTTCCGAGAGGCAGAACCTGGGGACACAGGTCAACACTCTAGGGATGGTAGAAATTATGGCCAGCACTGAAAGAGGGGAACAGGGAAAATAACATAAGATGGCTTTAAACAGGAGAGGACAAGTGGTTGAGGAACCATTCTCTCCCAACCATAATATTCTCTCATCTAAGTCAGATCTATATGGAATGAAGAAAATTCTGGAAGATACCACTCCTTCCCCAATCTTGCCCCAGGTCCTAGGACCATCAGCCCCCTCTCCAGTTTTCTATCTAGTCACCTTCTCTTCCTTAGGACCTTTATTTGAAAAGTCCAGGATATGGAACACAGAATTTCTCCTAAAAGATCTAGGAACATTCTTGTGTTCAGTGGACTGGAGGAGAACAGTGAGGTCATTGAAAATGAGTGAAATAGGAATTGGGATACCCTATGGTGGGTGCAATTGCTGCTTGGAAATGAATAGTTGATGTTTATAGCTATTCTCCTGGTTCTGCTCCTCACTCCCTGTAGTTTTCAATTCTTTTATTTGGAAATCAATTCATTCCTTGCAATGCACAAGTGAAGAAGGTAACTATCTTTCTTGACCCTGCAGTTTGCAAAAGGCAAAGCCAAAAATCTTTTTGAAAAGAATGGAGCCCCAATTTTACATGTATCTGGAATAGATGTGATTATAGTCAACCCACTATGAAGCACAAACCAGGAAGCTACTAGAACAAAAGCAGAACTTTTTTATGCCTCAGCATATTTTCTCCCCACACATCCCTCTGACACTGTGGCCACCTCCTCCCATAGGTAGATTCTCCCACAACCTCATTTTGAGGAAAGCCAGCCATCCTTTATTTCTGTCTTGTCTCTGCTTCTGACTCAGGATATTCATACCAAGTCTCACGCTCTTCAGCTCCCTTTTGTGTGGTCTTCCTCCACTAGAATGTAAGCTCCTTGAGGGCAGGGACTGTCTATATTCTCCCATAAATTCATCATACGTAGTCAACCCAATGTATTGGAGGCTTCCCTTGCTTTCTCTCATTATTTAAGGATACTAGTATAGCATTCTGGCTGTCCATCTGTCATTAATCCCTTGCCCTAAAATCATATGTTAAATTTGTATAATGTTATATTTGTATATTTATTCATTCCATCTGTTGAAATCCTACACATCTTTTTAAGCCCAACTAAAATGCCATATAGTCCTCACATAGAACTTTGCTTCTCTCATACACTTATGTTTTCTCTTGAATTATAGTGATTAATACAGCCTTTCTCTGATGTCTCTTTGTGTTGTGAAGTTATAACTGATATGTTATAACCCAAGTTCTAACTGTCCTGCTCACAGAGAATAAGGAGACAAAAGAGGATTTGAACTGAGAGGAATAGGACTAAGGGGATTAAGGATCAATTATCATAAGAAATTATGACTGTAAAGATAACTAAAAAATGCAAAGTAATCAAAGGGATCCTTTACTTACATAAAACTTTATAGAATGTTATAGTGAATGAGGCACCCTGGAAGGTACTAAGGAATTAAAGGTGAAAAGTGAAACAATCTTTGCCCTCAAGGAACTTACAATGAAGTAGGGAGCTGTGGAGTGACCCAGGTATTCAAATGATTATAGAACGGGTAAGAAAATGATTAAATTCACAGGAGGTCAAGTAAAGTGGCATGTCAATATTGAATTGAATCAATGGTTTTAATAGTGTTCCAGACTTATCCTGTATATGAAAATGATCCAAGTGTTATCAGTTTTCTATCATATTAAACATAAGCCAGAGTTTTTCCAGACAGATGCAAATCAGTAATAGTTGTACATCTTGCTAATCCTACCTAATAATACAAATTACTGTGGTCAAATGATTAGGGATGCACATTTTAGATTATTTACTAAGATAATTCCAATTATTCAGTTTTGTTAATAGGGGATAACTTAATAAATTGTTTCTGAAGTAGATTGCTTTTTTTTTTTGCTCCCTCTTGCTAGAAAGAATCAAGGCACAGTGGAAATGGAACACTCAACCTGGACTCAAAACTTGAGGTCAAATTCTGGCTCTGCCATTTACCAGCTGTGTAATAAGATCACAAGATTTTAGAGCTGAAAGGTAGAGGAGATCAGAAGGTGTCCCAAAGGAGGTAGCCTCTAAGATGGATCTTGAAAGAAAATTATTTCAATAAATGGAGTTGGAAGGAGTCTATTCCAGGATGAGTAGATGTCATATAAGAAGAAGAGAGAAAAAAAATTGCAATCAGTCCATTTAGCTGGAGGATATTCACTGAGGAGTATCATGAAATAAAGCCTGAAAAAGTAGGTTGAAGTTAGATTGTGCAATGCTTGGAAGGCTATACTCAGGAGATTTCATTTTATTCAAAAATAGTGGGGAACCAAAGACAGTTCTTGAGTAGGGTAGCAAGTAACAAAACAGGTAAATTCGGAACATCTTTGATAGAATGAAAGGAGAAAGACTTAGTGACTCTTAAATGAAGTTGAGACAAGAAGTAACGAAGACTTGAACTAAGGTGGTAGGGACAAAGATGGAGGGATGAGGACAACAGATATTGCAATAGGACATTGGTGACTGATAGAATGCGGAGGTTGAGGGAAATGATGACAGTAAGGAAAACTTTGAGATTTCAAATCAAGGATACTGAGAGAAGTTAAGAAGCGGAAAAGAGATAATGAATTCTGGTGTAAACACATTGAATTTCAGATGTCAATAATGAATCCAGGTGTAGCTTTCCAGGAGGCAATTAGAAATGGAAATTCAGGTAGAGGTCAGCAATAAAGATGTCATCTTGAAAGCAGTCTGTATAGAGTTGATAACTGAAGCAATGGAAGTGGATGAAGTCAAGGTGTGGTCAGAGAAAAGCTGTCTTGGCATAGAGCTTTGTGGAAGGGGAAGGAGAGATTTACTATGACAATTGAAAGAAGATGAAGTAGTCAATAAGACTGAATTGCTCAGAGGTAAGAAGAGGAAAATAGGCTAGGGAAGAATCAGGGAAGCCAAAGGACACAACAGCATTAAATATGAAGAAATGATCAGTGGGTAGCGAATGACGCAGAAAGTCTTCGCATCTTTGTTTTGCTTGCTAGAAGATAGATTTCATATTAGAAAAAAAAAAGATGAATAATGTTATGATGTCAAGTTAATATCCAAAGTACAAATATGAACAAGTCTTGTCAATATTGTGTATATTCTTCAAAATTAGGGTATTAGAATTTGTCAGTAGTACTGAAAAGGCTACATTTGTGTATTCATTTTTCCCAAGAAAAGAGTCACAAGTAGAATTTGAGATCCTTGCATATTTAGTGAAATATTTGGCAAAATTGACAAAATAAAAAATATTTGGCAAAATTCTTATTAACTGTTTCCTGGAAATGACTTAAGGAAACACTTATTAAAGAAAGAAATCAATCAATTTTTTAAAATATTTTTTTCAAATTGTTACATATAAAGAACTATAACATTTAATTTTTTTTTTTTTGCTTTTTGGAGGGCAATTGGGGTTAAGTGACTTGCCCAAAGTCACATGGGCTAGTGTGTCAAGTTATAACATTTAATTTTACTGTTAATTACTTATGTACTAAATAAGATGATCAGAATGTTAAGGCCAAAGTGGTCTGTCTATTCCAACCCTTTATTTTTAAGAAGTAAATTAAGGTATAAGGAAGTAAAATTAAATGATTTCCCTAATTTCATATGTAGTTTCTAATTGGCAGAGTATTAATATTGGGTTTCTTGGAATCCCAATTATATTTATTCAAATTTATGTATGTTCACATGACACCAAAGCGACTATTTAGTTTAGTGGGAAAAAAAATCAGACTATACTGTTTGAATGCAAGAGATAAAATAATCAACTAGATGATTTTTTTTTACTATTGAATCAATGGTTTTAATAATGTTCCAGACTTATCCTGTCTGAATCATTGAAAATGATTCAAATGTTATCAGCTTTCTATCATATTAAACATAAGCCAGAATTTTTCCAGACAGATGCAAATCAGTAATAGTTGGTACATCTTGCTAATCCTATCTAATAATACAAATACTGTGGTCAAATGATTAGGGATGCACATTTTAGATTATTTACTGAGACAATTCCCATTATTCAGCTTTATTAATAGGGAACAACTTAATAAATTATTTCTGAAGTAGATTGCCTTCTTTTTGCTCCCTCTTGCTAGTAAGAATTGAGGCACAGTGGAAAGGGCACACTGAACTTGGACTCAAAACTTGAGGTCAAATTATGGCTCTGCCATTTACTAGCTGTGTAATAAAGACCACAGATTTTTAGAACTGAAAACACTTAGTCCAACCTTCCCATTTTGTAGTTGAGGAAGCTGAGGTCCAGAATTTGTACATGAAGGAGCCTAGATTCAAGACCAGGTTTTCTTACTCAGACTCTGGCACTTTTCTTGCTTCTAAATAATTTTACCCCTCTGCGTTTTGTTTCCTCACTTGTAAAATGAGAAGTTTGTCCTAGATCACCTCCAAAATCCCGTTCATCTCTAGGAAACTATAGGATAGGTCTGAGTCTGCTATTTACTCACAAAGACAGATGAATGGTTGTGGCAAATCTTAAAATATATATATATGTTTTGATATATCTTAGTCTGTTGTATGGTATATGTAGGCTCTGTTATAGTGAAGTGGGTTTAGTGAATTCAACTCCTCTTCTTTCCTCCACCCGCAATTTATTTCATTTTCACAGCATTGTTTTAGTCATCTTTAATATATTATTGGAGGAGGATAAAAGGTTCATTTAGCAGCTGCAAAAAAATTATTTCTCTTAATCATTTCACCAAACACTAAAGAGAAACAAAATGTTTCAATGATGTACAAAAGGAATATCAAAAAACTAGCCTTTGCTACAAAAGTATTTACATGTTAATATAATTTATTATTTTTTTTTTCAAAGCAGGGAGTCTGCTGTATCCAGTCCTTTCCTACAATGAGTTTCAAGTCTGACAAAATTATTTCTTTTGATCCACTCGGATACCATATAATAAAAGAACAATAAAACACATGGCTCAATTATTATGGCTTCTCATGGACTGTGAATTAACGAACACAGAATTATTATTTATTCTCTTCTCAGGCTCTTCCTCCTTCCACAGGACAACTATTGTGACATTATTGTATTTTGTTAGTCACTTTGGACTTAACTCTTTTGAGGCTAGTCTCTTGTTTAGGACAATACCTCCCCATGACCTGGACGGATGAGGTATTACTGAAGTGGTCAATCGTGGCAGTATTCTAAGATAGCTTTTGAGTTTCTCTAACTCCATTCTCCATAACTACCTTGGCCTTTCCTTAAAATTCCCTAAAAGTTCAAGTCTTCTTATTTTGAGAATATTCATTGTAAGTATAAAAACCAATTTTTAAGTGTTCTCTTTTGGGATTTCAACCTGAGCACTTCTAAATGCTTATGGAATAGTTATGTTGCAAATAAAAACTAGAGCCTCCACACACTGAAAAAAGCAATAACATTGGTCACACCACATAAGACAACATACCTTGATCACCATAATTCTCTCCCTCTTCATCTCTGTCTCCTGGTCTCCCTGGCTTCCTTCAAGTCCCAGCTAAAATCTACTTTCTACAGGAAGCCTTTCTTGATCTCCATTAATGCTAGTGCCTTCCTTCTATTGATTTTCTCTAATTTATCTTGCACATATTGTGTTGACACATAAGTGCATATTGTCTCCCTCATTTAATGGTAAGCTTCTTGAGAGCAGGAACTATCTTTTGTCTTTCTTTGCATCCCTGGAACTTACCATAGAGCCTGGTACATAGTAGAAGTTTAATAAATATTTACTGACTGACTCACTCACAAAATCAGTAAGTTACTCCACTGGTAAATGAAGCTGATTATCTGCACCAGGAATGTGATATTCCCAGCACCCACGGTGGCTATGAGTATGCTGGTGTAGTCATGAATCACAAAATGTAACAGACTCTCCACATGGAGGACAGAAACAAGGCATTTATTCAAATACCAGGAAACTGAGTCCCCAAACCAGAAAGTCAAAGTCATTATAGCAACCATGAAGTTGGTACATATGGTCAACGAAGCAAACACCCACATTCCCAAGCCTTCAAAACAAAACAGGCTCCCTCAAGCAAGGATCCTCCTCTCCTCACTCACGGTAGGTCCTCAGCCTCCATGCTGCTTGCTCTCTGAAGTTCTCAGTTCTCAGCAGTTCTCATTCCCAGCAGTTCTAGCTGGCTCTCAGAAGTTCTGGCTCCCAGCATTTCTCAATTTGGAGCAGTTCTCAGGATCCTATTAGTTCTCTCTTTCTCAGCAATTCTGGCTCTCTAGCTTAGATGTTTCCTTAAATATGGTATTAGCTCCTCCCTGTTCTGCCCCTTCCTGTTATATCAGCAAGTTCCTCCCACTGCAGGATTCACAAATTCTGGATCTTAATACTTGATACAATCATGAACTTGAAACAAGGTGCTAAGTACCCGTTTGCTTGCCAACACAAGGGGCATGGAACATCTTCAAATCCCATTATTACATTAAAAAAAAAAGAGTTATTGTTAACAGGCATTTCAGTTTATTTTTATAAGCCATTTGCAGATACAAAGTGCTATGCAATATGAATATAAGTGCCACACCAAAGAAAATGTTTTTGTAGTCCATAACCATTGTCATTGAATGCTTGCTTAACTAGATTTTGAAAAGCATGCAAAGAAAAAATATAACAAAGGTAATACCTACAAAGTATACATTTGATTTTATCACCCACAAATCTATTCCCTTTGATTTTTATAACAGTCCATAAAAATAATATCCTTGATAAAAGAGACTACCAAGATATTTCTTAAGATTTTTGATAAATATGAAATCATAGGTCCTTCTTAACCTTAAAGTAGAACTTTTCCCATTATATTAAACTTTGCTGCCAAGTTATTGTCAAAAATTAGCCTTCAAAAATCTCTTTTGTAGATGTCATCTGGACACATGCTAGGCAGATGTCTTCATTTCTTGGAAGAAGTAAATGTCCTTTAATTCAATGATACAAACTAAGAGGATGACACATTCACTGAAGGACTGAGAAAAGGAAGATGGGCAAATTAAAACAAGCAATAGGCCCCAACAAAAAAAATGTTAAAATAAAAGCTATGACTCAGCCTGAAAGGGAAGTGCCCTCCTAAACTCTGTCAATGCTCACTGCCATCAGAAGCATCATTGCTATGGCAGTCATTTTGGGAAAGGCTGTAGAAAATGGTGGTGGCCAGTTCAATTTCTGATCTCTCAATCTGCTTTATATGGAATAGTTAGTTCCCTTCCTGTGACTAACATTAGCATATGCATTGACTATTTGATTCATAGCAGAATTAGCAATTTTACATAAAATTCTTTTTATCTTCAGTAAGGAAAGTTTAAAACTAAATATTGTTAACCAAAAAGCTTTCCTTAAAGAACTAAATGTTCTCAATAAATGGCATTCATCTTGGTTTTCATGTGTCAGAATCACAGAATCCACTTGGCTAAAAGTAAAAAGAAAACAACAATTAGATATATTGAATTCATTATAATTCTCTATGTGCCTATAATTAAAAGGCAAACACATTAATGCATTATGGGACAATATCAAGACTAGAAACACATCCTCTACCATATGGTTTTTAATCCTGTGCACAGTCAATCTTCTGAAAATATAATTCTGAATTTGGAAAGGGAGAGAATAAAAAAGGTGAGCACTTCTGGCTCTTTGAGGAAGGCCTGGAATCGGGAAGACTTGAGTTCAAATTCAGCCTCAAATATTTATTAGTTGTATGACCCTGGGCAAGTAACTTAACCTTTACTTTCTTTGGCTATAAAATGGGAATAGTAATAACACCTACCCACTAGGGTTGTTGTGAGAAGCAAATGAGATAATATAAAGCATTTAGCACTGTGCAAGACACACAGTAGGTATTTAATAAATGCTCATTTCCTTCCTTTGAAGAACTACTGGTTCTGGACCAATAGAATATAGGCTTATTGGGGAATCAGAGATTTATTAGATACCTGACAAATCTTGGGGCATCCAGGGGCAACATTAGGGAGAAAATTAAATATGGCTGGGAAAAGCAGGGGAAAATTTGAGCAAGATTCATTCCTTTCTCTTTGGTGTTTATGGGTTGAGAACTCTGGAAACTGCCACAGCTGCCAGTGATGCACTCTCCTGAAGTCTGCTCTGGCTGGTCTGGGCCATAGGTTTGGTGCAGCTCACGCAGGACTGCACTCTGCTCCCAGCCTGGTACAATAGACCCTTCCTGTTGGCCTGTCAGGCTGCCTTCAGTGGGAGATTTGTTTCTCTCTGTCACTTTGGGGATTCTGTAGCTCTAAAATTTATTTAGTGTCATTCTTTACAGGTATTGGAGGTGGTTGGAGGGGGAGCTCAAGCAAGTTCTTACTTTTACTCCGCCATCTTGGCTTTGCCCCGATTTGTTCCTTTCTTGAGATAAATTTTGATAGCTTGCTTAATGGTGTTCTAAAGTTTCTACAAACTCAATCCAGGCCTCTCAGACCTAGGTTAGTCTAGATGTTAATGTCCTAACAGCTCTGCATTCTATGATCCTTTGGATAAAGTTTAGTTCCCTACAATGGGTTCTTTGTAATAATCAAATGAATTACTATTTGGCATACCATCAGCAAAGAAAGAGAGAAACTCCATAGGAGACTGCCTTTTAGACTGCATTGTTGCCTGGTTTCTAACTCCTTTGTACCTCTTCCTTATTAACTGAATATCAAAATAGAAAGCTGATACTGAATTTCAAAGATGAATCTCATCTCACAGAATTTTATTACGATAATATTTCTGCACAGCAAACATCTTTAAAACTGCTTCCCAATTCTTCATGATTTATATAGTACAAAACATAAGGGACCCTTTCACAAAATTTATATACATAGGGAAAGGGATTGAAATAGGAATTGGACCTGTGTTTACACTGGTAGAGGAAACTCCCAGAAGGCATGAATATAGCTTCCATTGATGGAATCCTAATAAAGCTGCCCCCAACCCCGATATTCTAACTCCCTTATAGGCCCCACTGCCCCTCTTAGCCACTCCTCCCCACCTCACACACACTCAATATTCTTACTTCTTCATATATGCCTCAGTGCTCACTAGAACAACAGATGTGTCCACGAACTCATATTCCTCACAGAACAGAAGGCATGTCCATGTGATGGGATCCCAGCCCCTACTTCTAGTTAGCCACTGCCCCCAGACCCATTGCTTGTATTTCCCATAGAAACAGCAGGTATGTCCATGCATTTAATAACAATCATATCCATCTAGTCCAGCAATTCCCAACCTGTGGGTCACGACCCTTTGGTCGAACGACCCTTTCACAAGGGTCACAGGGGTCACGTAAGACCATCAGAAAACACATATTTCTGATGGTCTTAGGAACCGAGACACTGCTCCTCTATCATCTCCAGGCAGGTCCGCCCACATGCAGATATGCCCACATACGAGAATTAAAGGGTCATGGCATTAGGAAGGCTGAGAACCACTGATCTAGTCCCAAGCAGAATGTGGATCCCAAAACAATAGAAGGGACTTTCCCTAAGTAGGTACCTGAAATGCAATAGTAAAGAACTGACCTAGAGTAAACTTATGAGATAGAGAGTATTATTATAATATCATCACACACACACACACACACACACACACACACACACACACACACACACAAACACACCCCCCAGTGGGTTTTTCTGTATACACTGTGGCTAATCACATGTGCAATTCTACTGTGGTTGGGACCCCTCCCCTATTATCTAATCCCTTAACAAACCCCTCCTGCCTTTTTAATATTCATAATTTCTGTTATGCAATTGTATCTTTACCCTATAAAAATCCATCTTCCTTTTTCTGAAGTTGCTGGTTCCTCTTGGAATTTAGCCCACTTCATGAGAGGTGTCACTCTCAATAAATGCCTACATTTGGATTAGAGGTGGTCTGACTCTGAATTCTTTGGGAAGCTTCCACTGCAGTATCATCAAACCATCCAAACCAACTCTGCCTTACATAAATTCAATTCATGCACAAGTCAAGAAGTGATGTCAATGCCTTCGAAAATGAAGAGTGAACATAAGGAACTCCTAAGCAAGGGAATTCCCTCTACCAATGCTTGTTAGTACCTTCTCTCTAATTTATAATCTTTGAGAGTTGCCTAAAGGACTGAGAGGTCAAGCTGCTTACCCAAGGTCACACAGCCAATACTTGTCAGAGGTAGGATTCATATCCTGCTCTTCCTCCTCTAAGGTTGACATTCTCAGTTAATAAGTTATAGTACCATGGGGTTTTGAATTTATGAAACATAGATTCTTATGTGTGGAAGGGATTTCAGAGTTCCTCTAGTCCAAGCAACATGAGAGACAACAAACCAATGCAGGCCCAAAAAATAATAACGGAAAACGACCTTTTATATTTGCACTTGTATATGTTTCTAGCATAGTTCAGTTATTGACTTATCGAAAACTCCCTCCTTTCTTTGACTTGTGTTTTGTTTGTTTTTGAGACTCCTTTATTTTGCCCAAGCTGACAGCATGGCCTCTACTGATGGACTTGACCCCAGTGCTGATCAAGAAATAAGCTTTGAACCTTTCTCTTTCTGACATGGGCTGGCTTGCATCTATCTCCTTAGGCAGCCTGGGGACCCCTCACTCTTAGAGGCTCATCATATTGGTACTAGGCACAATGTGGACACCTGACATGCTTTAGACCTACTGTATCTCAGAATTCCCAAACTCAAGCTCTCCACCAGCCTCAGCCTCCCTCAGTAGTGGGGATTACAGGTTTGTGCCACCACATCTGGCTGACAAGTGTTCATTAAACCTCTTCTTGAAGACTTCCAGTTACAGTGAACTAATCACTTTCCATTTTATTCCATTTTTTTGGACAATTCTACATGCTTAGGAATTTTCTTCCGCACATTGAAAGTGAACCTTTCTCTTTGTAAATTCTTCTCACTGGTCCTAGATCTGACTTCTGGGGCCAAATAGAACAAATATAATCCTTCTTCCACATGACAACCTTCAAATAATTGACTACAGAGGTCACTTATGAAAAGACAAATATTACAATAATAATTTAATATTTCATTAATTTCATGATCTTTTTAATAATGTTAAATAGTTATAATTGAACTATACCTAGAATGATGGTACATATGTATTCTTCCTGCTGCTGGAGAGGCTGCAGCTGGCAGATCATTTGAACACCGGCATCTAGCTACAGTGAACTAAGAATGAGGTGACTGCTATAAGTCTTGGCACCAACACAATAAGCCTCCAGGCGGAATGAACTAGCTCAGGTTGAAATAAGCAAGCCAAATTTCCTGTGTGGATAAGGAATAGGCTCAGCTCCCTGAGTGGTCACTGTAGTTCCAGCTCAGATGAGATAGGAAGACCTAGTTTCAATTAATCAGTGAATCAATCAATAACTGTCCTATACCAGAAGTAAACAGAAATGTTATTATAAGAGGTCATTTGCTGTTACTGTCATTGATTGTAGGGTCAATGAATGATGCAAAGAATGATTTGAGGGTGGAACTTCCATATCTTTCTGGGATAATTAGCTAGTGAAGTAACAATTATAGTCAATAAATTGCATGTTTTACAATGCTTGATATTGAAAACTAGCAAGCATTTTAACTATTTTTAACACTATAAGCTAGAGTACTAAAGCTATCTACTTAAAATATGATATAATCCCTATAGTAATTTTGCCTAAATATCTGTATTATAATATTTAGCCAAAAATTATGAATATTATTATAATAATTTATGTCATTATAAACACTCTCCCCTCAAATATCTATCGATGTTTACAAAAATGTCAATGTATTACAAAGCTTGGAACGTACCTACAACCTTGGAGTAGCAAGGCTCACAGTGTACAGTATGTTTATAGATCCAAATACTATCACCAGCTTCCAGATTTTCCAAAGGCTGTTTGCAAATTTCACACTAAAGAAAAACAAAGAAAATTAAAAATGCAAAAGCTCCTATTGAAAAAGAAAATCAATTTCTATCTCCTATAAAGTGAGACATCAAGACCTATGTATCCAGTTAGAGTTTTTATTTAGTTCATAGACAGGCAGGTATAAAAGCAGAATTAGGTTACAATTTTCTTAGCCATGAAAACTGAAAAGAATGACTTAAAATAATTTAATTATTTTAATTATTTAATTTGTTAAATAAATTATATAAATTTAAATAAATAAAATTGAATTACTTAAATATTAATTAAAGTTTAATTAACTTAAAATAATAACTTAAAATTAATGAATTGAATTTACCACAACATTTATTAAGCACCTCATATATGCAAGAGACTGTTCAGTCACGGGTATACAAAAATAAGAGAAGACAGTTTCTGTCTTCAAAGATCTTACAATCTAATGTAAAACATACACATACATATAGTAAAGGAGAGATTCGGACAAAGTTTTCTAGAAAAATATATGGAAAGAATAACCACTTTTAGCTAGAGGAAATTTAGGGGAGGCTTTGTGGAAAAAGTAGTGCCTGAGCAGGGACTTAGCCCAGCTGAAAGAATTTCAACCAGTAGCTATGTGGAAGAAATACATTTCAGACCTTCTTCTCCTACTCAACTGTTGGCAAAATGAGATTGTAAAACAACTAGTAGTGTAGTTTGGTGACAATGTAGAGTACACAAAGAGAAGGAGTGTGAAATAAAGCTAGAAAAGATAGATTGGAACTAGACTGTTGTAGGTCTTAAATGCCAGACTGAAAAGGTGCCATTTGTCTAATAGGTAATAGGGAACCAGAGCAGTGATATGGTGAAAGTTATGATTTAGGAAGATTATTTGGGCAGTTGTATGGAGAATGGTTTAAAAAGTAGGGGAAATTGGAAAGCAGAGAAACAAAGAGTAGCGCTATTGCTACTAACTACTAACTACAAACACTACTGCAGTTATCCAGGCAAGAGGCAATGGCCTTAACTTGGGTGGTAGCAAAGTGAATGGAGATGCAAAGAGAAACACAAGAGATATTTATGATCCTGACAAAATAAGATATGAAAACTGATTAGATGTGAGCGTCAAAAATAACTCTGAGATTCTGAGCCTAGGTGACTGATGAAATGGTTGTGCTATTAACAAAAACAAAAAATTTGGGAGGAAGGGCAAGTTTGGGGAGGGGGAGTTATGATGCATTCATTTGAGACATGTTTAGTTGAGGTACCAACAGGACATCCAGACAAAAATGGTCCAGCAGGTAGTTGGATACCCATTCTATAGCTCAGAGAAGGGATGGGGCTAGATATCTAACTATCTACATCTATCTGTATCATGCCACTAGATAAATTGATAAATAAATGAAACTATCGGAAAAGGTGAAATCTCCAACACAGAAAGAATAGAGAAAGAAGAAAAGAGAGTCAAGAACGTGGCCTGGAAAATACCCAGTGGATGGGAGAAGAAACACCGCTCAGCAAAGGATAGGCAAGAACAGATAGGTAGGGTAGGGGAAGAACCAGGAAAAATTAATGTCCTGGAATAAAAATGAGGACAAATATGAAAAAAAGGCGATGTAACCAACAATACCAAATGCTATAGAAGGGTCAAGGAGGATGAAGATTGAAGAAAGGCTCTGGGAATTAAGAAACAATTGGTGACTTTGGAGATTGCTGACTTTTTAAAGGTAGACTGGTAGGGACCAAAGTCAGATTTCAGGAAATTGAGGAGAGAATAGATATTGAGAAAATGAAGACAGCAAATGTAAACTGCCATTTCCAGAAGTTTAATAGTGAGAGGAAAATGAAAAATAAGACAGTAGCTTGGGGACAATCAAGGGAAGGTATCTTTTCTTTTTTATAATAAGGAAGATCTAAGTATGTTGGGGGTAGAAGAGAAGAAAAGGTTAAAGATGGAAAAGAGAAGGAAGGAGTTGGAAGATGAGGGAAGGAAGGAAAGAAAAGAAGGGGAAATGAGAGAGAGAAAATAGAATGGAAGAGTAAAAGAGAAGAGGCAGTGAAAGAAGAAATGAAGGAGAGAAAAAAGGAAAAAGAGAAAGAAAGCAAATGAAAGAAGGGGAATATAAAGAGGGAAGGAGAAGGGAGGAAAAGAGACAGGGAGGGAAAGGGAAAAGAGAATATGGAAAGGAAAAGAGAGAAGACAGAGAAGAAAAAAGCATGAATAAGAGGGAGGATGGAAGAGGAGAGGAGGAAAGCAAAAGAGGGAGAAATGAAGCTAGATCCTGGAAGAGTCAGGAGGGAATGAGATTATGAGTATAAAAGCAGAGGCTAATCTTGCAAAAAGGAAGGTCATGTTCTCTGAGACTGTAGAAATAGAGACATACTCAAGGACGTAGAGAGATTCTAAGTTGTAGAAGAGAGACAAGGAAGCTCAAAATAGACTCAGTCTCAGTAAAGTAGTAAGAGAGAAAAGGTTGGAGATTAAGGTAGGGGCTCAAGGAAAGAGAGTGGCAGCATAAATGAGATAATTTGTACATGATACTTCCATATGGACAGGTCTAGAGTAAATACTCTACTGGGGGAGCATTATCCTTTCAATAAAATGTAGCAATTTTGTGGGGGACTTTTCTAATTATACCAAGTATGTAGTCTTCACATTCTACTGTACAAACTGCCAGGGGGAAGTTTTTCCCTAATGTTAACATAATATCATGAACATACAGTATATCAATGTCTTTCGTGTTTGGAAATGAGGCTGAGTCCAGCGCTATCCATTTATATGGGTACATCTCAAAAGACTAATGGAAGACCAGCAGGCCTTTCCACACTATAAACATGTCAAGATCACCCTTTGATTTGCAGCCCTAGCTACTAAGTGTATGGTTTGTTGCTATCTATGGCTGTGTTTCTAAGCCACATCTTCTACCCAATGTCTTGGCTCCAAATCAGCTTCTCTATTTCTGTTTATTGTGGGAAGAGAAACTTATCTGCCAGCTTTTGATTACAGGACATATCAAATCCCAGTGCATTAGGAGGTAATTAGGTGCCAGGTCATTGAGGACCACCCTTGCATGGATGCCTTGAGTTAGGCAACTAATTATAATTAATCATGCTGTTAGAATCAGGCTGTTGTGAGAGGATCTTCTGTAATGATCTCTGAGGTTAAGGATCCACTGACTATTTTTTCAAGAGCCTCAATGACATTTTATGGTCACACTGCTGAATATGAAATTTTGAATTTGCATGTAGTTCCTTTTCTATAGTTTTATCATTTTTAATATCACAATTATTAGGATTCTTTAAAACATTGGAGTCATTTTAATAAATTCAGCTGTTATACACTGACCACACTTCTACAGAATTGAAAAGAACCAGGAACTGTCAAATGTCAAATATACATTATTAATTGTTTCCAAGGGTATTGCAAAGCCAATACCTACAAATCTTTGAGAGCACTGAAGAGCATATTTAAGCGATGTATTATTAATGAAGACAATAGCAGGGGTTTATAAGGCATCACTTCCTTTACATGTGTTCCAAAAAGCAATTATTTTTATATTATATATACAACCAGATCATGTTTTCTATCTCATCTAGCCATCCAGTCATCTACCTGGGTCCATTTTTTTTATGTGTTCTGTTTTTCCTATGCTTCTTGCCACTTAAAGTCACATCTTCTACACCCAACTAGCCAAAGTCATACCCCCCGACCCTGGGGTAGCTAATTCATTCAGCATTGAAATGCCTGCTGAAGGACACAATGAGGAATTTCTCCTTAGTGAGGTGTTGATGAGTAAACAAGTGCCAACTTACCAATTCAACTATATCCAGCCAGTCCTAAATCATTCCATTCTTTATACCCCATCCAGTCAACCACCTGGGTCATCTTGCCATCTGCTCTACCACTAAAGGCCCATTCATCTCTTCTCCCCATGTTCAATTTCCTGCTCTAGGCAGGGTCATCAAATCAATACTAACATTGCTTTTTGGAAAAGACATGTCAACCAGCTGCCCAATGGATCAACTTGCTATTCCCATGACTCCTGAGAGCAAACTCTCCCTCGCTCACCATCATTCATCTATATGTGCTGCCTCTCCCCCAGCCTTAGAATAGAAGCTTGTGAAAGCAGGGGTTGTTTCATTTTTGTACTGGTATTCCCATTGCTCATTTAATACGGTAATCACTTAACATGCACTTTTTCATTTACTCCTTCATTATTCATTGCCATGTAAGCCCATATTCTTTTTAAAAAAATGAAGCTCTTCTTACTTTGAAGCAAGTTGAATGGCAGCAAATCTGTAATTCATCCAAGATCATTTTGGTATTTGAGCCCAGGGGCTTTCGGCAATAGGTACACATATCCTTTTCAATGACAGACCTGTGCAAACATGAGCAATTATATAAATGTGAGCATCTCCATCTCTTAAATGACAGATTCATACATTGCACTGACAGTCACCTTTAAAAAAATATATGGTAACGATGTGATGAAATGTTAGCCGTGCTATTTTGAGAAACTTCGCAGTCCAGAAATTGCCAATATGAATGCTTTGGACCACCTGCTGCTATTATATTATCTCATTGACTTGCTAATTACTTCAAGATGATGGCAATGGAATAACTTGAGGGAAAACCACAACTTAATAATTCAGGAGTGGTGAAGAGGGCACCTAGAACAGGAAACAAGAGGTTCACCTTTTGATAGAAACACCAGGAGAAATTGCTAGAAAGGGGCTAGTTTGAAGCAAATCAAATGGCTACAGATTACATGTAGTAACCTTGTGAATCTTGTAATTCCCAAGATATGGAGCAAACCAAAAAGAGAAATACTTTCAAAAAGAATTTTGATTTAAACAGAAAGGCTTGAAGTCCCTAATAGGCTACTAAAGGAAAACCTGGGATATTTGTGGAAATTCTTAGTTTTGAGGGACATGATAGGGAGGTAAATAAGCACCTATCAATATACTTTCTTTAATGCTACAAATAAGAGTACTGGAATGAATGGACTGTTTTTCTAAATGAACATGGCAGGTATTCACTTTTTATGTACCCAGAAAAGAAACAATTCTTCTACAAATTTGGGCACATGGCCAGAAACTCCATATTAATTTTGTATGTGTATTTACATATGTTTCTGGTTTTATGTATAGTCATTTCCCAATAGACTGCAAACACTTAAAGGTAGGGAAGCAGCTTTATTATTATTTTTTTTAAATAATTCTCCATAGTACCTATGACACACAGTGAGCCAACACTCATATTGTTTAATGATCAAAAGTCCAAAGAGCCACATGCGGCATAGGTAAATAAGGAGAATCACCAAGCACTCTGTAAGATTGTAACAATAATTAATTTATCAGGTACTTAGCCCTTAGTTAATAAGGGCTAAGTACAGAAGGTGGGAGCTCTGTCTCTTGTGTGAAAGAGGCAGAAGGTATGAACTCAGTCTCCTGTGTGAACAGAGGGTGTGAAATCTGTCTCCTGTTGCTGACATGGCAGGAGGGGGTTGGCTGAGACAGGAAGCCAGTGCATGTATTTAAGGAGAGCTCCAGAGGACAGAGAGAGTCAAGAATGTTCCTGGTAGCTCCTGGTGGAAGGAGCAGAATTGTCTCAGCATCTGGGAGCTGGGCTGCTGGACTGAGAACTGAGTTGGAGTTTTCTTGACACCAGAATCTGCTGAAGGCCAAAGTGGCTATTGCCTGGAAGGCTGAGATTTCTACTGGGTACTCCAGCTAGCTGAACGCTAGAGGACTGAAGAAGCATGACCAGGGGAAGGCTTTGTTTGTACGTTGGGGGATCCTTGAGTTCCAGGCAACAGAAGTGGTGAAAAGTTTGAGATATGTTGGACCCTGTGACCTTCAGTGTCTACCAAGAACTGCCAGAAGGACTGGACAAGAACGTGGGAGCCGTCTGCCTCTGAATTCAGGTGACTGCTTGGTGGATTCAGGTAGGAGCTGGGACCATGGAAGGGGATCCAGAGAATCTGAGAGACCACCCTGAGTCAAGACGAAGAAAAGGCCTCCCCTTGGACGCATGATGAAATTGAAGTTTGCTGGACACCAAGGGGTGGAGGGTTTGTGTAATTTTTTTTCAAATTTGATTTGTTTATTTACTTTTAGTTTATAAGATTCAGTTCCATAATCTCTTGAGTTTCAAATTTTCTCCTCTCCCTCCCCCCCCCCCCCCATAGTGGCATGCAATCAAGTATTGGATCTGCAAATATTTTTCAAATCGGACATTAGTCTGGTTGTAGAGAAGGGTTGTAACCAATGGAGTGAACAATGGGAAAAAAGAAAGTGAACCAAACATGAAAAAGGATGATAGAATGTAGATTGCTTCAGTGTCCATTTAAACTCTGTTCTTTCTAGATCTTTCTCTGCATGTAGATATGTCCTTCCATCCTGAGA
>CM053580.1:100893395-100928334 GCA_028627135.1 Pseudochirops cupreus | reverse complement strand
GTTCCAATTTTTCCACATCTTCTCCAGCATTTGTCATTTTCCAGTTTTGTGATCTTAGCCAATCTGACTGGTGAGATGTGGTACCTCAAAGTTGTTTTGATTTGCATTTCTTGAATCAATAGTGATTTAGAGCATTTTTTCATATGCTTATAAATATCTTTAATTTCTGCCCCTGAAAATTGCCTGTTCATATCCTTTGCCCATTTATCAATTGGGGAATGACTTGTATTCTTATAGATTTTACTTAATTCCCTGTATATTTTAGAAATGAGGCCTTTATCAGACACTGGTTGTAAAAAGTCTTTCCCAGTGTAATTTTCTAATGATTGTATTTAGTGATTAATGATACTTAGTAATTGTGAATCTAGATAAGTGACTGATTAAGTTATCTATGATTGCCCCATGAGTGGAAGATTGATTATTGTGATTTGTTGTGAATGTCTGCCTTGATTTGTAATGGAATAAATGGAGTGTACACAGAGTGTACACAGAGTGTAACACAGTTACTATACTGTGTAATCTGAACCTTAAAAGCTGTTCACAGTAGCATTCTTTTGGGAATCTGCTAGTGCATGGCATTAAAGGATTAAGAGAAAGCTATTTAGTATATTAATAGGAATATTCTTATGGGTAGGAGTTATGTCCAGCCATGTCAATAATAAGCATACCACCATGGAAAAGACATTAATTTGGGAATTTCTCCAGTACCAGTATCACACTATAAACCAGGAGTCTTTAACACAGTATTTGGAGCATAGTGATTACTTAATAAATACTTGTTGATTGATTAAATGATTGGTTGCTCCTTCTGTCATGCCAGCAAGGGAGAGGATAGAACTCGACCTGTAATTTCATCGGTATGGAGATTCCTGGATGAAGAAACTCCCTCTACTAATGAATATTAGCACCTTCCCCTACAAGTTACATTTTTCTGTATTTTGTTAGTGTACTGAGAAGTTACATGACTTGCCCAGAGTCACTTGGTTAGTGTGTGCCAGAGGCAGTTTTTGAACCTCTGTATTCCAAGTATGGAAGCCAGCTTTCTATACTACCCTTGCTCTTAGGACAGAGCGCATGATGAGCTTAATTTATTCAAATCTGTGCCAAGATGATAGAAAGTAACTTTTAGCAAGAGAGCAGTATTAGACTTGCAAAAATGGCAAGGGGAAATGTGTGTTGTATACAGCTTGTGTGGCACTGAAGGTTGATCGGTCCTTGGTCATTCTTGCCAAAAGTTGCTGACCCCTATGTAGACCGAGAATCTTCAGAGTGGGGCAGCTAGGTGGTGCAATGAATACAGCACTGGCCCTGGAGTCAGGAAGACCTGAGTTCAAATTCAGCCTCAGACATTTAACATTTACTAGCTATATGACCTTGAACAAATCACTTAATCCTAACTGCCTTGCCTTTGCCCCTCCAAAAAAATTTTTAAAAGACCAAAAAAAAAAAAAGAATCCAGTAAAAAGCTTATAGTTTGATGTTAAATGCCCCTTATAATCTTCTAATTTGCCTTTCCAGACTTATTATATACTCTTCTTCACATACTCTGCTTTTACCAAAGTGGACTATTAGTTATCCTTGTGAATTCCTTGAGAACAAGAGCTTTTTTTCTCTCCTTTATTAGTGTCTCCATTGCATACTACAGTCACTGGCACATAGTAGGCACTTAAAAATACTAGTCAAGAGGCTGACTGAGTACTTTTGACTCACCATAACACACGTCTATATAATGGTAGTGTAATACATGCTTACCTATCAGAGGTTGAATAAACTGTTTGTATATATTTTCCAGTGACACTTTCTTCATAGCCATCCTTTGGATATTTGCTATAAACAAACATAATATAGAGCTATGAAACATGTTCACCCTTCAAGGTATCCTGCAATATTGAAAGTACATGAAACTCTAGTATTGGTCTGTGTATCTACACACACACACACACACACACACACACACACACACACACGTAGTGAGGGACTGAGAGACAGAGAAAGAGAGACAGAGACAGAAAGAGACAGAGTGACAGAGACAGACGCACAGGCACAGAGAGGTAGAGAGACAGAGAAAAAGAGAGAAACCACACCTAGAATCAAGAATCAATTTGGAGTTCAAAAGTCAGGTTATAAAACAATACGCAATGTTTTGGGGGGTTTTTGCCAAACACCTGAGGAAAAAAAATTAAAATAGATACAAAATGAAATAATGAATCATGTTGGAAGTCTTTTAACAGTTTTAAAAAATGTATTGCTATAGCAAGATGATCTTTTAATTATTTGTTTTTCTTTGTATCCCAAGCACTTAACACAGTGATTGGCAATCAGAAACTACTCAATAAATGGTTGCTAACTTCTGAACATCCATCTATATTGGGAGATGAGTGAAATTCGAAATATTCTGCCCAGTCATGTTGTAGTAAGAAGATCACTGAGTTTATCAAGATGCCTGGGATCCAATCCCAGCTTTGATATTTGCTAGTTGTGGGAAATCACACAACCTCTATGAACATTTTTCTCATCCATAAAATGGGCACACTAATACTCAGACTACTTACTTCAGAGGATTGCTGTGAGGAATTTTTTTTTTTTGGTGAACTTTAAGCTCTATATAAATGTGAGTTGTGATTATAGTCACTTCCCAAATATCCAATATACTCAGGAAGATTAGATTCCAGAAACCTAATGGTTTCATTCTTATTCAGTGACACCTTTACAATGCTTTTAAGTTCAGAGTGACCCTAAAGCCTCAGAGCAATAAGTTTTGACAATATTGGATAGTATTCCCCTCTTTGTCACCACCTAAACTGTCCATTAGAAGTCTGCTATCAGAAATAGAACAAAACTCATGGGAATTCATTACTTCAATCCCCTTAGTTAACCCAGGGTAAAACAGAGGATTCAAGATAATTTCTGATAAATTCATGAGTGATAAATTTATAATAGAATATCAGCAGCATAGTCCTTTAGAAATAATCCATTTCCCCTCCTGCCTCATCACAAATCTAGTTAGAGGCAAAACTGTTGCTGAAGCCAAGTCCTCTCTTCCCAACCGCACTGTATTATACTATAAAATTTGAAGATGTGTGAAGTGTGTCTGTAACCTATTGAAATGGACATAATGAAGGGCAAGATGCTGCTTCACAAAACTTCCCTTAGTTCAACTTTCAGAACTTTTGGAGGGGAAGGGGGAAGGCTGGGATGGTAAAGGGTGTAGATCCTGGATCTTTTCATTTTTTTCAATGATATGTTCTTTTCTAGATGGTGATGACTGTATTTAAAAAATGAAAAATTCATCAGACTCACATCATTAAGGTGCTAACAGTGCTAACACTTTTTAAAAATGATCTGTCAGCGCCTGTTTATTGGTCTGCTCCTGAATCCTAAATAACAACTTTTTTTTTACTTAATTCAAGATTGATTTTGTTTGACATGGAATTTCACAAGAAATGCTTTTAAATCCACATCTGTTTTACCATGAGAAAATATTGGAATGTAAAATAAATGTGAGATTATTGTGCGATTAACAGAAAGTGTCAAAATTCTGTTTTTATTCTCTTTGCTGTTATGTGACCTTTGACTTGCTTTTCATGGTTACTTTAGACCTATTTAACCGTTCTTTAATTTCTTGCACATCTAGCTAGTTGTTTTGAAATTTACTCTGGAATTTTTTATCTTTTCAATTAAAGGTAGCTGGAATCACTCAGGTAACCATTTAGGTGAGCTTGTTTTATATGTATGTAGGTATAAATATACATATACACATACATGTATAGGTATATATATACATGCACATACATGTCTGTGTGTATCTATGTATGTATATATACACTGTGTATTTGAGTGTATACACACTTATACACACTGTATATAGACATCTATGAAAAAAAGTGTTGACTAGAAAGTCTTCCCAAGACATACTTCACTGACCTTTGGCCCTCCTGAGAGTTACCCCAGATCATTCTTATAATATAGACTTTCTTGTGATCCACAGCCAAGAACCCGAAAGAGAGAATTTCCTCTTTCAAACTGTTTTTAAACAGCAGGCCGTAATCAATATGTGTACTACATATGTCTCTTCAATTTGTCATCTCATTACGTCACCCAGTAATCTCTGGAGCTCTAATGGGAAAACTTTTGGAAGCAGTTTCTGTTGCACCCAATATAGCAGGCAATTAATAGCATCTGGAAACTCCTAATCCAAGTGTAATTATTCTTAGAGGGACACTTGGGGACTTGAGATTTCAAAATTATATTATGCTATAAATAAATATATGAAAATTATTACCCCATACAGGTGTATATACAAATGGTATGTGTGTGTATGTGTGTACATATGTGTATACACATATGCATACATACACACAGATTTAAATACACATTTAAACAATAAACATATATATATGACAGTGTTTTAAAAAATTGTTTTCTCTTCCGGTTCTGTTATTTCACTGGTGTAGAAAGTTTCTGGTGTGGAAACTCCCTCCACCAAAGTAGATCAATACCTTGCTGTAACATATGTGTAATTGTACTCACATTATATACATATGAGTATATACATCCATGTATACATATATACATATATGTATATATAAACTTCAGAGAACTGCCGATTTTTATAATTTATATAATTTTAGAAAATTTGGTGAACTAGCAATGGTTATAGAGCTGGTATGTGTCAGAGGTCAAAACCAGACCCAGGTCTTCCCGACTCTAAGGTTGGCCACTATGTCATGTTGTCATGTTGCCTTTCTTGTGTATGCATGTATGTGTGTATATGTGTATGTGTGTGTGTGTGTGTGTGTGTGTGTGTGTGTGTGTGTGTACTAACATTAACATTCAACTAGATCAGCCTTTCCCAGGATAATTCAATATTTGGAACATCAAATATAATTATGCATCCAACATTCAAAATGTCAGCAAATATTGTTCATACTATGCGTATCATACCTGAAGATTACAGCTTCTACTCTTAACCATAGATGATTTCAAAATTATTTTTAAAAATAGGGAAATATTTGATGTAACTTTCCAATACCTATTCTCCACATATGTCCTTGTGTACACAACACTGTCCTTTGGACTTGAGTGCCTGGTTCGAGTATTATAGCTGAAATACAAAGATTTTTAACTTCATTTTTAAAAGTTTATTTACAAGAATAGTAATGATAGCAGGTTATTGAATACTAGAGTTATTATTTAGTGAAATTTAATACAAAATGTAATTTATTTATAGGTATTGCTTCTTCTAAACTATTTTTAATTTAAATGTCAATTCATTATCAGTATTTTTATTCTTGATATTCTATACTTCCACCAGTGTGTTCTGTTTCCAAAACATCACATTTACAATTAGACATTATTCTCAAGAATATTTTGTCTCGCATGTGAGTAAGCACACTGAGAATCTGATTAGTAGTTCTTTTGACTTTATAAATTCCTTTTTATTCTATGTTCCTGATCATATTCCCCAATAACAATTTCCCCCACAGATTTTTAAATCTAAAGGAGATTACTAATTAAACACACATTAAATTGTACTATTTACTAGGATTTTATGAATAATTAAAAGACAATTTTTATCATTTATTAGACTGTAAGCTCTTTGAAGACAGGACATTCTATCTTATTTTTCTTTGTAACTCTCGTGGCTCACATAACATAGTGCCTTGCCTGTTAAAAATCAAATGTGATCATATGTGTAAAACACTTCATAAACCTTAAAGAACCGTGTAAAAACTAGTTATTACTATTATTATTATTATTATTATTATCATCATTATTATAGGTGCTCCATTAAATCTTTTGATTGAATGAATACGTAAATATCATGGTCTCTGTCTACCACAAGAGTTGCTATGAGAAAAGGACTTTAAAAACTTTAAAATTTTATTTAAAATTGAGCTATTAACTTAGTTTTTATAATAAAAGTATTAGAAATAATTACCCCTGTCTTTCTTATTAAATGGAAAGATCATACATTGGAGTGCTCAACCTTCCTCTTTCAGTGTTTCTTTCTCTCTTGTGTTTTATTTGTTTGTTTGGGTTTTAGTCTGGACCTACAATTTCAAAAACGTAGGGAAATTCCTTCTACCAATATAGATCAGCAACTATTCTGTACCTAACAGTCTTAATTAGTTGTATGGGGGATACTTAAAGGTTAAGTGATTTGCTCAGGGCCACAGAGCCAGTGGGGGACAGTTAGGTGATAAAGTAGATAGAGTACCAGGCCTGGAGTCAGGAAGACTCATCTTCCTGAGTTCAAATCTGGCATCAGACATTAACTAGCTGTGTGACTGTGGGTAAGTCACTTAACCCTGTTTACCTCAGTTTCCCCATCTGTAAAATGAGCTGGAGAAGGAAATGGCAAACTACTCCAGTATCTTTGCCAAGAAAACCCCAAATGGGGTCACAGAGTCAGAAGCAACTGAACAAAAACAGCACAGAGACAGTATATATGAGAGGGAGGACTTGAAATAACATTCTCCTGACTCCAAGGCTAGCTCTTTATCCACTGCAACATGCTGCCTTTCTTCTTCTGTCTTTCATCCTTTCATATTAGACAAAGTAATGTAAACAAAATATTTATATTTCAATTATCAAATAATTATGACCCTTTTATAGCAACACAGAAACATAACTTTTTACGCTTTCCTGTTGTAATAGCATATGGCTTTTTACCAGTTGGTAACTTCATCTGGATAGAGAACTCCCAGTATAGAAACTCTCTCCAGCACAGCAGATCAGCACTTTACTTGCAACTTATAGTCTTAGAGTTGACGAGGAAATTGAGAAGGTAAGTAGCCTCTTCATGGTCACATATCTACTGTAGGTCATGGATTGTAAGGCCTCTATCCACTATGTCTCATCACAGTAATGTCCAAACTATTAATCCTATTACTTTTCTAAAAGATTTCATGCACAAAAAAACACCTCACTTTAGAATTACCTGATAAAGTAGGAAATTTCTGTGAGGGAAAATGCCATGGGCAGGTTGATTTGGAAAAAAAGGGAGGGAGGTTGTTCAATTTATTGACTTAAAACACCTAGTGTACCTGGAAGATGTCCTGGTTTCATGAGAATAGGTTGTATTTATGCTGGACTGGTTGTTTTGAGCCTTGGTAGATGCATTGGTATGTTCCTCTAGCCTAAAAAAACAGCAGAAACAAAGACATATTTAAAAACCAAACAGATTTGAAGGTTGGTGGTTGCTGTTGTTTTTTCTTTAATCATACAAACAAAAACATTATTAGAAATACTATGAAATCTTGCTAGATTTGGCTGCTTAACCACAGATAGACACTCCTAGAAACCACGAACTCTATTCTCCTTGTTCCATATTACTGCACTTGGAACTATTATCTTTCCAGGTAGGCTATTCTGAAAGTGTTAACTACATTCCCCAACTCTATCTTTTATGAAGGACAGAAAGTCTGAGGTTGGTTTCTGTGATTCCTTCATACACACACACAGAGTTGTGACATTTTAGAAAGCTGCCAATGTATGATGTCTTACAACAGTCAGTTTCATGAAAATTATCCAAAGACTTCTTTTGAGAATCTTCATCTTCCATCTTATTATAAATTAAGGTCAACATTTTTATGCCTGCAGAACTCAGACCTACCTTTTTTTATCTCTCTAAAAATATTAGCAGGCTTAGCAGGGTTTAGGAACATTTGGTTTTATTTCTGGATATCTCAGAAAATTATTAATCTAAGAAGAGTTCAAAGTCTTAGCTCCTCTTCCTTCTCAAGGTTAGCTAACCTCTGATAAAATAAGATTGGAAAAAAACACAGAAAAGAGTGTAGATCTTCATAAGCATTTATCATTCCCATATAGACTTTTCCTTTAATTTCCATGTGACTCCAAAAGAAGAGAAATACCTGTCCATAGTCAAGATTTCTCTGAAATTAAGGTGGCATTTTTTTTTGTCTTAAGAAAGTTACTACATGAACACATGCATTTACCTCTGTAAGAATGACCTTTAAATTATGAGAAAATAAAATTTTTGTTGTTATTCAGGCATTTTTCAATCAATGTATGACTCTCTGTGTCCCCATTTGGGACTTTCTTGGCAAAGATACTGGAGTGGTTTACCATTTCCTTCTCCAGTCCCTTTTACAGATGAGGAAACAGGCTTAAGTGATTTGCCCAGAGACAGCTAATGTGTCTGAAGCCAGATTTGAACTCATATGATTCTCCTTGACTCCAGGCCAAGCACTCTATCCACTGTACCACCTAGCTGACCAAAAAAATAAAATTAGCAGACTTATAAAACCAGTTTGAGATAGTTGCAAGGTCCATTCCATTTCAGGAAATTTAATTTCATTCATGCAACAGTGTTAGGAATTTTCCATAAATGGTCAAATGCTTGCCACTGTTAAATAAACATATACCAAGTAAGAGGACTTTAAAGAACAAAGTCTAAAGATGCATTTGGCTTTTTGCTAAAGATTACCAAAATATTAAATGTCTTGAATTACATTTCAAAGAAGAGAAACTTATTTTAAACCACATCATTTAAATGTCATGTCTACAATGAGATTTCCTACAATAGCATGAAAAAAAAATTTGATTTCCGTAATAGTTTTTAAAAATCTATGCTAGTCAATCTTTTAAAAAATTTTTTAAATCTACAATAGGACAACCTCTATATAGGCCTCTCTAAAACCCCAATACCCAATGTGTTTTGAGTGTGATAGGGAACACAAGTATAACTGCATTCCTTCAATTCAATTTGACAGATATTTATTAAGCCCCTACAATGGGCAAGGCACTATGGATATGAAGGTAAAAAAGAAAAAAAAAGAAATCAACACATTCCCTGTCCTCAAGGAGTTTATCTTCTTTCTTAATGGATACAATCTGTACACAAAAGGGGAGATAAACACAACACAAAATCATTTCAAGTGGGAGAGAGTGGTAACAACTGGGCAAACTAGGAAAGGGCTTATGTAGATCATGTACCTGATTTGTAGTGGAAAGGAAGGAGTAGATTTCAGACACTGAGGGCTACTTGTGTAGATACAGAGAAATTGCTTGGAGAAGAGTCAGCATACCCATTTGAATGCAAGAGGGTGTTTGAAGGCTAGCAATATGAAATAAGAAGCCAGTGGAAGTAGGTGAGAACCAGATGACAAGGGGCTTTAAGTTCCAGGCTGAGGATTTTGCATTTTATCCTAGTGGCACTTGGGAGGCATTGAAGATGTTTCTGACATGTGTTTATTTATGTTGTAGTGAGAATTCATGGTCAAATCACTGTTTCAGAACATCAATCTGGCAGCTGTGTAGAGGATAGAGAGGAGTCAGGGAGTCAGGGAGTCAATGAGCATTTATTAAGCACCTACTCTGTCCTGGGCACTGTGCTAAGCACTGGGGATATGAAGAAAGATAAAAGACAGTCCTTGCTCTCAAGAAACCCAGTCTAAAGGCAGAGACAATAAGTAAACAATTAATGCTGTTCAGTCATTTCAGTCACAATGGACTCTTCACGAGTCCATTTTGGAGTTTTTGTGCCAAAGATACTGGAGTGGTTTGCCATTTCCTTCTCCAGTTCATTTTACAGATGGGGAAACTGAGGCAAACAGGGTTCAGGGACTTAAACAACTGATACTAAAAGGCAAAAATAGAGGATATACTGAAGATGATCAACAAAGGGAAAGTACCAGAATTAAGGGGAATCAGAAAAGGGAAGTAGTTCCTTATTTAATCTAATTTGCCACAGGTTGTAAGATTCTCTACCACAGTACCCTTAGGTGGTAATCCACTATCTACTTGAATCCCTCTAGGTAATGGGAACTAGCCCATTCCATTATTGGAAAGTTGTTTGTTGGAGATTCATAGAATCACAGAGTCACAGATTTAAAGTTAGAAGGGACTTTGGAGGTCGTCTTGTTAAACCCATAATGGTAGCTAGGTAGTGCAGTGGATAGAGCACTGGGCTTTGAATCAGGAAGACTTGTCTTCCTGAGTTCAAATCTGTCCTCAGACACTTAGTAGCTGTGTGACTCTGGGCAAGTCACTTAACCCCGTTTGCCTCAGTTTCCTCATCTATAAAATGAGCTGGAGAAAGAAATGGCAAATAACTCCAGTATCTTTGCCAAGAAAACCCCAAATGGGATTGTGAAGAGTCAGACACAACTGAAAAACAACGGAACAAAAGTGAAACTCACGCCTTTTGCATATGAGAAAACTAAGACCCAGAAAAGTTAAGTGACTTGCCAAGGTGATCCAGGTAGCAAGCAGCCAAGACAAGATTTAAACTCAGTTCATAGAATTATAGGTTGATGTATTTAGAGTTTGAAAGGAATTTAGAGACCACCTAGCCTAACCCCTCAGTTTGCCAATGAGGGGCTGAGCTCCAAGGGGTTTAAGAGCCTTGCCCAAGGTTAGGCAGGTAATGAGACAGAGTCGGGGTAGAGCCCACATCTCTTGACTTCAATCCAGCCCTCTTTTCACATGGTGCCTCCCTCCCTTCTTTGCTAGGTTGAGCTAAAACCTGCCTCTTTATAAATACCACTAAATGGTGTTATTTCGATTTCATAAATAGTAACCCTATGTGGCTGAAATCCAAATATGGTACCTTAAATCTCCAGAACTCTATTGAATATTAAGCCTTTGAATGCATGGTGGGTGGTCATATCCTGTGGTCCCTAGGCAAAGTAAATGCTCTTTGAAAATTATACGGTCAGGCCCTGAAAGAGTTGTTAAAATGATTCTGTTATCTCCCACAATATATGTCTCATTAATTTCACAAAAAGGAAGAGGCTTCCATCATAGTTATACTGCAATGAAATCCTTATATGGCTGAACTACTTTCCTTAGCCTTTAAAGCTGATAATGTCCCTATGGAATATTTTCTCTCTAATCATTCAAAATAGGTCAGTGATCATATAACTTTAGAAGAGGTTCTTGATTTGTGAAAGAAGATTTAAAGCAATTCCTAATGCATCAGATTTGAAAACAGATATTCAGTCCTACATACTTTCGAACTGGCTCCCTTCCTACCTTTCCAGTCTTCTCACACTAACTTCCCTTACTCTGTGATCCAGAAACACTTGTCTTCTTGTTGTTCCTCAAACACAATACTCCATCTCCCAACTCAGAGTTTTCCTTGGTTGCCCTCCATGCCTGGAATGCTCTCCTTCCTCATCTCTGCATCTGTGACTTCCCTCGTGTCTCACCTTCTGTCGGAAGCCTTTCCCAGTTCTCTTAACATTAGTACCTTCTTTCTGAGACAACCATTCCCCGCCCTTCCACCAACAAGTTAACCTGTTTATGTCTTGTCTGTACATAGTTGTGCAGAATTTGCATATTGTCTCTCCCCGATTAGACTCCTTAAGAACAGGGACTATTTTTTTCCACTTTCTTTTATCTCCCGTCCTTAGCATAGTGTCTTGCACACAGAAGGCACTTACATGCTAGCTGACTTACTGAGAGATTACAGAATTACTTGAAATCTAAGAACATTTCATGTGTTACCGCCCTTCTCCAGGTTACAAAAAGTGATCCCTGTAGCAATCCCACACACAAAATACAACATGAAGAGGGCATGTTATTGTTTCTGTTTAGAGATGAGGAAAACCGGATGCAGTGAGGTCGAATAATTTCCTCACAGTGCCACAGTAAGTAAACATCAAGGACTGACTTGAATTTGGAATTCACTTTCCGATACAATCCACTGTCTCCTGTAGCGCAGATTAATATTTCAATTTAGTAGCCTAGTCTAAGGCTTGATTTATTTTGGTGTAGTAGAGTCGGAAGACTTGGGCTTTGGATCAGCCTCTGCTATTTAGTAGTCATGTGACTGTAGGAAAATCACTTACTCAATTGAGCCTCAGTTTCCTTATTCTTAAAAAGGGAATAATGACACGTTCATTATCAACTCAGAGGGTTGTTCTGAGGAAAGTGCTTCATACCCTTAAAGTAAAATAAATGTTATTATTTGTATTTTGGGCAGCTAGGTGGCACAGTGGATAGAGTGCTGTGCCTGGAAGACTCATCTTCCTGAATTCAAATCTGTCCTCTAGACACTCAGTAACTGTGTGACCCTGGGCAAGTCACTTAACCCTGTTTGCCTCAGTTTCCTCATCTGTAAAATGAGCTGGAGAAGGAAATGGCAAATCACTCCAAGAAAACCCCAAATGGGGTCATGAAGAATCAGATATGACTGAAATGACTGAACAACAATTATTATTTCATCTACTCAAATCCTACTCCAATGACTCACAATGATATAGCAATAAGCATGTCAAAGAATGGGGCGGATAGGTGGCACAGTGAATAGAGCACTGGCCCTGGAGTCAGGAGGACCTGAGTTCAAATTCGACCTCAGACTCTTAACACAAAAACTAGCCATGGGACTTTGGGCAAGTTACTTAACTCCAATTGCCCTACCTTCCAAAATAAAAAAACCAAAGGAAAAAAAGCATGTCAAAGATTGTGCCAACAGACCACAAACTCTGGCAGATACTATAAGCTGGAAGGGCTTCAGATATAGCCATGGTAATGGTCTCTATGACTATGGTCCAAGGACCAGTCTAGTTAATTATTGGTTGGCCACCAAGTGATGACGTTTTCAAACAGTGACTCATGAGGATCATCTACTAAGGCATGGAGAGGTTGTGATCTGCATTGATGGAGATAGTACCCATATATACCAACATAAATATAGGTTTTCTGAAGTAATGAAGACATATTCTCTTAGCTTATTTCCTGACCACCTATTCTCTGTAAGGAAATCTCTAGTACAAGTTCATCTATATCTTTTAATTTTCTCTTTTTAAGGAGGAATCGAAGATTGCCTTAAAACTCATTATTTTGCATTATTGCTTGTGTCAGGGTTTATATCTATGAGACTGTCAAGGTCTCTGAAAAAATGAAAAATTACTAAATGAGAAACATTCATGCATATGTGATCTTGTTGTTTTCAACCATCTTCTCTCTTTCATTTCTTTGTTTTAAGCATTGGATGGTATAAGAGGTAGAACCTCTGGATTTGGAGTCAAAAGATGTAGTTTCGTGGCCTAGTCCTGCCACTTCTTACGACTTTCTGTGTGACTTTGGACAAATCTCTCACCTGTTCTAAGAATGCTTCCTCATTTATAAAGTGTGAAGAATAATGCTTCTACTATTTACAGGTATTTATATAAAGATCAAATGAGTTTACATATGTAAATATTTTATAAAGTCTGAAGCACACTATATACATAAGCAATGGTTATTTTTTTTACAGGGATAGAAACTAAAACAGGTGGGAAAAAGGAGAGGCAGAAATGAGTAAACCATTGATGCAAGGCTAACTCAAGGCTGTACCTCACCTTGACCTGTTTTTCCTAGACTGGGTTATACGTCTTAGATTTCTCTTTCTACCCTGGGACCCAATATCCCCTTAAGTATAATATGTCTCATACCCAAAATATTTTACTATCTAGCTTTGATTAGAAATTTATATGAAAAAATAATCTACAGATCGGGAGTTAATGGCTGATAAAGGTTCTTGTGTTATTCTTCTTTAGGTATTTACATTTTAACATGTGAATTTTCAGATCCCAAAGCATCATTCAAAGGAAATAACCCCCAGTGATGGATTTTCAGGCACTCTGACAAGCCAATAAAGAAGCTGGGAACTGAAAGGGTTTTCCTAGTACCCAACATGTTCCACCTATGTGTAAAGCTGCCCCTGTTATCGCTCCCTCTACTGAGTCCCCAAGACAGAACTTACTGAGGAAGCACTCATAAAGACATGCTTTTCCTCTCTCAGCCGTTAAAAACCAAACAAAAAAAAACCCCACTCATTGAATGTTCTTCCTGACATTCTGGGGGAAAAGAAGGAAGTAACTGAATTTAGAAAAGGAAGGAACATAGGGTCATAAATCTGGAACTGGAAGATACCCTAGAGGTCATTGACTATAATTACTTCATTTTACAAATGGATAGTAGTTATATGATTTGCTGGAGGTCAGGATTTGAATTCAGGTCCTATAATCCCAAGTTCAGTGTTTTATTTTGTTTTTTTCCCCATGTACTGTGGTGATGGGAAGGGCTACTGGGCCCCAGAAGATTTTGTAACCATTACATGACAGAGATTTCCACTCCTTTCCTCATTCTTTTGTTATGTACACATATTCCCTGCTGCATAAATCCTTTGCCTAAACATAATTTCACAGACTAGTAAGAAGATTGGATGGGGGGATGACTAGAAGGCTGTGAGGGTTTTTTGGATGTCTTATTTTATTTTATTTTTTTTTTTTTGGTACCAGGTGGCACTCACAGTTGCTATGGTACTGACAAGTAATTAATTCCTCCCTAATTTAAACTGTCTGTTGAACCCACCAACTATATAATCTACACCAATCCTTCATGTGGAGGCAAACAAGGTGCAGGAATTTTAAAACAACAATATCTCAGAGGCATAAAGAATATCTGAAACTATATCTTGTTTTGTTGCTGTTAGGGATTCGTGCCGTTTACTAGGATAAGGAATCCAAAAGGTGGATCCTATAGTGCTTTCCACCACTGCTACAAGCCCATCAAACTGCAATATGTAAAAATAAACCTTCACAGCCTAAGAGCTTAGGATCCCAAATACACCCAATTTGCATGATGCCTTTTACAGTAAGCAGAAGGGTCCTGAGACACAAATTCAACCAAAATTGGAATTTTCTTTTAAGCTGTTCCCATAGGATTTATCTATCAACCATTAAGGATCCCTCCCCCACCCCCCTTGTACCCCCTCTGTCTCAAAAATTGTAGATGAATGATTTATGCTCTGTCTCCTCCAATCAGAATATGAACTCCTTGAGAACAAGAATTATCTGGGCTTTTTCTACTTGTATCCCCAACACTTAGCACAATGCTTGGCACTACTAAGCACTAAATAATATTTTTTTCTTTTCTTCGAGACCTAATTTGAAGTGTCCCTTCATAAATATCTAATTCTAACTCACATTACCTTGGCTGTAGTCCATCATATTTGAAAGAGCACTAAATTTGAAGTCTAAAATTCCAGTGCTAGCGGCAGCTAGGCGGCACAGTGAATACAGCACTGGTCCTGGAGTCAGGAGGAACTGAGTTCAAATCCGGCCTCAGACACTTAACACAAAAACTACCCGTATGACCTTGGGCAAGTCACTTAACCCCAATTGCCCTACCTTTCCCCCTCCAAAAAGCAAAAAAAAAAAAAAAAGAAAAGAAAATTAATAATTTGGGGGCAGCTAGGTGGCACAGTGAATAGAGCACCAGCTCTGGGGTCAGAAGGACCTGAGTTCAAATTTGGCCTTAGACACTTAACATGTACTAGCCGTGTGACCTTGGGCAAGTCACTTAACTCCAACTGCTCTGCCCTCTCCCCTCCAAAAAGCAAAAAAAGTAAAAATAAAATAAAATAAATAAAATTCCAGTGCTGACACTTATCTGTCAGAACTGTATGATGTTGGGCAAAGCACTGAACCTCTCTGAGACTCAGTTTTCTTACCCTTAAAATAAAATCCCTTCCACCATTAAATCTATGATACCAATTCAATTCTCCTGGAATTCTTATAAAAGAGTAAACAAAATAAATTTGATGTAATGTGCTCCTACATGGAATTTATAAAGAATAGGGGGAAATTATACTTGGCCTTACCCTTGAGTCTTCTTGTTATATCTATTAGAATTTACTTCAATGTGATTGTCAAGGTCCTGATCCCTATGGGAATAAGACAAAGTTCATACAATATTAGATCCACAAGAATTATGAGAAAATGGTCTTTAGAACCAAAGGTTACACAGGGAGTAATTGGCATTATCTGTTACTCTGGTCTGAAGTAAGAAAGGAAAAACTTTATAAAACAGTATATAATCTTGGAATTAGCTTTAAATTATTGTTTCGCATAAACATGTGTCTTCCCAACTTCTTTAACCCTTTCCTCCCCATGCCTTCCTCTACCTCAGTGCAAGAGTAACTGGACAAATTCTTTATGAGTGTACGTATAGGGATAGCAGCTGTTTTCATTAGTGCAGGGAATTCCTGGGTGAGATAACTTTTTGTATCAATATAGGTCAGCATTTTTGCATCTTATAGCCTTAGAAAGTTGTCTAGAGTATTTAGAGGACAATTGATTTGCCCACGGTTTCATTGCCAGAATGTGTCAATGTGGAACTTGTAGCCAGCTCTTTATCTACCATATAACAAAGATCTTTCCACCTATGGATGTAATGGACTATTATTGCATTGAAACAAATTATGCACATGAGAAATTCAGAGAAACTTGGGCAGACTTGCATGAATCAATTCGGAGTGAACTTAGCAGAGCAAGATAAACACTGTATACAGTAACAGCAATATTGATTTTGAATGAATAAGTTGTTTTGTCTATTATAAACACCCAAATGTTATCTGCCTCCAGAGAAAGAACCGATAAATCATAGTATTTATAGAATAATTTTACATACACACATATGTCTATTCATGTCTAATGGAAGCCATCTCTAGGATGGGGGGAGAAAAAAAGAAATTTACATGATAATTTTGTTGTACATTTGAAGGAAATAGCAAGTTGTACAGAATGCCAAGCTTCTTGTCCAAGTCGACATAATCTATATCGTGCTTTTTATTTCATAAATTAAAAACAGGAGAAAATGTAAATGAAAAGAATATTAAAGGAATGTCAAACACTGAGTACTCATAATGATTGAAGAACCAATAATACAACATATATCCCTCTTCTCCATATGAAGAAGGGAGACCATATGGATGGCGTTAGGTATAATGCTGAAAATGGTCATGAAATTGCTTGGTTTTGCTTAACTGTTTTTCTTACAAGGGAAGGTTCATTGCAGGGTTGGGGTGGAGGTAGAGTACATCTAGTAATTTCTTTGAAGCAAAAGATAAGAGTTTGCAGTAAAATTTATACAAGGCCTTAAAATTCAGATTACCAGACAGGAGGCTACTGATAGTTTGGGGGAAGAGGAAGAGACTACAATTTAATCAGCAGGAACTGGGCATAAAGGAAATATCCAGGTAATGATCAGATCAGAAGTTTCCATCAGAATTTACCTTACCTGAAACATAAAGAGTCTATTTAAGATTTGAATCAAAGTCTGATGGAGAATAAATGGAGAAACTGAATCACTGTTCTAATCAAATATTGGATCATTCTATTGATGGACAACTATTAACACCAATCTTGATGGGCAAAAACAAAGTCTATAAGGCACCAAAATAAACTACTGCATTAGTAAGCACCCATATATCTGTAGTTAGAAAATATATGCAAAATATATTGCAGATCTTAAAATGCTATATAAATTTTAGCCATCATTAATAGCAATTTATTTTTCCTTGGAATGCAAAGTTGTAGGGTTACCAAAAAAATCATCATTTGCAGGAGGACCAGTCTCTGTTGTCTCTGAATTCTCTGATATCTCTGGAATTATCTCTAGTATTTAGAAATTCCATTTCTTCCATCTTTTTTCTAATGGTGCTAAGCTTGAATCCTGTCTTTAAATATGTTTGATATAGGTTGCACTGATTAATTAATCATGTATATTTATTTTATTAAACACACATTTGGGAGTTTTTAATGGAATTTTCTTGCTTATGCTGACAGAAATTAACACGTACATGCACACACACAAAAACAATGAAAAATTAGTATCTCAATTTTTATCAGGGAAAAATCCAATAGTATTAATTCTAAACCTCCAATATCCAAATTAAGCTTCCATTCATAACAGTTATAATAACAATTCAGAGTTCTATAACTTTGGGAGTTTTACAGTGTTTTGCTTACAATAACCCATTGTTGTAGGCAATTCATATTACTCCGTCTTACAGATGAGGAAACTAAAGTTCAGAGAGTTGAGATGAATTTCCCAAAATACTTGCTCCTATGAGTGTCAAAGCTATTATAAAATTTCAGTTTTCTTGACTTAAAATCCATTGCTCTTTCTAGTTGAGTTATATGCATTTGAATATACAGAAACCATTGTAAGTGATCTTTGAAGCAGTGTGCCAGAAGAAAAAAAACATAATCAATGCAACAATGACATTCTTCAGGTTTCTCTAAATAGTTTGGAAAACGTCTGAAGTTTAGTGCCATACATTTCTCCAATGAAACAATCAAGCCTTACTTTCTTTTCTCTTTCCCTTCTCACTCTCCAGTAGAGAAGTTGACAGACAGTGAAATTAATCATCAAAAGGAACTAGAGTGAGAGGGAAGAGAAACCTACCAGCTACATGGTGACAACCCATCCCTTAGTAATCAAGAGGCAGCTATGTGAAAATGGGATTATACTTTTTCTTCCTGATAGACTATCATGAAAATAGCACCAGGAACTACTAAAAGGATTAAATAGACCCTTTTACCAATGGTCTAATAGAACTTAATTTGCTTTATCCAAACATGGAGCTCAACAAACAAGTCGAACGGGCTTTGTGACTTGAATCTAAAGGAAACAAAGCGAAACTACATGACTAGTGTAAGAGTAAGGAAGAAAAGACACAAGTGAAGAAAACAAATCAAGGACATTATTGTTTCTCAGTCTGATTGATGACAACTAGCTTTGACAATCCAATCCAAGCAGCCCAGACTGCTCATAAACTTTCCAAGTTATTCAAGATGTAAAAATAAATTTTCCTTGTCTAATTAAGTCTACATAATTTACATCATGTCTTTTGCACCAAGGTATAAGATGGGAAGAGCTGTGATTTAAAGCACCCAAAATAGATTTTTAGAAAAGTCCACCCAAATGCTGCCTAGCAAACAAGAGCATGTGTATAAAGCTGTATAACAGGAAGGATTGCAATAGACCTGACTGCTTCTTATTCTTGTAAACATTTGGAATTTATTTCAGTGATATGGCCACATCCTCTGTAGATCATGAGAGACACTTTGGAAAAAAAATAAGCACTACATATTTCAACTGGAAAATGGAATTTTAAAAGCAGCTTTCAAAAACAGAGAAAAGAACTAGGTGTGGTACAAACCCATATTCCCCCTTACTAGTGTGCTTTAGCTCTGGAGTTTTGAACGGCAGTAGGCTAAGCCAACTGGTGGGTAGCTGCATTAAATGCAGCACTGTACCAGGTAGGAAAAGCAAAGCAAGTTAAGCTCTGGAATCAATCAGTAATGCAATCATGGTCCATGAGAGGCTGCTGTACTTCTACCTCGTTGAGATATGGAGTCCCTGGGGAAGAAGACAAAGGGAGGGAAAAAAGAAAAGGAGAGATAGATAGGGAGAGGGAGAAAGAGAGAAAAAGCACAGCATAATATGTTGAGAAGCTGCCTCATTTTAGAGAAAAGGAAATTGGCCCAGAGAAATTAGTTGACTTTTTCAGAGGTCACATGGGTAGAGAGAGAGGAGAGACTATTATATTCAATCTCAAATCCTTTGGTCCACAGCTAAGGATTCCATTGCACTATATGGCCTCCCGTAGTGTGTCTTTGTTTTCATGTGTGGGAAGTACAACGTTTATAAAGCAGCAATATATTTGTCTCAACATAACTTACTTTAATTGCTCATTGTTAAGCATGGAATACATTTACCAAACTACAGAGTGACAGTACAAAAGATTTACTATGCATTCTCAATTTATGCCAAAAATTAAATCTTGGGCATGAAGCTTTTGATTGAATAGGAGTCTTTGTCACTCTGAAAGGAGTATAGAAACTACAGTGAGATCATTTGCATGGTTCTTTCAACTTATGTTATGAGAAAGGGGGAACATTTATGTTTATTTTTCAGGGCATTTTTTTAAACATGAGAGAACAAAGGCTTAGACATAAGGAAATGAGGGTTCCATATTGATATAGGCCTATGCAAGCATGGAGGACAGAAGAAACAACAAAGCAACTTCATTGAACTTAAGTCCTCGTGGTTTATGAAATCTGACTCAGGTGCAATAGGTTTTCATTTTTGCTGCTACTTGCAGAACCATGAAGAATTGTCACAGAAACCCAAATCCAAAGCTTCTTATGGTTACACTTATTTCAGTTTTACATGCTCTGGACATCAGAAGGTTTGGTTCAAACTCTCTCTTCTACCTAATACATATATGACCTTAAGCAATTTATTCTGGTCCATTGGGCTTCAGTTTCCTCATTTGTAAAATGAGAAGGTAGGACTTGATAATACTTGGAAGCAGCAAGATATGGTAGAAAGAAGGCCCGAGTTAAAGTCAGAGGACCTGGGTTAAAACCCCAGCTTCTTCGTTCCCTGTGTAATGTTGGGCAAGCCATCTTGAATTTTCTCAACCTCAGTTCTCTTATGGAGAAAATGATGAGGTTAGACTAAATGGCCTCTAAGGCCCCTTCGGTATCTAAATCTACAAACCGACATATTCATAGTAGGTTTTGCTTTTGCTTTCACAGAATTCTACTTGGTATGGCATAGTAGAGAGCTGGCCTTCAAACTAGGAAAACCTAGGTTCATAGTCCCACCTCTGACACATTCTAGCTACATGATCCTGGGCAAGTAATTGAATATTTAAGTGCTCTAGGCAATTCTCTATAAGTTTCAAAAAAGGTGCAACATGCATTGGTAGAGGATGTTTCTTCATTTGGAAGTTCCCTGTATCAGTGAAATCAAAGGTCCAGTCCAAATCCCTATATTTTGGTATCAATGGTTTTAGAAGGAACACGTTTCTTTTATGTGTTTGTGTTGGGGAAGGGAGGACGTTTCACTGAGAGAAGAGGCAAGAGGACCTGGATAAGAGTGGTGGCTATGCTAATAGATCAGAGGGCATTTAGTGTGTTGAAATCCTTACTCTGCCATGTTGTTGGAGGTGGTGTTGGTCATTTGCTCTTGAAGAGGACCAATGAAATCATGAAGATGATATCTTGATTTGTGCATAAATTGGATTTAAATGAGGCAAAGCTGTGCAAAGTCATTATCCTCACTCACCATAAAATCCCCCTGGACCTGTTTCCTTATTTAGAAAACCAAGTGGGATAACTGGATGGTCCCACTGTTCCTTTTGGCTCTAAATCAATACTCCTATGATTATACAATTCATTTAATTTTTTAACGATTAAAGTAGTTGGGGATGGGGTACAGTCTTACATGATGTTATAATTGGGTCGGAATATAACTTTATCTCTGACAATTGTTATCTTTTATAATTCTAAAGGTAAAAATGTCAACAGATGAATTAAAGTCTTCAATCAGAAATAGCTTCTACAGTCAGGCTAACAATAGCTTATGAGCTACCAGTAATTGACTTTCTCCTTTTAGTGTTGGTACATGGAAATTTGAAAATATGCCTGTTAAGAGTGAAGCATTTTCTCACTGTATAAGTGAAATTTCCCCATAAATATGCATTTGTTCAGGTTGCTGGGTTCCTAGAAGGAGTGCAGGAATGTCTGCTTGCAGGCAGAGTGACAACTGGAATTTTATTCAATCCCTAAGTGAACTACAGCAGAAAATGTCACCAGTTTCCTAAAGAGAACTCAGGTTTGCTGCAGTACTCCTATGAAATCATCAATCCACGAATCACATTAAACAGGATTATAAGGGGATGTTATCACCACTAAGCTGACCATGACCCTTCAACATTGACCTTTTCTTCACTTCCACTTCAAATGTTAAGTGCTGATGTACTAAATAGCAATAATAACAGAATGAAGTGAAACGATCTCTCTTCCAAATAGATCTCTCCAGAATTCATGGGGTTTTTTTTTTCCTATTTATCCCACAATTAATTATTGAAGAAATTGATTGGTTTCCTATCTGAATGTGGTACACCATTGAAGGTATTTAGATATCAGGCTTAATTGGGGCCATTCTGAAACAAAATCATCAACTTTTGAATAAACATAACTCAGCTACTGACAGCTGCCATTTATAGTACTGTCTTCATACAAAAAAACATTTCTTGTTACAGAAATTTCATAACGCACTGCTGAAATCTGCACTATTTTGAAAAAGTAACGCTTTATTCTTTACTACAGAAATTCAGTGGGAGAGCTTGACTAGCATCAAACAGAAGGAAATATATCTGAGGAATGTAATTTTTAAATGCACTCCATTAACACAACATTCTAATTGGATATTTTGCACTGGCTAATGTTATAAGCTTCTCTAATAAATAACTCCATCTATCCAGGAATTAACAACTTTGTCCCATTTCCTCTTGTCATCCAGAACTCCCAGGCTAGGTGAAAGTGCTTTCCTCCCTCCTGTTATCTTTCTTAGGTAGCTAGGTGGTATGCTAGATAGAGGGCTGTTTCTGGAGTCAAGAAGAGCTGAGTTCAAATTCAGCCTCAGATCCTAGCTGTGTGACCCCGGCAAGTCACTTAGCCACTGTCTAGCTCAGTTTCCTCATCTGTAAATGATGATAATAATAGCATTTACCTCCCAAAGTTGTTATGAGGATAAAATAAGATGTTTGTAAAGTATTTTGTTAATCTTAAAGTATCATATAAATGCCAGTCATGGTTATTAATTATTACTTTCATTCACATCCAACTCTGCTCAACTTCTAATAGTCAATCTACAGTCTCTTTTTCTATTAGACCCTTCCAGATTGCCTTTGGAACCCATGTTTAGTGACCAAACCCTCTGCCCTACTCCCATTCCCAATCTTCAATTTCTACTTCTTTTGCCTCTTCTACTTTCCATACTAACTGAACATCCTTCCCCACCCTCTACAATGCTGGTCATTCCTTTCATGCCCTCCAATAAACAGAGCAAAGAACTGGCATTCTCATTTCTTTCAAGTGCCACTTCTATTTTTTTCTGTTTTTTCTTTCCTCCCCCCTTCCGTGCTCTAGAGATGGCTACCATTAGATGCAAACACACACACACATATGTAAACATATATATACAGAAACACACATATATGTAGACATACACACACACATATATATATAATCATTCTATACATATTTCTATTGATCAGTTCTTTTTTCTGGATGCAGATCGTGTCTTCCTTCACACATCCTTAGCCACTTCTAGAAATTTATTTAGTCCTGTCACTCAGCTGTCTTTCTTCTTTTGTAGTTCATGTCACCTGATTATACCACTCTCTCCTGATTAACCGCTGCTGTCCTACACAGGCTTCCAGAACATTTGTCCACCTTCCCTGATGACTTTTTCACTTTTCTTTCACGTTTTTGTCACACTCTTCCATTTCATCTCATTTTCTGCCACCATCCTTGACAATTCATATTCATGTTTCATTTCTTTCTTTGTATCCCCAGTGCCTAGCACTGTGCCTCGCACATAACGGGCACATGTTGACTGACTGATTGATCAATTACCACTTGAATACTCTCTGGTCGCACAATAAAAAGAGTACTTGAAGACAGAATCCAAGGCCTGTTGTTGTTATTGGTCATCCTTCGTTCTCAAAGAGGACTGATGACATCCCAGGGTGATGTCTTGATTTGCCAGCAAATTGGATTTAAGGAAGCAGAGCAGCACAAAGTTAGCCTCAGGCCCTCCTCCAGAGGCAAAACAAAAGACAGTGTTATTGGTGATGGTCAGAGATGCAGTGGATGACCTTGGCCTTTCTAAATTAAGGTCTTTCCCAGACCCATACTGAAGTCCAGTCAAGCCACATATTACCTGTGTGACCTCAGATTCCTCATCTGTAATTTAAGCAGGTTGGACTAGCTGTTTTCTGAGATCTCTTCCAGCTCTGATATTCTATGATCAGGCAGCATATCCATGACTCCCCCTTCCAACCCCAACTGGGTTCAAAGCCTGGCTTTGGAGCAGACGATCTGTATTCAAATCCTGGTTCTGCTCTTTACAACCTGCTTCACCTTGGGGAAGTCACCTAACCTCTAAATCTCAGTTTCCTTATCTATAAAAAGAGGGATTTGTACCAGAAACCCTTTAGGGCTCTAGCTTCATGAGCATGTTACACTCTGCTAATTCACTGCTCATCAGCCAATTTTGTGTCATCCCTTGATCCTGGGAATGCAATTTCCAGCAAGAGATTTGTTATAACAGCATTTCCCATCACCACAAAGCAATTTTGAAATGCTATAGAGTTCATATTAATGCATTTTACTTGTGTTAATAAAGCACTTTGGGGTAAAGACTGCCACAGAAAAGCAACAAAGGGCAAACAACTGTATGAAATATACAATTTTTGCTTAGATCATTTATTTCAGTAGTACCCCTGGGCTCTGAATTATCTCATGATTAGATGCAGCATCTTCCAAAGATCTTTTCTTCAGATGAGTCTTAATTAATTTTGCTTTTCAGCCTTGATAACTGCCTCCTATATAGTCCAAGTTTGAAAATGACTCCATAGTGGGAGGAAGAATAACTGAACTGAACCCATAATGGGACAGCCCGTTGTCTTGTTGACAAGGGCATGAACCCTAGATTGTATTAAACATAAGCAAATGAGAAAATGATGCATGACCATTAAAAAAAACAAACCCAGCAGCAGCAAGCCCATAATTTTAAAAGGAGAGCTCCATTACTATCTTAAAAAGCCAAATGCATGCCCTTGGAATATTTAGTGTTATAACCATAAATTGATTTGGGAAAAAAAAAACCACCAAGAAAAAACATTCACCAATAAAAGAATGCACTACTAGCGTGATGAAAAATATACATCATCAGCTTTAAAAATTCTTAGTCAGTTATTTGGAAATCGTTCAGAGAGGGCAGCAAGATTAAATGTTCTTACCTCTTGCTGTTTCTGAAAGTTGTTGGATTCACTTTAATGAATCTATCTAGGTCTTGGCCCCTTTAGTAGTAGAAAATAAAAATGGTTTAGATCAATGACAAAACTTTTAAAATTATTCATATTATAATTCATATTTTTCATATGATAATTTCATATTTTTTAATTCAAGTGTCTGCTTATGAAACTCAGGAAAGCTATAGTATCATAGATCTAGAATAGGAAGTAACTTTAAAGGCCACTTAGCCTAACTCTCCTATTTTACCACAAAGATGACAAAATGGAAGCATATTGGATGTCAGGGACTTGTCCAAAGTTACTTAACGTAAGTAATGCACATCCGACACAGGACCTGAACCAGGTCTTCTTAACTCCAGAGACAGCGTTCTTTTCACTCACTCATGTTGCCTTCCATTTTGTTGAAAGAACAAATTTTTATTCTTTTACCTCTGATTGTTTCTGAGAACTTCAGGAGTCACTTTGATGAATTTATCAAGATCATCTTGGTTTCTTTAAATAGCAAAAAGTAAAAACAATACAGATTAATTGATATGGTTGGGGGGGGTAAGTACACTAAAATTATGGATGGTTCAAATAATTTTTAGAAGTCCTTCAAATGCTTTGGAAACAGATATGAGAATGATAAATATTCTTTCCTCTTACCTCTGATTGTTTTTGAGGGTTTCAGTATTAACTTCGATGAAATTGTCAAGATCTTGGTTTCTTTAAAGAGGATGAATAAAAATAGCTTGCATTAGTGACAGGCAAAGATTTAATGCAAAGAATATATTTGTCGCAGGGAAGGAAGGGGATCTGGATATCACTATGCTAAAAGATTTATTTTCTTAAAAATTAATTAGAAGTCTTGGAAACAGTTGCCTACCCACTCAAAATGAGGATTAAATTTTCTTGTTTGAATAGAAAACAATTCTGATTTTATATATTTTATTTCTAATATCCCTCTGCTATGAGTAAAATGTTGCGTGTGTGTGTGTGTGTGTGTGTGTTTTAATTCACCTGGTCCAGTAAATGTGATATCCAACAACTGACAAGCATTTATTAAATATTTACCATGTGCCAAGCACTGTTTTGGCAATAAAGATGCAAAGAAAAATAATAGTGGTTGCCCTCAAGAAGTTCACATTTTATCAGAGGATTAATTTATTTTTCCTTTTATTCAGATATTTTGGCATCCTGTGGACATGACATGATTCTATTATCCCCACCCTGATTTGCTATGCCCAGTAAATAAAAGTATCAACTGTAAAAATTAGATCTAAGATGGGGATTATTTTCAATAAGTAAATTTATAACATTCCAACAAAATAATGATTTTATTTTCCTCCATGAATGAAAAACTAGCTAAATTTAACTCAACTATTCATGTTCAGAATAGACTGTGGATCTGAGGTCTTAAGAACATAAAGACAATAAAAGGCAGCACCGTGTGTTGGAAAAGCAGCTAGAGAACCTGGGTTCAAATCTCAGTTCAGCTGTTTGTACTTGCTACTTATAGACTTTGGACAAGTCACTTGGACTCTCCAGGTATCTATCATTTTCTGCATCTATAAAATGAAGGAACTGAGTTAGATGTTTATTGTTTTGTTTGTCGTTCATCCCTCATTCTAATCCTCAAGATACATTCCAACCGCAGAGCCGAAGAAGGAAACTGTTTTCTTGAGTAGTCCTACAAACATTCTTGGATGCTTTACTTGGGAGAGGTTAAAAGAACCACAGAAAGAAATTTTGCAGGAGGTAGGTAGTGTGAAAATTACTTTTTTCCTTTTTATATGTAAGAAAGCTGAGGCTCAGAGAGATTTGATTTGCACAAGGTCCTGCTGTGGATACATGCTGGATCTGGGATTCCAAGGCGGAACTCCAGACTCCCTGAAACAACCCACCAAAATAGCGTGCCCCTCTCAACCATCACCATTCTGCTAACTATGTGACTTCCCCTTATTAGAATGTATACTCCTTGAGAGGTCAGGAACATCTTCAATTTTCTTTGGGTATCTCTAGCACTTATCACAGTGCTTAGCCTAGAGGAAAGGTTTAACAAGTCTTTTATCCTTCATGAGGCAGCTAGGTGGGGCAGGGGATAAAGCCCTGGACCTGGAGACAAGAAGATTTAAATTCAAACCTGGCCTCAGATATTATGTAGTTCTGTGACCCTGGGCAAGTCACTTATCTTCTGTTTGCCTTAGCTTTCTCATCTATAAAATGGGGATAATAAGGACTCCTACCTTCCAGGGTTATAGGGATCAAATGAGATAATATTTGTGGAACACTTAGTACAGTGCCTGGCACATAGGAGGCACTATATAAATGTTAGCTATTGTTATTATTGATCAATAATTAATTAATTGATTACTTCAATGCTCTTTCCATTATGCCACAACTGTAGGATAATGGCTAATGATCCTGTTATTCAGTATAAATAAGGAAGGATTCAATAAAGGGGAAGGGAACACATATTTATTACCATAGACCAGGCACTGTGCTAAAAACTTTTACAAATATCTCATTTAATCCTCACAACAACCCTGAGAGATAGATGCTATTATTATCCCATTTTATTGTTAAGGAAAGTGAGGTAGACTGAAGTTAAGAGATTTGCCTAGGGTTACAGCTAGTAAGTACTGCTGTCAAATTTGAACTCCGATCTTCCTGACTACATGCCAGAGCTTTTAATAATAAAGATACTATTAGATGAGGAATTATGGTATATGACAATTTCTCTGAAAGAAAAGGACAAAGTGAAAACCTAATAAGCTTCCATTATTATAAAATTCTGCCATCAGTGGTCACACATAACCAATTAATCTCTGACTACATTTAAAAAAACATACACTTTTCTTATACAGCTCTCATTTTTTCAATTTGAAAAGAAGCAATATCAAGATGGATGGTATTATAAACAATGTCAACTTCTTATCTTACAAAAGACTAAATATTAAAACATAATTTCTTTTTAATAAACAAAATCCAGTACAGTGTTCTCACTGTAACTACACATGCTGTACACTTCCCAGAAAACCAGCAGACATTTTTATCTTTGGAGTTAGCCAGATGGAAGAAGTTGAAAAGAACACAGAGAACCTTCATTTCCCTACTGTTTTATTGAACAAAAGAGATTTGCTTCTAGCCCTCACTTCCAAGAATACATTAAATATATACCAGGCTCCTCAACCACCAATCAAAATGCAAGCCAGTATGTACATTGAACCATAAGAACTTAGTGATGGGTCTTAAATGTACACCTATCAGCTGGAAGACACAATTGGGCTTACATATACTCACTGAGCACCTCCTAGATAGCCAGCACTTTGCTAACTGCAAACACTCCTGAGGGTTTGGAAATGAATTCTTTTTTGGGGAAAGCTTAATATGTTTCTTATTAGCTCAGGTAACATACTACCTCCCATTAAAATTTGTTGTATTACTGTAGCCAAGTTTCAAATGGAATATTTAAGAATATTTACCACTCTGTGGTTTTAGATCTTTAAAATGCTTTGCATATATTTACACAGATGTTAGTCAATCCTCAAAACAACTCCAAAAGATGTCAATTCCCTTAATAGGGCCCATGTCTCAATCTTCCAGACCGTGCTACTTCTTCAAGTATTAAAAGACAGATTAGAAATTTATAGTATACCTCATAGCTTGTCATATTTATTTATTATATTGATCTCCTGATTGAGCTAAAATCTTCACTTCTTCCATATTTTAAAAAAAATACAAGTAAGAACACATTCTAAACTCAATTAGTTAAACCAAAATGTGCTTCAAGAAGTAAGTATTTTATGTATTTTCTTAAGTATAAGTTGTTAAATTGACATGGACTGCCTATTTTCTCAGAATAATATCTTTCTACTTTCAACGCTTAATTGGCTTTAATGTATGGTAATTACCAGCTGTTACAAAGAATGAATATGTCTACTGGCTTTTCCGTTCAGTGCTCAGAGGCTATAACGACACATAAAAGGCAGAATATGTAACGAATGATGTGTTCCTAGCACAGAGCCAGGAACCCAATATCTGTGTCACAATTATTCACTGACTAACTGATATACAAATAAAGTCGGAAAATGGAAATCATGGATAAAAGTTTTAGAACTGCATAAAATTCCAAGATGGATCCAGTGAGAATCACAGATCTACTTCGAATAAATATACTCTCTTACTTTCCAATTCACCTATACTGTCTTAAGGACTAAGAAAATCCAAGATCAACAGAAGACAATTCAGTAAACATTTATTAAAAACCTACTAAGTGGTTAGGGCAGGCTGGTGGCACAGTGGATACAATGCCAGGCCTGGAGTCAGGAAGACTCATCTTTCTGAGTTCAAATCCAGTCTCAGACAATTTCTAGCTGTGTGACTCTAAAGAAGTCACTTAACCCTGTTTGCCTCAATTCCTCGTCTGTAAAATGAGCTGAGAAGAAAATGGCAAACCACTCTAAAAACAACAGCGGCAACAGCAACAAGCCCAAATGGAGCCCTGAAGAGCCTGACACAAATGAAAATGACTCAACAACAACTAGGTGCTTAGGGAACCATAAATGTTAGATCACTCAGTTTCTACCCAGATAGAATTTTTAGATTAGTAGAAAAAGAAGACAAAAATACAGATAACTACACAATTATATCAGCATTTTTAAAAAATCAGACCAAGGAATTCATTGACATAGGAAATTCATGATGAGGAAACTCCCTCTACCAATGCAAATTGACACCTCAAAACTTAAAGATTGAACAGGGCACTGAGGGTTTAAGGGACTTGGCCAGAATCACACAGGCAGGACATGAATTCAGGTCTTCCTGATTCTACGGCTGGTTCTCAATATACTATGCTATCCCACCTGTAATTATGCTAAGATAGTGTGAATAAAATATAAAGAGGGGTCCAAGGCAGAAGGCTGTTAGTAACAAGGGTATCATGGAAGACTTCATGAAAAGATGTGCTCCTTGCATTGAACTTTAAAGAATGGGTATGGGGCAGCTAGGTGGTGCAGTGAATAGAGCACTGGCCCTGGAGTCAGGAGGACCTGAATTCAAATCCAACCTCAGACACTTAACACTTAGTAGCTGTGTGACCTTAGGGAAGTCACTTAACCCCAACTGCCTTGCTTTCCCCACTCCAAAAAAAAAAAAGAATGGGTATAGATTCACCAAGTAAAGAAGAGATGAGGCTATAATCTAAGCATCAATTATAAACATCTGAACCTGAAGGATACCAAGATAGAATAATGTCATGAAAACCCAAGGAATGACCTTACTGATTCTATCTTCAAATGTCTCTCTTATTTATCCTCTTCTCTCTACTCACATAACTGTCATGCTAGTTCAGACCTTTATCATCTAAAATAGCCCCCTAAGTGGTTTCCCAAGTAGGGAACATGGGGAAAAGTTGCCCTGCCCCAAGCCTCTCCCATGTTCAATCCATCCTCCATACAGCTCCCAAAGCAATATTCCAAAAGAATAATTCTGACAATGTCACTCTCATGATCAATAAGCTCTGAGATAAAATGTAACCTCTGCTTGGCCTTTAGAGCTCTTCTTAATTTGGCTCCAGCCTACCTTTACATATTCATTGCACATTATTCCACTTTGTGTTCCAGCCAAACTGACCTACTTTGCTCACACCCAATATTCCATTTCCAGTCTCCATGCCTTTGTCTTATGCCTAGAATGTCACCTGGTCTTTTATAATTCTTTCAGTCTTCTGTTCAAGAACTGTCTCCTTCACAAGGCTTAAGCTCATCTCCCCCATTGCTCGTGACTCCCCATCTGGAAATCACTTTGTCCTTATTTTGCATTTGCTTATCTCTGTATATGTTGTTTCCAGTCAAGGGAATATAAACTCCTTCGGGGCAGAGTTTTGGGGTTTTTTGTTTGTTTGTTTATCCCTAGCTCCTACAATGGTACCTGACACATATTAGGTACTTGAATAAATGAGCGGTTAATAAATGAATGGATATATGAAAATTTCGCTGAGCAAATACCTAGTCCATCCAATCAATTATTAGGTTCTTTTCCCAACTAATTGAGGTTTATTTGTTATCTAAATGTGGGATTAAGGAGGGAGGGAAAGGAAAGCCTATATCTTTTACCCTGAGGTAATTTTGACAGCCTTGGGGTTCACACTGAACTTGTCAAGACCTTCTCCCCTAAAAGCATAAAAGAAAATGATCAGATCAATGAATCAATGACAAGAATTAAGTGAACACTTGAACAAGTTCAGTGATGTCCTGGAACCCAGAGCTCACTATCTAAAAAGGGAATTGAAAACAACAGCAACAATAATATTTTCCACTTTTCCAAAATGCTTTCATATCTATTAACTTTATGCTGATGAGAATCTTTTGAGGCAAGTAGGAGAGAACTAATCTGTAGTGGTTTCTCCACTACATCTTTCTCAAGATAATTAATACAACCACCTCCACCTCCTATTCCCTTAACATTTAAGGAAGGAGAAAGCAAACATAGTCTCACGTCCAAATACATTTAGCAGGCATGAGAATGTCATCAGCCTACAACTTCTTTATCAGTTTTCCAAAACCGTTTGCTGACCAAAGTTGCTTTTGGTTTGTTTGGGCTCACCGAATGACTATTATCTGTGCTCATTTTACAATCATGTCTGAGTTATGACAGCTGTTTAAGTGGATTTGTGAGGCAGAAATCACTGTACCCAATTCAGTCCATTTTTGAACATATGTTAGAGAAAACTAGATCAGGAACCTGTGCTTTTCTTACCCTGGAGTAGGTTTGTTTGTAGTTCGGTTCACTTTGATGAGATTATCCAAGTCTTGGTTTCTTAAAATATTAAAAAAAAAAAACAGATTACCCAGAAGGGCATAAAATAAATTTTAACTATTGAACATAGAACCTCTCTACCACTTGGTTTGGTTAAATACTTGCTATTAGACATTTTAGCTTTTAATGACACTCTCTAGCCCTATGTAAAACCAGAAAGCTATTAAGATTTTGTTGACTCTTAATACATAGGATGATTGCATTCTAATAGTTGTTAGCTCAGTAAGTCTGCCTCTCACTTGCAGAGCAAAATTCCTCATTATATACTCCCCTACCAAATTTACACATTGAATAAAAGGGAAAAAGACATCTGGAATATATTTGGAAATTATAATATGTATCAGCAAAGGATAAAAAAGATGTTATGATATATGACACTTTTTGTCCCATCTAGGGATTTGCCGTAGAAACAAAATGAATATGTGCTGATTCTATATCATATATATGTGTATGTGTGTATAAACAGACACACACATGTGTATATGCATACATGTATGTATACAATTATTCATATATGATATATCTCTATAAATGCATGCAGTTACATATTGTGCATATAGTGACATACTTGTATATATAAATATTACAAATTAATACAATTGAACATATAAACAAAATTAGTTTCATTCATTGCTTTAAATTTACACCTCATCTATCACATTCACCTCCTTTCACAATAATTTTTATTTCATACTGTTCTCTTATTCCCACAAGCAACTTAATATTGGGCTGCCAAAACATAAGAATGCCTCTAGATTTTTTTTAAATAGAAAGATGGTCCATTAGTACACGTATCTTGTACAGATGCCACAGGTTGAAAAGGAGCGAGGTCCAGAGTTAGACAGGAGAATGGAAGCAGTCTGGATTGCCTTTGGAAAATTACATTGTACTTTTGAGTAACCCAAGCTTTTCTCTCTGAAACAAAGACGTATATGTTTAAGGATATCCTTCTAGTGATGTGGTATGACTGCAAGTCTTGGAATGCCATGAGCTCCAAAGTATTTAAGCTGGTAAGAACTCAAAGGACCAAAGATAGATGCATGGTATAAGGATAAGCAGGCTGCAACAAGGTACCAATGGAAAACTGGGTAGATGGAATGCATAAAGGATACCATGAGATAGATAATTAGAAATGGAGGCGGGTTAAGAATGTAGGAATAACCAATGAACAGCCCATATGTTCCACTGGTATCCACATAATGCAAGAAGGGCTAGAGGGAGGGTACCAAGAAGTTTGGAGATCCCATTGTGAAGAGTTTATTGGCAGATATGTATAAAATCACACAGGGTGGGTAAACATGGATGAGTTATAAGCTGTAGCATTAGAGGGTGTAGCCACAATGATGAGATCACAGATCCAATGATCCATGATCCTAGGTGGTTCTGAAATGATGATGGTGATAGAAGAAGAACCAAAATGAGGAAAAATAATGTGACATTTCCGGACTTTCCCATAATTTGGAAATTTTATTCTTATATGATTTTATGTCATCAGTTGGATGCTTTTGATTTTGTTGGTGTAGGTTCTCCATCTACCAGTGAGGACTGAAATCTCTTTATAATTTGCTATTCAAGTACTTCTAAAGAAAAAGGAAAAAGGGACGGAGGAAGCAAAGAAAGAAAGAAAGAAAAAGGAAGGGAGAGAAAGAAAAAAAGAAAGGAAGGAAAGAGAGAGAGAGAAGGAACAGAGGGAAGAGGGAGGAAGGGAGTGAGGGAGGGAGGGAGAGAAGAAGGCAGAGGGGAGAGAGAGAGGGAGAAAAGAAGGGAAAAAGAAAGATGTGAGATAATAGTAAGAGATATAGACATATTTGTTCAAGACAAAAGAAGGAAAGAAGGAAAAAAGGAAGGAAGGAAGGAAGGCAACAGTAAAAGAGCACATTCATAGTTTAAATTTCTTCAAGTCCTCAGACCCAAATGAACTCTACCCCAGTATCATAAAAGAACTAGTCACAAACATTACCATCAATGATATTCGAAATATCATAAAAATGAAGAGAGATTTAATAGAACTAAATTGTTAAATTTAGAGAAGAGAGAAGAACCTTCAAACTAAAGGCCATAGAAACTTAATTTAATTCCTTGCAGAAAGAGTGGTTTGAGGAAGAGTGTCTCTTGACTGTGTTAAATGGGCCCTCACTTGCTGATGGTTGCTCGAACTTGAAGTTAGCAGACATGTTTAGTCTCCTCTACAGTTTCCAGGACTCTGGGGGGCCATTTTTTTGTATCTCCACCTTGCCCATGACTATATACTTATATAACTCCAAGAAACCTACATGGAAAATTGCAGGGAGGGCCCCTAGTCTCTGGTTAGGTCATGTGCTTCATACAAGCAAATGAAGGTTAAGTTAGCTCTTTGTCTTATTTCTTAGGAATAATGTTCTGATGAACTAAAGCACAGTCAAAGAAACATCAGAGTGAAAAACAAAGCAAAATAAATGGTCAGGAAAAGACAATTATGGAATCATATAACTGAATCATAAAAAGGAAACTTAAAGATTATTTTGTCCAACCTCATCATTTTACAAACGGAAAAAACAAGTCACAGAAAGAGTAAAGGGCTTGTCTAAAGTTACACAACTCATTAACAGCAGATATGAGGCTAGAGCCCAGGTCTCTTAGGTCTCATTTCATTACTCATTCTACTATACCACATTGCTTCTACTTATTTAAAAAAGAAAAAGTAGATGGCTGGGGATATCCACACCCAGAGAAAGAACTACAGAGTTTGAATGCAGATAGAAGCAAACTATTTGCTCTCTCTCTCTCTCTCTCTCTCTCGCTCTCTCTCTCTCTCTCTCTCTCTCTCTCTCTCTCGCTTTGTTTTATCCCTTCTTTCTCATTGTTCACTCCATTGGTTATAACCCTTCTTTACATCTTGACAAATGTTTAATGTGAAGGTATTTGTAGATCCTATATTTGATTGCATGCCACCATGGGGAGAAAAAGGGAGGAAAAGGAAGGGGAGAAAATTTGAAACACAAGGGATTGTGGAGCTGAATGCTGTAAACTAAAAGTAAATAAATTTTAAAAAAGAAAAAAACAGAAATAAAAAAACATTGATGTAAACTTTGAAAAAACCAATCATCTATCTATATAATCAAAGGCTTATGGCAATATTTTGGTAATAATTTGACTGGAAAACTTGAATTTTCTCAGGAATTTAAAGTCATTGAAATTTTATACATTTTCTTTTTTTTTTTTTTTTTTTCAATTTTTGTAACATTTATTTTTGAAACTTTGATTTCCAGATGCTTTCCCTTCTTCCCTCCTCATCCACCCCTACTGGGAAGACAAGCAGTTCAACATAGTTTGTACATGTGTAGTTACACAAAATGTTTCCATAGTAGTTATATTGTGAAAGACTGACTGTATTTCCCTCCATCCTACCCAGCCCCCACTTATTCTGTTTTTTCCTTTGACCCTGTCCCTTTTCTTTTTTTTTTTTATATGAGATTCTTTATTAAATTTTTTTGAGTTACATCTTTTCTCCCCGTCTTTCCC